>CAJPEV010000100.1:0-207725 GCA_905338385.1 Darwinula stevensoni
TTTATTATTACCCCTGTTTTCTGGAAATTCGGAGTTTTTCGGATTCGGAGTTCACGGAATTTTGGCCTACAATATGGTTCTCCATTGCGGAACCAAGGTCTCCCACTTTTGGGCCATATATGACATCGGGAGCTGCCAGCTTTCTCTGCGGAATCGTAAATCGTGCGATCGTCTCAAATCGATCGATAATCTCGTCTGATCTCGTCTGATGTCGTCGGATTCATCCGGTCGCACGAAACATTCCCCGAATTTTAGGACAATTTTTTTTTTATGATTCGAAAGAGTTTTATGGGAAACCAGAACCTACTCCCAAGGTTGCAGAGAAAGCTGGCAGCTCCCGATGTCTGCTTCGGCTGGTGTAAATATGTGTAGGACATGTTACGATATAGTACATCGATACAATGTATGTATCCTCGTACTTTTCCTGGCTTACTTCGTCGCCCTGCCACGATGACGAAAAGTTTCCTATCGCCGGAGAGCCAGATAAAGATGACATTCCAATAACACGAATGTTAGCGTCATCGGCCACAGAGCATCCCCCGCCGGCTCCAAGGGAATCGACGACATTTTTCTTCCAGGCAATTTTCTCGTTTCGCTGGCATGTTTTAAGGGCGGTGACAGAAAGTTCGAGGGCAGTTGCACGCGACCGATTTTAATCGGGGATTCCGACCGATCCCTAACCCGTGAAGATGATTACGACGCGTTCGGAAGATAATTTGGAAATTCGGAGATTTCGAAAAGAAATCCCACTCCCGATACTTTTTCTTCTATATCGTGTCTGAACGAAGCCATTCGATTCGACGCTCGGTTATTTCGAGAGTTTCCCTTCGGATGCTTCGATCGCACGAGAACGACCACATCGCTCGGTGAATCGCGGAACCGACACTACCCTTAGGTAAATCCGAAAGGTAAGTCCCACCTTGATCCGATTGCGTTTCGTCGTCGACGACCTCGTCCTCGAGCGCAAGCGAGGACGCGAAGCAGAGAGCGAGGCAGATCGGAAGGAGAGAAGAGTACTTGAACGCGGGCCACATGCTGAGCGCCGGCAGGGAGCACAGTGACTGCGGTGCGACTGGGTGCCGAGGGTCTCCACGTGCTCCTCCCCGCTACCGCCATGCGTCCTACCTCCCTCTCCCTCTCCCTCTCCCTCTCCTTCTTCCCTCCTCCCTCCTCTCTCCTCTCTCCTCTCTCCTCTCTCCGCATCCCCTTCGTCGCCGCTTCGTGATTCCCGTGACGGGGTCGGTAGGGGGAGCGGTCGCCGCGTCGCCGTGCAGATGGCTCGGGTTCCTCGGGGATTTTTCTGGCGAGCCTCCCGAGAGGAAGAAATGGGGCCACTTATCGCTTCACTTATCGCCTGGAAGTCTGTCGTGTGTCGGCAAGAGCCATTCGTCAACGTCGCGGAGTACCGTTGCTTCAAACTCCGCCAAATTTTCATCGCGAATGATATATGTATCACGCTCGACTCGAGTCGCTTTTGGAAACGTTCCGGTAGCAAACTGGTAAATTCCTTAACGCAAGTCGGTGCAGGAATCGGAAACCGCGATATATCAGCGGGAGAGAACTGGTTATTCGTCACTCCAGCCGAGAAGATCCCGCAACACCGTCTTTTCTTAGACACGGATTCTATTTCTTCTTTTCTATCTCCCCCCCATTTCTCTTCATTTTCCCCGTACAGGTAAAATATATTTTTAAAGAAGATTTCTAGATAAGATGCTGCTGCATATTAAAATTTTCGTCTGGACGCGATACCGAATTAGAATGCATCTAGATAGAGAGTCAGATAACGGAAGAAGAATGTGGCTCTTGTAGGATTTATCGCCTCCTCCATCGCGGACCGCCGGCCCGCCATCCAGAAGCCCAGACGTCGCACGGCGTCGCGCCGACATCGACGCGTTCCTGGCAATGTCACAGTCGGTTGGGAACTGCAGCGGGGGAACCGGCGTGACAGCTGCTCTTCGTCCGGTCGTTGGGTTCTCACGTGTCCTTCGGATAACGTTGGTTTTTCCTAGTTTGATGAAGAAATCCGTGAAACGGCGCAAAATCGGAATGGAAGGAATGCTGGAAAGGGACGTTTACATTTTTCCGTGCCTGTCGGGAAAAAGTCTTCACCGATTCCATACTAATTGCATTCTCTGGATGTTTGCTCTCGAAGTCTTCCGTTGGCTTAAAAATTCCCCGCTCGATCGATTTGAATTCTTATCGGTACTACCTGATGAACCCTTTCAGACGGAGAGCCGAGGGGCACGATTTCGTTTTTTTTTTTCAAGTCCAGATTACATGCTTCATTTGTGGAACAGGAAAAATGGATTTGAGAGAAGAAAGTGCGTGGGCTCGACAGCCCTAAGCTGGGTTGACAGCCTCAAACCCATCGGCTTGACAGCCCGAGTCCCGGCCCTGAATCGATTCGCGGTGACCTCGTGAGAAGGAATTGCGTTCGTTTTTTTGCATTCGTGATGACAACCGAAGTCAAGATACGCGGTCGTGAATTTTTAGCAGCCGAGGGTGGTTGTCCCCGGAGAAAGAAAGGTCAAAGGGGGACCCGGGAGAGTCTAAATCCTCATCCTGGGGATTTATATTTCCGATTTCTTCATGCGTGAAATTCAGTCGATCCGTCAGAATTGCATTCACCCATTTTAAGAAGCGTCTTTTTGATAAGGGTTTTTTTCTAAAGAGAAAGTATTAGATTTGATGGACGATGGACGGACTCTTAGGTGGCCACTGTTGAGATGGTTCGGTCCTTCAAGTGTTCAGTCGAATCGTTTAACACACCAATAGGATGGATTGAAAGGAACAGGGACAGTGAATAGGAGACACTTACCTGAAGACTTTCTCTTCGAAATGGAAGGACATTGAATATCCTTATGGGATAAGTCCAGCTATTATGGGTTGTGTGACTGTTCAAGCACGTAAAATACGAGCATAAGTATTTGTTGCTGCAAACTTTCCAAGTACTGCAATCCTAACACAGTGGGTAGGTACCGAATTGATGTGGTTCAATAGCCCAATAGGTCAATAGTGGCCCTAGGGATACTTGGACGTGGGACCAATATCTCATAGCAACATCTGTTCAACATTGAGTCAAAGCAGAATGTCAACCCGGTATTTCAGGGAAAGCTCCCGGGCTGTGCACTGACCACGCATTCACCTGGAATCGGGGTTCCCACACCCGCTAGAGATCGATATTAACATTTCAAAAATTTACTAAATTAGGTGCGGTTGTGAAAATTAGAATTAAAAAAATGGAGTACAGAGTGCGACCTATTTCATATACCAAAGATGTTTGAAAAGTCTGTCTGTACGAGGTATATGTCTGCATGCCGTATCTATGAGATACGACAGGCGATGACGAGAGTGTCTGAGTTCGACGTCATGAGAGATGATAGGGGAGAGCGGATGTGGCTGGAATAATAGAACCAGGCAATCTCCAGGACGTCAACAATTGTAAATCCTATTCAAGGAGGCATTCGGAAACGGGTTCCTCATATCGTATGCTATCTCCTCCTGTCATTTCTCGTGGCGTCAAATGCAAGATACAAGCTACAGAATTCTATAGCCTCTCGACACGCACTTCGTAATATATATGTTTCGCTCTGTATATGCTACATGTTTCGCCCGCCCATTACCGTACACTTAAAAGCGTCTCGCTTGAGGACAGAGCTATTCCAACTTGCCTCTTAGCTGTCCTCCAGTCTTGTCCATTCCATCCCTCCAGCGCTTCGCCGAGGAGTAATTGTGCTACTCTCTCATCCACGAATTGAAGAGCACTCTGCGAGGAGGATAGGATCTTCTCGCTTATTTCTTTCGGATCGGCGAATTTCGAGTACCTTAACTCGATGTTTGCCAATGTTTGTCATTTGCCATCGTTTAACTCTTTCAGTCCCAAGTAGTCCCGAGTACCAAGTTTTTCCCCGTACATTTTGCAGGGCTATGTATGAATGCACCGCCTTGAGGCCTTGGGAGACTTCTGAGTCTCGGTGACCTCTTTTGGAATTTGTATTTTTGGAATTTGTATATGGCGTTTCATTGAGGACGGTTGAATAAGGAAAAATTGTTTTTACATCATTTATATATTTAAGTTCGGGATCGAAAAGGTTAATGTCGTTAAGATGAAGAGAGCGCGCGAATGCCTTATTTGTTTCTTCGTCTTTCCACTTACGGGCACTCAAATGGGATATGATCAGCGAATATGGTATGAAGAAGGTCCCCGGAGTCGAAAAACCTGTAGGCAGAGATGAAGGGATGGATCGAGTGTATAGTATCGCGTTAGAAGGTCTAATTGCCATTCCAGGAAGACCGGTCTTGACGGAGATTCCGACTGGACCTGTCCGAGATTCCTTCTCGCTTTTCCTTTACCTTTCCCCCTGACATGCCTCGCCGTAGAGGGAACACAGGATTCATCCCCCCCCCCCCCCTCGAGAACCTTCAGTAGGGTCTTGCATGCTTTTATTTCGAATCAAAGAACGTGAAATCAGGTACTTACACCGGGAG
This sequence comes from Darwinula stevensoni, assembly GCA_905338385.1. Taxonomy (NCBI): domain Eukaryota; kingdom Metazoa; phylum Arthropoda; class Ostracoda; order Podocopida; family Darwinulidae; genus Darwinula; species Darwinula stevensoni. The sequence goes on from CAJPEV010000100.1 coordinate 4,489, forward strand.
AGGAAGCACCACGAAACACTCGTCTACCGTTAGTGGATTTGCTAGATTTCGTCCAAATTCATTCCTCAATATTATATTCGTGACCAGTTCGAGAGGACTAGAAGGCGACACGAGGAGTGAATGTGCAAGGGTTAGTGCTTGTGAGGAGGAGGCGAGATGAAATGTGCATATTCGGATCCAGATGCTCCTCCCTGATACTTCCTCTTCATCGTCGGCATGCTTCGCCTGCATAAACCGAGAAAAAGTCAAATTCAAACAGACACATGCACACATCAAATGAGCAGAGCGGTGAGACAGCGCATTCCTCGGTTCATACTCTATCCTCATTTCGTCTGTAATATGATCACGATTTATTTTTTCCCCCCGAATTCCATTCCTATCCTTACCAAACAGAGTCTCTGGTCATGGGGACAAAGGACGGTTCCTTTCCGAGAAGCACGGAACGGACTCGCTAACAAGAAAAAAAATAGAATCGTAAATAATTATTCAACTCACATTCGTCTGAGGATGTAAAAAGCTGCGAATCCGACGACGATCATCATAGTCAACCCCAGACCTAAGACCCCATAAGATAAGGGGCTTAACCTTAGAGGATTGGAATTCACCCGATTTTGGCCTTGAGGATTTATCTGATCCACCAGCTTCTTGATGTCCTCAGCGCTGAGGTGATGCAACTTCTCTTTTTCCTTTTCGCCCTCTGCAGAGACCCAGATCACAAATCAGATAACCTTCCCCTCGAATTAACGCATCGAGGACCGCCAACCGCCGACGTATAGTTACGTAGTGGGAGAACTTCCACGTGTTCCCGGTCCAGTAAAAAAATTGCCGGTCCCCAGCAGTTGGACAAGTATCAGGTACCCGGTCCTCAATGCGTTAAATCAAGCGATTTGATTTATGGGCTAACGCTAAAAAGGAATCGTAGGCTGCAAAACGTCTGATTTATGTGTGACAGACTATTGGGCATTAAAGAAAAAGCGGGAACCTGATGGCGAAGGAGAGGCGGACTTGAGGGTGGAGATGATGATGCTCGTGGTGGTCATTACGCTGTCTGGGGGTACCCCGTTGCACAGCTCCTCTTTGCAGCACAGGAGGAGTGGCCATTTTTCGTAGTTCACGCGGGGCCTTGTCTCCTGACACGCAATCGGCCAGGACTTGCTTCTGGGTCAAATTATGAAAATTGATTATTTTTGCCTGCGATCCCGTCTACGGGGTGTCCAGAAATCATACTGTGCCTCTTCTCTCCGAATGAAATAATAGGAGGCGTCATGTCTCCGTGGGCTCCTTGAAATTTACGTAACTCAGAGGAATCAAGAATGCGCAACGTTTCTGTGGAATTAATCGTTTAGACGTCTTGCGTCAGTTGGAATTAAAGCAAAGTGGGAAATCATAGAGAACCTGATCATCCCGAAGCTCTGATTCCAATCGACTGCAAGCCTGCCGCTAGAGACTATAGAAGGTACACAAACATTTGGCCTGGCTTTGATTCTTGTATGTATATGGAGACTGTCTTGAAATGCAATGTTTATCTGAGACTACCACTCGACGGTAGAATTTTTTTTTTTGGCTGCCTTGTGTCAAGCAAGGCATGAGACAAGCTGCAAAACATTATGGCTGTGCAAGGATAACTCAGAACGTTTACTCCATGATGTTCAATGCTTGATGTTTCCTATCCTGTTGTCCGGGCACGATGGCAAGATAAACGGGATGATGATTTACATCTTTTTATTATTACCCCTGTTTTCTGGAAATTCGGAGTTTTTCGGATTCGGAGTTCACGGAATTTTGGCCTACAATATGGTTCTCCATTGCGGAACCAAGGTCTCCCACTTTTGGGCCATATATGACATCTCGAACGAAAGTTAGGTTCGTTAAAGGTGAAACCATACTGTATGAATCGGGAATCGCAGAGGGACGCTGGTGCCCGCTACTCTGCTCTGTCCGGCCATGCATCAGCCAACCTTTCTGCTTTGCTTGACCTTCCATTCCGCATTTCTCTCCCCCCATTTCTTTCGTACCCACAAATATTTCTGTAGTTAACCTTCAGGTCCACCCCGTTTCTCCTTGCTGGTTTAACTATCAGTGCACGAAGAGTACATCTCTTCGGCATGCGACTTTCATCACGGGTCTGGAACAGAATCTGTTTCAGATCTACTCTCACCTTGGACTGCCGCTTTTCCTTCATCCTGGAATAACGTTCTACATAATTTCTATGGGGATTTCCCGTAAAATACGGGACCGGTGGCAACCCTACTCTCACCTCGGTCATATAAATAGCCAATGACATCATGTCACGGCAATCGCCAAGCGGATATGAAACAATCAACTCAAAAAGCCAGTCAGTGGCGCATAGATAAGGGAGCCATTCGGGATATCGTGAGTACTACCCACTTATCCATGTCTGAAATGTTGGACAAAGCTTTTCTTTGTGGTCGTGCGTCATGTGTTCATTTTTCACGTGGCTCCTGCTTAAGAGACAAAAGGAATACGGTGACTCACTTCCCCTTAGAAAAACAGTAGAACCTGTCCATTTTAGATCCTGTATTAAAATTTCATGCAACACGATTAGGTCGCACTATTTTCAGTTCTTCATCAAACAAGGAACGCCTCTTTACCCCCCATGCTAAAGTGCAAAATAGGGCGTGTCGGAAAATAACATAGTAGAGAAGCATCCCCCCCTCCTTCCATTAATTTCTTCTCGATTAGAGTACTAAAAGAAGAATTCATAATCGTAGGAAGACCTGATACATCCTTGAGTTTGTGACGAAGAGCCATCGGATCTATCCAGAATCTGGGTGTAACAAACGCTGTTGGTCCGACATGTAGTTTGTCCTTTGGCTCGACAATCACTGGTCGTGCAGAGGCATCGGAAACTCTTGGCTGCAACACAAAATGAAATCACGGAGACAAGGGAGACAAAGGTGGAAAAGGAGAGCAAAGGCAAGCGTTTTGGAAGAGTTCTCTATTGCCACATCAAGCAGTGAACTTCTTGTCCGAAATCACAGCCTCTTTTTCGCTTTCGTCTCCGAACGACAGCTTTAAAATCCATTTTGCTTGATTGCGGTTCCTGTAAGATATTATCAAAAGTAAGGAGAAAAAATATCATGGGCCAGAGGTCAATATACGCCCTTTCTGGTGTGTGTGTGTACGTGCGTGTGTGAGAAGAGAATTTACGACGGTGGACACGCGGCTAATGCGTTTCTCGTGTTCCGGTCGTATAATTGAGAGGCTGGAGTGGTCAACCAGGTAGAGTCGAATGATGCCCTCGAATTCCAGTCTCTTATCCTCAATGCCACTCTCCTTGTTCCTTTGTTTCTCTCTCTGTTCCTACAGGGGGTTCCAGTAGTCAAACACTGATGTAGCTGCTTCTTACCAGAATGAAATTTAAATATCATTGCGAAAACACGAAGTGACATGTCAGTTGACCTTTCCAACAGCGGGGGACCATCTCGGGATTCCTGTACCATCTCATTCCATACAGCCTTCCGTAATCACTTTCCCAATCGACAACTGATCTTCAGCTTTGAAATTGACGGGCGTATGCATTTTTTCTTAATGACTTTATCCAGAATACTCTACAATGCAGGCAGAGGAAGAGATCTTCTCAGACCACATCTCCTGGCTAGGACCAAAAATAGCGGAAGGTCACCGGTGTCGAAGTACAGGAGCTACCTTGAGAGACATCTATTATACTTTTTCCGAAGTGAAGCTTTTACGGTGGAAGCATAGAGTGATGGAGCAGCACCTCCCCCGCTCCCCGCCGTTGTTTCCAACATTCCATTCCTAGTCTCGCCGACGTCAACCTCACAACACTGCCATTCATTATGTAATGTTTGTCAGCCGAGCTTGGCAGTCCTCGAATGCCTGAACAACGAGGTCACTGAATGTCTTCTCAGTTCATCTCCCCCATCCGTTTCTACGACCCGGTCTTGTCGGCGTCATTTGTTGCGTTCATTAGTTCGGATTCCTACCTTACCTAAATATTGGCGGGGAAATTAGAACGAAAGAACTCTGATAAACATTCCTTAGGTGGTACGAGCGCATTAATCACATGGGGGAACCGATGGACATCACATTCCATTTGCTTTTTTCTTTCGGGTTCCATTTGCCGATGCCATAGTACTCAATTTTACGCAATCCAAAGATGGCGAACTGTCAACTTTTTTAAATGAAATAATTAAAGATAAATTATTGCAGGAGATGAAATGCCTAACTTTTATATCTTAACAGGTATGACATAGAAAGACTATGCAGCCTTTAACTTTTTCAGAAGGGCAGTTTACCTTCCTGCCAGAGGAATGATAGGAAGGAGGAACATTGAGCACTGCACCAGGGAACAAAGACTCTGAACTTTCTGTCGCAAAGGTGAATATTTTCCAACGTTTATCATTCTTTAAAAAAAAAGTGTTCATAATCTTGTCCTAAAATCATTCAAAATTACATCCTGGTCCTTTTTTTCTTAAATCAGAATTACGACGAGATCGCCGTTCATCTTCCACCGAAAGATTTTCAACTTACAGGGAGGAGAGAGAAACCAAGAGCTTACCTTGGCCCAAAGTGGTTGAAATAGCTGAGAGAAGGAGAAAGAGTGAGACGAGATCCGAGATTCGTCGAGGAGGCATGATCATCCACGATCCATCCACGACCAGGCACCCATCACATCCAATCGGACCCCTTTAGAGGAGAAACTGACACTGGAAATAAACAAGGGAACAGGAGACAGAGAGAGAGAGGCGCTAGCTCGATCGACAGTCCTCGTGATACCGCATTTAATGTTCCAGGATATATATCCAGACCTCGCAGCATGTGCAGGGGATATCCGATTGACCTTCCCAGTCACATAATGAGGTCGATCTGTCATCGATATGTCAACCGGTCTCACCTTCTCATTCTATCCGTGTCGACATCATACAAATTGTCGATACAAATGACTAATGCTAGCAACCATTCGCGTTGGCTTAATTAAGACGAACATATTCATGAGGAACCTTTTATTCTCTCACATTCCTCTCCAGCGCACAGTGCAAAAAATCAAGAGCGGAAATCTTTAGATTTGAATACTGTTTACTCTTGGAGGCAATGGTTGACTTTACCGTAAATGTAGTATTTAAACTAAGCAAATATGTCATACCCACCGCCAGAACTCAGGGATCCTAGCCCTTGGGTTCACCCCTGGCTCGCGGTAGAGATGCGACGGGCCGTAGCGTCCAGACTCGAGTCCGCTCGTCTGCAACAGCCATATATGATAGACCTCAAGCCATATTTGCCAGAGTTATGCCCGCGGGCTTTTCTATCGGGCCGACAGAACTCAACTCTACCAGGCACTATCGTCTGCTGGAGGTGAATCGTCCAATGAGAAGCTGCATAGGAGAATATCCAGACGGCACGAGTGACGTCATGTCACTGTCCTCTCGGATTCTTCTGTCGCCTTCAAAATCTTAGAGAAATTTTATATATTTAAGCATCCCATCCTTTCCAAAAGGTGGGACTTACATTTGCTTCATATCCGATAAGATGGATAGAATTTGCAAGTCAAAGCATTCCCCAAAAACAGTATGATTCACAGAGAAAGATGAGAAATCGGAAAAGGGCATTCTACATTACGTGGCACGGATGGCATGATGGCCGCGATGGAACCGCCATCTTCTCGTCTCCCGGCTCCGGCTACTCTTTCCTAGTGTGAACAAGCTAAGGTTCTTTCACCTCTTGTCGAAAATCCTCTCTTTAATTTACTCTTCTCCTGTGAGTTTCATGTTTGTATGTGGTTCACGTGGAAGAGAGAGAGTCTATGTCTTTCAGCTACACTCCAGTTTTGGCGTGGTTTTGGAAGTGCAACTGCTGGAGCCAGGCATGGTCTGTGCTTAAACTAGGGCCTTCTCTTAGTCCTGTAGTAGGCCTCAGCACGCGTTACCCGAAACAACCTACCATGCCTCGTGTAGGCGTACAGTCAGAAATTCAGGCTTACCTAGGTCTTCTGTACTTCGTGTGAAACAGATTTTTATGTCAAGCTTAGGTCAAGAGGAATGTCTATTCCACCTGCTTCTCCTGTTTTTCCATTAATGCCACATTTGAAAACCGGAAATAGAATGATGCTTGCTGTCTTTTTGAAGCCAAATGGAACAGCCTGCCATATCCTTCTAGATTCACTCCCATTTGATGAACAAGCATGGAAGAGTTGTTCATGTGCTCTTCCCTGCCCATGGGGCAGTTGAAAAGTTCATGAAAATTTTCCCACTATCATTAGTTCCCGTTGGAGCCAACTCAATCCTATGGCTGAGATAATTTGCTGTTCTGGTGGGTATAATTCATGGAAGTTTTTTGGTACAGTGCTTATCGAATGAAGCAAATGTAAGTCCCACCTTTTGGAAAGGATGGGATGCTTAAATATATAAAATTTCTCTAAGATTTTGAAGGCGACAGAAGAATCCGAGAGGACAGTGACATGACGTCACTCGTGCCGTCTGGATATTCTCCTATGCAGCTTCTCATTGGACGATTCACCTCCAGCAGACGATAGTGCCTGGTAGAGTTGAGTTCTGTCGGCCCGATAGAAAAGCCCGCGGGCATAACTCTGGCAAATATGGCTTGAGGTCTATCATATATGGCTGTTGCAGACGAGCGGACTCGAGTCTGGACGCTACGGCCCGTCGCATCTCTACCGCGAGCCAGGGGTGAACCCAAGGGCTAGGATCCCTGAGTTCTGGCGGTGGGTATGACATATTTGCTTAGTTTAAATACTACATTTACGGTAAAGTCAACCATTGCCTCCAAGAGTAAACAGTATTCAAATCTAAAGATTTCCGCTCTTGATTTTTTGCACTGTGCGCTGGAGAGGAATGTGAGAGAATAAAAGGTTCCTCATGAATATGTTCGTCTTAATTAAGCCAACGCGAATGGTTGCTAGCATTAGTCATTTGTATCGACAATTTGTATGATGTCGACACGGATAGAATGAGAAGGTGAGACCGGTTGACATATCGATGACAGATCGACCTCATTATGTGACTGGGAAGGTCAATCGGATATCCCCTGCACATGCTGCGAGGTCTGGATATATANCTTTCCCCAACCGCTTAGAATGCAGGACATAGCGACGTGGGCGACATCTACCTTGATTAGTTGTTATTAGCAGTTACAGCATCCTCAGATGCGTCATAGAAAAGCATGGCGAGTCATAGGAGCCCATAGTAAGAGGGGGGTGAATTCATTCGATAAGCACTGTAGAATATCTCTTTCTATTTACTTTAGATTTGATTCACTATCACTTTTATGCCATGATGAAGACTCAGGCCAAAACAGGAATCGTAGTGTTTGGTGAGAAGGGTGAACTGGTTTATAAAATGATTCAAAGGCGAAAAGATTTTGGGGGTTTCCCTGATAGTTGGTCATCAAAAAGAGAGAACCTTTCATCCTAAGATCAACTTGCCTATTTAAAAACTGCTACAAGACTAACATCATTGCCACAAATCATTTATAGTCTCTAGAAAATGTTTTTAGGACTTCAAAAATTCATAATCATACAAAAGTTACATTGGATATAAAAAGCAGATACATTTGTGCAATGAGATCTGTCTAAATACTTCCAATAATTATGACCACTGCCATAGCCAACTATATCAAACAGGCATGTTTAACGGGGTGGGGGGGGGGGGGGGGGGGGGCGGCAGCAGCCGTACCCTTGGTGCCACCAGGGCAGAGCTTGGCACCCCCTTGAAGGTAATAATATTTTCTCGATATCATTTGGGTGGGGTCTAGTTCTGCTACCCTGCCCTCCTTTGGTTTTCAGCCAAAATACACCAGTGATATCAAACCTTATGTTTATCTGTCCTTAGAGGAACCACATGATTGAGGAAAAAATGGGGGAACCTTTCAACTGGCCCTTGTTTGCTGTCAGTGAGGGAGTCTTTTCAGGAGACAGTGAGGGAGTCTTTTCAGGAGACAGTACATACAGTATTGGGTTAAGGTCACTGGAGTTCCATGTCTTTTGCTGCCTGTAGCGTTTTTTGTGGTGTTTTCTTGGAGTGATGAAGAGGAAAGGAAGTAACCCAGGCCTACTCTAAGGTGTCCTGGGTCAAATAGGTTTGAAATTGATCTTGTCCATTTATTCTTCTGACCAATGAGTTGAGGTAAGTATTGTCTTGGTCTGAGGGGCTTGTTTTTAAAGTGCATATTGTAAGGGATAAGTGCTCAACTAAGAGACCTACAAAAGGAAGAAATCTAAGTGTATACATAGCACTTAATGCAACAAGAGCCATGGATCTGTGCTTATGCTTACAATAATTAGTGTAAATGGGTTTCAAATTAAGCTGTTTTAACAGTTTCAACAATCTGTATCTATACAATTTGAACTTGAGTTTCTTATGCCTCATGGGATCCAAAGGCTTTCTTCAGATCCAAGTTGATGATCTCAGCATTTTATTTGGCAATTAAAAAAATGTATGTTGCCATGTCATTGTGAGATGATGGTACCATAGTCTCCTATATAGGCAGGATGTAGCAAGGTAATTTGAAAGATTTTCTCATTAATGGTCACCAACAGACAGAGCTAATGAATGATTTTTATTGGGATCAATTGGTAGTACCTTCTTTAGGACAAGAATAGGACAGTGAAGTAGATCAAGACAAGAATGTGGTTTTTCAAGTGATGTTATAGTGTATGCACTTAGCCTGGGGTTGTCTGAACTTATAAGTTCATCTCTAATAAAGAGGGTAATAAAGAATTTAGTTATGTCAAATTCACTGGACTATGAAGCAGGGACAAGCTTAGGATTGGCAGGTGAAGGAAGAGGTTCTCATTTCTTCAAATGTTCTCTTTCTTGTTTCATCAATGCGGTTCTTCATTAAGGAATTGGTCATGTTATTCCTGATGACATTGAGAATAACTTGTAGCACATGAATTACTGGACACAAGTCAGTAGTCTTGTGCTCATCACATTGTTTCACGTGATCACTCCAAATAAATTCAACAGAAAAGGCAGATATTTTCCTGGATGCCAGGACACCCCTCCACAGTCCTATAGGAGGCCTAAGGGGCAGTTCACAGGTTGCCCATGACTGGCACAAGTGGCTTTTAAGTTGTACTGCACATATATCTCTTAGACGTGGCACACAGCATCATGTGTGTTATCCCACACTAAGCAAACACTACCTGTAAAAGCAGGTGGGTTATCTGTTAGCAGAGGAAGAGTCTGCTCACCTCCTGGGTTTTACTCAGAAAGCTGAACCACTTGGCCACTGAACCTGGTGCAATCTTGGTTTACCTTACTCACTGTTAGACAAGCCAGTTGTAGTTTCCTTATTGGATGCTGGAGTTGATTGAATACACTGCACAACATTGAAATACTGTATATGGGGGATAGGAAATATGGTAGGAGACCCATTGTCAACTATGAAGTATATGCAGGTAAATTAACTTTGATTTCTTAGTTGGGTTCAGGGTTCATCAGTTGTAAGCAGCAAGGCAGGAATACTGATTTGAGTGCCTTTTTTTTTTTTAAAAAAGGAATGAAACAATTTGAAGCATCTCTCCCATTAGTTCTACTTAAGACTTATGTTAAAGAGCAGGTTGCAGGTGATACTACTGAAGTGGCTCCAATTCAAGTTGTTGACTTCTCTGAACTCTTATAAGATCTCTTAATTTCTCTTTCAGGTTTTCTGAAATAGCCTTCCTGGCCTGTTGAGAGACAGCTTGCTAAGTCTTTGTGGTTTAAATTTCCATGAGAGATGGGGAACATATTTGCTCAGCTATTCAAAGGCCTCTTTGGCAAGAAGGAGATGCGAATACTTATGGTGGGGCTTGATGCAGCTGGGAAGACCACCATCTTGTACAAATTGAAATTGGGTGAAATTGTCACAACCATCCCTACCATTGGTGAGTTTATCCTTATGGCATTGTACAGAATCTCATTTGCATCACTGTTTTGACTTGACACTGATTTCAGTTTAATGGATGAAACTTTTTTCATCAATTCTATGAGAATATAATTTTCCTACTTTAACACTTTCACCACCAGGGGCTTTGTCCCTGCACTGGCATCTAGTTTAAAAGAAATTCAGGATATATGCTTCATATATATGAAAACAAAGCAGTATTCCATTCAAAGCAACCTATGTACTCCAATACATTTTACCACATTGACTACTGGGGCTGGGAATTTAAATGCCCATAATGTCCTTGCCAAGCACTTCATGTTGGTGGAGACTTGGCATGTCAAACCTGCCATAAGGCATGTATGGGAGTCAATGTGTTAATAGAGTGTGTAGAAATATTCATACAAAAGATGACTTTCATTTGCAGGTTTCAATGTCGAAACTGTGGAATACAAGAACATCAGCTTCACTGTCTGGGATGTGGGTGGCCAGGACAAAATCCGACCCTTGTGGAGGCATTATTTCCAGAACACACAAGGTCTCATCTTTGTGGTTGACTCCAATGACAGAGAACGAATCGGGGAAGCCCGTGAAGAACTGAATCGTATGCTAGGTGAAGATGAATTGAGGGAGGCTGTTCTCCTCATATTTGCCAACAAGCAGGTCAGTTGTTGTCTTCTATCTCCAGAAATTTTGATTCATGGAGATTTCTTTCTATATGGAAGGGAAGATGTTTAATTTTTGTGGCATAAGGGATGAAGAGTACAATGAGCTCCTTTTTGGGCACAGTATGAGCTCTTGTTCACCTGTCTCCAGGAATGTAAATGCATTTACATACATGCAGAGATAAAATATAAATGATATTTTTCATGCAATTGCATAGCTTGGATGTATGTATGTATATCATCACAAAAGCTTATTTTCAACAATTGCTTGATTACTTGTGCTGCCATCCCCTTTTAGCTACTTAAAAAAATGTGAATATTAGGATTTGGAAACATTTCATTCTGTATGTGTACAATACTTATTATAAACTGTTAACTGTTGATAACTCTCAGACTTATGCAGTACAATCAACTGAATGATTTGTCCTTGCTCCTCCCTCTGCACTCATTATATCCTCTGCCACTCCAATGCACTATATCCAAGCATCCTCTCATATTCACCTTCTCTCCTTTACAAATATTCTGCACTATTTTGCTTGCATCATCCAGTGTGCTGGAAGATGTTGATGCTGCTACACCTTGAGGATGCTTTCTGTTGGATTGAAAATTTGCCCAGTTTGTCAGTGCTTAAATTGTTTCTGAAGAATGTTTTTGCAACATCAGTTCTCATCTCCTTCACATGGAACTGAGAGCCCATGAGAAATGGTTGTGTCATACTGAAGTGAACAGTTGTTTCTGCCATGCATCATGATTGTGCACAGGCTTGGATTTTAATGTAGGATAATGGGACTTTCACCAAGTAGGATAATGGCTAGTCTGTGCTTTTCACTTGCCTTCCTGAGAAGTGAATGTTAGCAAAGATCACAAAAGAGCAACATAGGGTTGATTAAGCAAAGGGGTGTAATTTTATTGGTTATACAAGATCTTAGCCAATATGATGAATGTTGGTGAATATGGTCCTAGCAGTATTTGGCATGCTGATATGAAGGTATTGAAGTTGAGTCATGAATGTCTGAGTTTTGAACAAGATATGAGATGAAATTGTTTCAAAGACACTAGCAAAAATTACTTAACTTTGACATGATTAACTTTTCATTTACTTACATTTGCCATGGAGTGATTCATGCAACTTCTCTCGCTGACCTGATGATACCGTTGGCTCTCCTTGGGTGGGGTTCCTTGACAAAAAATTAAAAATTGTTGATATGACCACATCTGTTATGTAGGAGGAAGAAATTGAGCAGCCTCATTCATCTTATGTAGGAGTCTTCCCAATGTATGCAGGCAACCATTGATATCAGATGCAAATGTGGCACCTGCCACATAAATAGGTGCCATTGGCTATCATCAGCAACTGCTCAATGTTATTGGTCTAAAACAAGAAATGAAGAAGTATAAATGAAAGTAAGAATGAAAATTCATGAGAGGTACCTCACACTTTTAAAATTATTTTTAAAATATTCTTAGTCCCTAATGCATAGCAGGATGGCTTAAGAAGCTGTGATTTTATATGATCTAGGTTTCACCCTGACACTATTTTGTCAGTAATTTTTTTGCATCACATGGAACAAAATTTTGAAAAAATATGTATCCTTGAGACTGGTCAGTTTTGGTGAGTTTTGTGGGCCTTCAATACCAGTTTCTTGGCAGAAAAACAGAGTTGCATTTTCCTATATCTACTACGGCATGCAGAGTAGGTCTGTATTCAGTGGGTTGAATTTTTTATATCTATAAGATGTCTATACTCTTCTGTCAGATCTATAAGAGCCTAGAGGCTATGATTAGTGAAAGGCATGTGCTATTATGATAGTTCATGATATCCATATTTTTTTAATGCTGAAAATGTTGAGGAAAGTAGTTCTCACCAACCTGATAAAATTCAGAACTCCTAATTGGAGATATATACACTGAGGCAGGGTGTGATACCTAACCAGTGACACTTCCTCTAGCAGCTTGCAGTCACTTTTATGGACTATCTTGCTTCAGCCCCATGGAGCTGGGATGATCCCATGAGACACACAAGCTTTAAAGGGAAAGGAACCAGAAAGGCATCATTTGCTTTATTTTGAAGGTTCAATTAAGGACTTGATGTCAAGAGGAAGATCATGGTGATCTCTAGTAGTTTTCAACCAGTGCAAACTGCTTTGGTGTTTCTATGCAACACCTAAGTGTTCTGTGTATGTTGGTTTGGGTAGAACTCTCATCAATCATGTGAACTTAAGCATGTGCACTTCAGTTACTATTTTTCTTTGACCTCACAACTCTCCATTACTACAAGTAGGAAACTTTGGGTTATGGGGTGGTGCACTTCTTGCCTTCTGTGAATACTCCTGATCTGTTATAGACTATCCTGACTATCAGTATGGGTTGGGGTAGTGCAGATTCTTTTGTTTCACTTGTCTGATGATTCTCACCTTGCAGCATCTCCTTGAGAACTCAACCCCTCCACCTCTACACCTACATGTTCATTCCAGGTTATGCTGTTGGCAAGTGCTAGAATTTTCTAGAGCAGAAGAGTTTTTAATTTCTTAAAAATCAAATCAGATATAAAATGAAAAAAAGCATAACCACATCACTATCACTGGTTGTATGCCTTGTATGTCACATGTCTTCTCTCTTCCTTAGCACTCCTCTATTTTTCCATATTTTTCTTTTCCTCCATTGAACTGTTGCAGTGCTCTGGTGTACATAGAATTCCTGCTTACTCCATATAACCCTGTTCTGAAAACACCTGGTGGTGGATCTAGCAACATCTATAATAATAATAATATTGTTTACCTGCCACCTTGTGGACCTGAGTTGGAAGCCTTCTCAGCTGAGCTGTTGTGTGGTTGAAAAAATGGTTTGTTCTTAGTGTGTGTAATGTGGTGCTTATCCCGACCAATTAACCATCACTTACCAGCTACCAAAATGTGATGCATGATAGGAAGGTGTTAGTCATCCCTTTATTTTTCAGTGGACATCTTGCTTCAGCAGCACCATTATTCATGTGAAACTCTGAAAGGTGTAGGGAGGATCCCACTCTTTTGTGAATGGCCTGCTTCCAGCTAGGAGGGGCAATGCAACAAAATGAGCACAAGAACACACACCACAGGGACAACACAGCAACAATATATTTTCCTAACTCATTTGCTTTTCTTGATTTTTTCCCATTGCCTTCTGTCTTGATGAAATCCTGGAAATATAAACCCCTGTGCCCCATCTCGGGGAAAGATGACATGATGAACAAAAATGTTTGATCAAGAAGGTCAAATGATTTCATGGAAGGAATTCTGGTAGCTTTGATTTAATTTTACTCTGGAATGGAAGAGGCACAATGTAAATACACACACAATTATGAAAAAAGAATGATAAACCACTTTTTAAGCAAGTTTCTAGATGGTTCTTATTAACTATTCTTATAAGTGCATGATTTTACTTTTTACCTTTGTCCTTGTCCTTGCCATTGCCATTTTTCCATCCCTTTGTAGAAAAAAAGGAAAATACAGAACCATTTTGAATTTGTGTGTGTTGCTATGATGCAAGTGTATTGCTTATGTCCTCTATACATTATCAACAAATTATTTTTGGTGTCCCATTTTGTCACTACCATGACTCATTGTAACAGCAGGAATGGAAAAGGTACTTCTATGATGATGCAACTTAATTATAATGGAAGTCAGTAATAGACATGTCACTTCTTGTAAAGAGAGCAGCTGAGTGTTTGGAGTGTAGTTTATGCACAGGTGTTGAATGCATGACTTGTTATTTCTATTGTCTCTTCACAAAATTATCCATTGAGTTTAGAAATGTGAATTGTGAACTCAAGGAATTTGCAAAAGTAATGTATGGACCCATCTGCAGTGATTTTCACTTGAGTTAGACATTTTTCACTTTACTTTGACACTCATGCACAAGGAAAATTCCATGCACATGTGTCCAAGTCAAGTGAGAAAGTGTCTAATTCAAGTGAAATACACTGTATAAGTTCATTATGATGGATTAAGCTCCTTTGTTGCCTTTAATGTTCCAAGTTTCAGGAAATCATTGAGTCCACACATCCTTATTGAAGAGCCATTATCCATACAAAAATTTAATTTCAAAGACAAAAAAGTGCCTGTAGTTTGTGAGAGCTATGCTCTGCAAATCCTTCTAATTTGATCTCTGACAAGGACATTTGTGACTGAAGTATTATTTTAAACTTTTCAGGATCTCCCAAATGCAATGAATGCTGCTGAGATCACCGACAAGTTGGGGCTGCATTCCCTGCGCAACCGCAACTGGTACATCCAGGCCACGTGTGCCACAAGTGGTGATGGTCTTTATGAGGGACTGGACTGGTTAGCCAATCAGCTCAAGAATGCCAATCGTTAATGCCATGGTGCAGACTGGAATCCCCGACATCTCTGTGAAAAACACTTTCCAATCCTCCACCCCACTCTTTGAAATCCTTTTTAAAAAATTTCTTCTGGAGTTGGGAAAATTTCATTTTACTCCTCATGTTTATTTCTGTTCCTTTCCTATCTTGCTGTCTATTTCTTGTGATTCTGATTGAGTGAAACAAAGCCTAGAGACATCATGGAATGAAGGAGCAAATTTTGATATGTTCTCTTCAAACCTGCCTGTAACTTGAGTGGTCATTTTTGGGGATGTCTATTCTCATGTATTTTCATTTCTCTCTTCATTCTGTTCCTTGCTGTCCATTTCATTGAAAGCAGCAAGCATCATCCTTTCATGTTTTCTTTTTATATTATGTAAAAAAAAGAGACATATATCTCCCTCTCTCTGATCTTATAGCCTTATCATCACACACAATATTCGACTCGGAGGAACTTTGTTTTTGTAATCAGGCCCTTGGATTATCAACGTGGTGATTATAGGCGTCATTGGTGTCGTTCTGGGGATCCGTGCGTCAAGGAGCTACATTCCGCAACAAACGCCCGTGTCCTATTCTCTATCTCTTTATGTGCAAGTGTGGCAGGAGAGACGAAAACATAAACATCCAGCAGTGACTCCACTCATTCTCTTGCTGTTCTTCTCTATTGATGATAATGAACAGCAAAACACATCACGGGTTGAGGAAAGCCAAATTACCAGACTGCGATCAGGAGGCATCAAGGAAATTCACGTGTTCCCCGATGAAAGGATTTTGTTCTTAGCATGGAACTTGGCTTTCAAATAAATTATTTGTGCGTATGTTTCGCCTTTAATCTGCTTCCACTGCTACTGTCCATGAACATGAACTGGTCATGGATCAAGGTAAACAATACAGGGAAAAGGACTCAAGTAAGTAGTAGTTTAATTCCTTTTCTGGTGGTTTCCCATGGAAATTTATGGAAGAGCAGCAGTGGCATATTTTATGGGGAGGCAAGGGGGACGGCCGCTTCCCCTGGGGCCCTTGGAACAGAGTTAGGCGCCCCCTTAGAGGTATATATTTTTTCTTCAGTGGGATTTAGCTCCCCGCACTGCTGCCCTCCCCCTTGACTCCTCAGCTTAAATACGCCGCTGAGAAGCAGGGCAAGTTTGCTGTTTTTCTTCTTGATGGCAATGAGACACTCGACCTGCAACATCGCATGAGTAAGCAGTTACCGTCAGATACGCCACAGAAGCACAATGACTCCTGATTATAGTTTCTGTAAAGGGGAGTTTGCGAAGAAATTGACTTTCGCTACAAGTTCTGAAAAAGACACTTGGGAAGGAACACCACTTCGTCCCATTTTGGCACCTTCCTCCGCTGTCAGGGATAGGACCTAGTCATCATGTGCGTCGCTGACAGGGATTCTTAGTTGCGCTTCACCATGGAAGCAGAAAGCAAGACCTCGCCTCGTGAGGTATGACGCATACGTTTCCAGGACTTTCCATATAAATGACGCAGTGCGTTGGGGAAGTGGGAGATTGCTCAATCCATTTTAGAACCCCACTTGTCAGCATTTTTGTCTGGGTAGCTTATTCCGGCGAAGCAGTCCCTGTGTATGAGGAAACTATTAAGAGGAAATCTTGATAGGTTGTTGGTGGTGCCATACAGGTACGGAAAAAGACGCCACAGAAGCAAGGGAAGAGAGAAAATATTGGGAAACGAGATAGTCCAAAGGGGAATGAGCAGATCGTCGAAGATACCCAGCATGTAGAGCAGACGAAGGATCAGAATCCCAAAATGGCTGCTGCTGCGCTGCTGGAAAGAGCCCAGGCGCTCTCAACTATTGACAAAAAAGCCGGCATTGATGACCTCAAGAAAATTGGTGAGTTTCTCTCGTTATCCTCCTCTGATGTGTTTACAATGAGAGCTAGGCTACTACTATCCGACTCTCCCCTTCGTTATAAGCTCAGTAGTATCCAACCTCACGTTGTAGGGTGCCATACCGCTACCATCATCATGTAGATCTGTGCGTGTTAAACTTTAAGACCTCCGTAAGCGTTCTGCCATACCACTGAGTTCGAGAAGACGTCGTGGGTTGCTGAATGGGCGTCTAATTTTTAGTTTTTAGAGTGTCATAAGTCTTGAGTGAATCCAGTGGTGTTTCGGCTTCGGCCGAAATAATACAATTAGCTCACTGTAACGCTTTGCGTTGGCCCCCAGTCAGTTTTAGAGAATGTGTCAACTTAATCTGAACTCCCTGTTTCTGCAAAGTCTTATGAAGTCATTGTGCATTTTGCATATACCAAACAAATCTAGGTTACTTTAAACTTCCACTATCTTTCCCTGTGTACACATTTACCCTCCATTCATGGTGCATTGAACATCTTGTGGCTATTGACCATCCTTGTGCATCCCATGCACTCTGCAGTTCCCTCCCTTCATCCTTGCATCATTACCCAAAGGAGCCACTTGTCCTGTAGCATTTGGAGCAGGAATAAGGACTTTGTGGATCAATAAAAATGGGATGAAGAATTAGTTCAATGTTGCCTTTCTTTCCATTGTAAATCATTGCATGTATTGGCTTGCCTTTGGGTCATATCACTTTGTTACATTGTCACCATCCCACTTATAAGAAAATATACCTTCCCATATGAAGGTCATGGGCCTATTCCACTTACAGTTGCCCATCAGACACAGTTAACTGTACGCAGTGCGTAGGGTTGCCCAGGTGACTGTACCCCCTAGGGATATTGTGTTTCTCCTTAAGTTAGGCCAGGTTAGGTTAGGGGGGTGGGTGTGGTGTGTATTATATATAATAGGAATCCCAATCAATTGAGATTCCAGGTGACTCTACTCATGCTCGGTTAATCAAATGCATTTCGTTAACTGTAACAGGCCTATATGAGTAATACCAGAAAATAAAATAAATTTTGACTCCTACTCCCATCACCCCAGGATGCTTATGTTCCCTTTCCATGAATTACTTTTGCTCCATATGGATATAAGGATGGGGTTCTGATCCTTGTAAATTACAGACCATGAATAATAGAAATAAGAAAAATAAGAAAAATCATAAATATTGTGAACCCCGTGGAGGTTTACCATGTCTTCAAGGTTATGTACCATTATGGAAATGACAATTCAGAGAGATGCTGGACAGCTATCAATATATCTGTCACTTAACCTCTTCTGGCCCCAGAAATTGCCATAAGAAATTTCCTTAATAAAGCAAGAGATAAGAGGAAAGGGGTATTCATAGTCTTGTACACACTCCCCTCATATGGTTAGATCATGTGCCCACTACACTCAGATGTGGAACACGAAAAAGAAAAGCAGTGACTGGAGTACATGTTGGGATAGAGGTAGATGTCACTAAAATAAGGTTTAATGTTTTTGGAGACCATGGGGTTTGACTGTGAATAAGACTGAGCAAAATTAGCCAGGCTTTAATTTTCATTCTAAAATCATTCCTGACTCAGAATAAGATTCTACAAACACTACTCAAGGACAAGTAGACAACCCGCTTGATGGAGATCTGTAATTTGATTGGTGGACAGAAAAGGCACAATGTCTGTTTACAGCAATGTTGTTTTGCTTGCCCCAGCCTCCCCTCTTTGTGGTAGAGGAAGAATGGGAGAAACTTGAAGGCTGCTTCATTGATTTGCTGTAAACATGGATGTCACAATATATGGCCACAGTGCTGGCAGGCATATTTGTCTATCATGAAGTCAGTCGTGTCTATTGTTAGACAATCTGTTTTGCATTCATGTGAATGATGTCAGATGCCAATGTGCATGGAACACAGCAGTCCAATGGTATTGTTTACAAGCCAGCCTGGTGTACATAAGACAGAATATCTGGAGTAAGTGCTGGTTTCACTTAATGTGGAGCCTGTTATTTACCAAGAATTGTATGAATTAATAAACCCCCTTGGCTACCGTTGATTCAGGAAGAAATCACACCACTGCAATAGACCAAGAGCTCAATTGTTGCAGCACACTAGGCATTGAGTCTTATGAAAGATGGATGAAGGAAAATGAGAGAGAGAGTGAGTGAAAGTAAGTGACCAATGTGGTGAAATGGCTAAATATGAAACGGACAGAAATCAATACTGACACATGGAAAGGCCTTTTTTTTTTGCTTCCTTTAGAACCTGTTGGTTTGTTGTTGTCTGCCAAGGGTTAGAATAGTAATTTATTAGCAAATGTGCTGTTTTCATAGATGCTTGTGGAGGTGTTTCTTTAGGCTTTTATTGAATTGTTTCTCGATGGCAATTTTTTATAGTTTTAATTGGTTAAGAATTGTTATATCTTGTTGCTGCAGCTGTAATTGATATGCAACAATAATAGTTCTTGGTAGAATGGTTTTGTGTTCATATTATTAAATCTTTTTCTTCAGTGCTTGTCAAATGTGACACCTTCAGGTAAAGCTATGTCACATTAATGTTTTCCCACTGTGTTTATGTTTCTGCTATCAGATTGATTGTGAATGTTGCACTTTTATTCCCTTTAAAAAAAATTATTGGAGAATATTACCTCTCTGTGACCTGGATATTGACTACTTTCCGAGTGTACCTGAAAATCACGAGAGGAGATCAGCAGAACACTACTCTGCTGGTTACACCTACTGCATTGGGACTATTGTTTCCAAAGTTTCTGGCTGTGGAACAACATGAAGCCAATCATGTTAAGGAAGAACTAGGTTTTTTTTTCTTTAAAGAAACAGATTATTTGCATAACACTTTTCTCAAATCTCAGTTTTTTTTGCAAGAGCTACATCATCAGGATTGAAGTTTTTCTTTTTTCTTTTTAAGAAAAGAATGGGAGGTAAATGACTTGTTTGGCATAGTTATGACTAGACATTTATCTGGTTTGTTTTTTTTGTTGTTGAAAGAACCATTCTATTTTTTTAATTATCATAGATGACAGGGTTCATGGTTCATGGAAAATTTAAAGTGAACTTGCATGATATTTTGTACTTGTATGCCATGATTAATGTATAGAGCACTACAGTATATTGAACTACTTATGTTTTTTATTTTTATTTTTTTTACTTGATAGTGAATTTGAAGGTAGAAGAACCAGTTCCTGGCAATGATGAGGAAGTTATCAGGCTGAAGGAGATGAGCATTCTGGAACTTGGGGAGAGGTACCGACAGCTGGGTAATGCCAAAGGTAAAAGAATTAAATAACTGAATATCGCCTGCCTATTAAATTTGTGACTTTTTTTTAAAGCTTTTTCTAAAGTTATATTTTATCATAGCCCTGAGCCAAAACCAATGCATTTGCTTTTCAGAACTTGGAGACCTGATCAAGGAGGCTAGACCATTCTTAGCATGTATCAGCAAGGCAAAAGCTGCAAAGTTAGTTCGGGAACTGGTGGACAAGTTCTTGGACATGGAAGCAGGCACTGGAATGGAAGTGCAGCTTTGTAAAGTAAGCTCATGCCTTCTTTGATTATTGATTTTCATCTCTCAGAATCTTCAGTTCTGGATTATGTATTAAGAGTTTGCAGTAATCATCTTGATCACAATACAAGTGTGACTAGATTTTTATCCTACTCATTCAAGACCAGACAATCTGTGCAACCTCCTCTCTACAGAATTGTGGTATTTTACAATTTGGCACTTATATATTACATATTTTCTAAACTTTTATGAACAGTGGAAAACCATTTATTTTAATTATATGATGCATTAATCTTTTTCCTTATTCCTGAAGACTGGATTTCTCTGTTCTAATTTGGTTGTACTTTAATTGTGAAGAGCTGTTGCAGAGAACATACCAGACACACATGTAACTAGAAATTACTATTGGTAAGACAAGAACAACACTCTTGGCACTTCCATTGGAAGAGACTTCCACTACAGACAGACTTCTTTAGGCAGTCATGGCGCATGGTTCTATTCTTGCATCTGGGACCAAGGACCATTTCTTTTTCTTCAAGTGACTTGAGACAAGTTCATTTGGAAGCTGTTTGCCAACTGAGTTTGAATTTTTTTTTTTAAAGAAACAATTATAGATGTTTGAGTCATGAGGTTGCTCTGGTTGGCAAACAAGCCGAATAGCTCAACAAGGTGTTCCAGGACTATCATCTTAACACTAACATTACATTGGTAAGGGTTTATGCATAAATGGCTGAAAGAGTCAAATTATCATGATGATATGGTAGTATCATAAACCCTTTTAGTGTTAGAGTCTATTAGATCAGTGCTATGAATTTCCTTTAACCCTTCAGCCAATTTTCAAGTACATCATATGTTCATCACTTAAGTGGTCAGGTCAAAACTCAGTGCTTGAAGAGTTAAAAATGCCAGGAAGTTGAAGAGGGTTAAGAAAGTTTGGTTTTAACATTTTATATGGGTTGAGGATAAGCATGTTGAAGTCCTTAATCCTGTCATTACCAGCTCCTTGACTCTGGCACTATAAGGGTATTAATGTTAAGTTTCATTTCAGTGTTGTTAATTCCAGTGAAGGATAAGTTTAACGGGATAAAGTGACAAGCATTGCAATACAGAGACAAGCCAGAAAGACATTTCATATAGTAGATGGAAGGCACAAGATACAACTGTGGATCCTCTGACTGTGAATTGCTGGCTAGACAGCTACATATTCTTTGTCAGGAAAATAATGCTGAAACAAGCAATGGTTTCAACAATCCACATTATTTGAATCCTTTGCATTCACTTTTTTTTAATTTGCTCATGCAAACCAGCCCTGAGGGAAGAGATGAATATATATTTGGTTTGAATAAAACTTATTTATGACCTTGAGAAATTATTTAAATGAACTTCAGAAAAAGAAGATTTTTGCATGTGCCTTTAGGAATGCATTGAATGGGCAAGACAGGAGAAGAGAACTTTTCTCAGGCAGTCCCTGGAATCCCGGTTGGTTGCACTGTATTTTGACAACCGCATGTACACAGACGCCTTACACCTTGGTTCACAGCTATTGCATGAGCTGAAGAAGCTTGATGACAAGCACCTCCTTGTTGAAGTAAGTCCCTCTTCTCTCCTTTCCTTATATCTCCTTTTAGTCATAAGTGATATAATGTATGTTGGGATTTCTGGGGTCTCCAGGTCCAGTTGCTGGAGAGTAAGACGTATCACGCCTTAAGCAATCTGCCCAAAGCACGAGCAGCCCTCACATCAGCCAGAACAACTGCCAATGCCATTTATTGCCCCCCAAAGCTCCAGGCCTCTCTTGACCTTCAGTCAGGTCAGTCTGCTATCTGTTATATTTATGAATTCTTTGTCCCATTGGCAATGATTTGGTGAGAATTTTACTCAGTCTCAGGTGAGAAACTTAGGATGGGGGCTCAGAGAGTGTTTTCTGAAAACTCCAAGTACTACAAGCCATTAACTGATATTCATATGGTTGACCCCTTTGCATGCAACTCCTTTTTTTTTTAAATAGCATTGGAATTGCAAATTACCTATGATGATTACTTTCCTCTATATATTGGGTTGGAAAGAAAGTCTTGCAACACTTTCTAAAACTATTTATAAAAATTTTCAAAGGAATGATGGGCGGGGGCTTTGCATTTGTATATGCTGGAATGAAACTTAACATTAATACCCTTATAGTGCCAGAGTCAAGGAGCTGGTAATGACAGGATTAAGGACTTCAACATAAAGGAATGATGGGCGGGGGCTTTGCATTTGTATATGCTGGAATGTTCTCGAAGCTTCTGCCCTCGGGGTATATAAGGCGGCTTCTGCCATCAGTTGGCAGCCATGGCTCTGATCGAACGAGCAACTCTTCGCCCCATCATCTACTAAGAGTTCCTCGAAGGACACTCTGCGAGAGCCGCCACGGACAACATCTGCACTGCATTCGAGGGCAACGTCGTCCACTATTCCACGGTGTCTCAATGGTTCAAATGCTTCGAATCTGGCGACACGACCTTCGGAGATCGACCACGCTCAGGACATCCATCGACAGTCAATGACGAAGCCCTGCAGAATGCCACCACTCACGAATCGGCGACTACACTTGGAGTCACCCATATGGCTATAGGCAACCATCCGAATGACCTCAGCTATTGGAAGGTTTACTCGACATGGGTCCCTCGTTGGCGACTCTGACAAAGCAAGCCGTGTCAGTGTCTGCGAATCACTGCTCCTTCGTCCGCACAGAAAGTCCGCACAGAAAGGACCTTCTGAAGGAAATCGTGACTGGAGATGAGAACTGGGTCCTCGACGTCAACCATACTTGCAAGAGTTGGTGGCTTCCACGAGGAGAATTGCCGCCACACGAGCCGAAACCAGGGTTCCACGAGAAGAAGGTTCTTCTCTGCTGTTGGTGGGATTCAGAAGGAATGTAGTACTATGAGCTCCTGCCGACCGCTACCACCGTGACTGCCGTCGTATATGCTGCTCGACTTCAGAAGTTGGCTGGCGTCGTTCAAAAAGAGCGTCCCAGAACGCGACAAAGTTCTCCATGACAATGGAGCAACACGCGAAACGAGCAGACGATTTTGGCACTTGGTCGAGAGGTTTTATCCCATCCAGCATATTCTCCGGACTTGGCCCCTTCCGACTATCACTTGTTCCCTCTTATCCCTCAAGGATCACCTGCTTTCGACGCTCGAGCACAGCTCGAAAATGATGTCGGCACTTTCTTCGCTTCGCAATCGCCAGAGTTCTTGGCAAGGGGCATTGAACAGTTAACCGTGCGTTGGGAACATGTCATTCTGAACAATGGTCAGCAACATTGTAGACAGTAAATCGCATATCAAAAAGTTATAAAATTTAAAAAATTTGCGCACAGTGTTGCAAAACTTTCTTTCCAACCCAATATATGTCGAAGGATTTGGTGGAATTAGTGGTTACTTGGTCTCTCCCTAGGGAGCGACATGATTTTATTAAACCAACGTGTTGTGCGCGCTACCCACTTTTATGTTTTACTCAACTGGAATTGACAGGCAACCTTTTGGGAAAAAATGCGCAGGGTTGTCAGATTCTGTTGATATCCTCCCATGACCGTCGTAGGACACGAAGAAAATGTATAAAAACCCTATAAGGCTTTGACAACCCCTTTTATATAACCTTTTATATATGATAAGGGGAAATCCCTAGAAATCATTGCCCAAAACATCATCCGTCTTTAGTCGGGTATAAAGTTTATCAATTTCTTTGCGCCTGAAGCTGCTTGAATAAGCTTGTAAGATAATGATGGCGGATACAGAAATGTGGATACAGAAATAAGCTACGCCAGTGCGAGTAGTTATGGCTTTTCTTGTTGCCAAATGCTTTGCAACGGTCATGAATGTCCCAACTTTATGGTCTCCTCATCAGTATAAAAGTCCCCGTCTTCGGTCCGGAGTGCAGCAGTCAGACGCTCGAACTAGAAGCTTTTCTAAGCTTTTGAACCTGCCAATAAATCTGCGGCTGGACGACTGCTCCAGAGCTCGGTTGACTCTATTCCAAACGTGAATGAAGTAAATGAAGTGGGACTGTTCGTCCGCGGGTCACGAACGTCCCACCTCTTCGGTTTGACCTTCACTCAAACCTCGAGCCAGGATGTACCACGACGGTACCTCAGGACTTTGGTGTTTCCAGACGGCAGAATTTCAGTTGTTAATTGTCTGGTCGACTCGGTTTGATCTTGAGCGGAAGGATTACTGGATTGTAGTACCCGTGATCCCCTTACGGATAGGAGGGCCTCTGGACCTAGGTGTCTGCAAGGAAGAAGTTTGGAATAAGACTGGTAGGGAGGAGAATTTATGTTTGGTATTTTTTTCTGCCTCAACCTCCTTTGGTCACATGAGACGTATGTAAAAAGTCAAAACATCGATCGCCGCACTTTCCTTGTTGCGACTGCGACATAGACGAATCGGATTTCATTGCAAGCTAGATATCAAATCCCAGAAAAATTATACTATCGACTTGCCTAGTTCATGAATTAGTAATGCAGAGCCTCTAAATATTTATGCCTAACCAGTTTTTCAAGGGAAAGAGACCGTCTTACGCCCATATAAATGCACTACACACGTGCAAAAAATAAAAATAGTGTTTTTTTTTTTATTCCCTTGTTACTTGTCAACTCGCATAGAATAGACGCATTTCAGCAAGCAAAAGCCTCTGAGTCAAAACGACGATCTTTCACTGCTATGAAAAAATTGAAATTCTTTCATTGAAATAAACAACTTCTCATCAATTTCTTTTCCCTGCATTATTCTTTACGATAATAAAAAAAGCACACTGTCACCCTACTACTAAGGAAACCTGACTAGAGTGGTTTGTATCTCACATTATGGGCAAAGCACAAAGTGGAGAGTACAAAAGTGTCACATGGAGAACGCAACATTTTCGAGGGGCCGATGGTCTCCCGGCGGGTGCCAATATCTGTCCACTGCAATAAGAAGAAACACAGAATGAACATTACAGACAAACGTTACAACAATTGTATTTTTCGTCGCGGCCGTAGTGGATGTTAACCGATTTAAATTAAGCATTTTTCCCACTCCAGGAAAATACTCGAGTAATGGAAAAATTCTGTTCGATATGGGACAGTTTGACCGATGAAACTGGCAAGTCAACATACGCTTCTTGCACTATTTGAGTATTAAACATTGAACAAATATGCTCTATGCAAATATGCTTATATATGCCATCTTGCTCAAAATTGAACTGGCCAGGGAAGTTTTCCAGCGTAACTAACATTATTTAACATATAATGCATATACCATTTTTATCACTTCGGCATGATCTTGCTGATCAAACAAGTTAGAAGCACGAGTCATGCACTTAAAGATAGTGTATTTAATATTTATTTATTATTCTATTGTGTATTTAATAGGTAGATTAACCGATCCGTCTTGCCTGCTTCGATATCATTTGCTCCCCTTCCACTTTCACTCAACTTTCCAGAATGGACGAGAATCGAACCGGCAAAAGAGAAAGGTCGCTTCGCTATGACCCGTTTTTTCTGTCTCCGAGTCTCCTGCAAAAATTTTTCTGCTGATATTAGAACTAAAAAAAATGTAACGAACTAATCGGTAACTAACGCAGATAAATATATATTCCTCCATTTCCATGACCTTATTATATACAATACCGATCTTTTTCGATCTCGAAATTAAGCTCAGTCTACACCTACACCCTTCAAATTTCGAGCAAAGGAATGCCGCTAAAGCAAGTCGACTGCTGGAGAGACCTAGCGACAAGGAAACCGCCAGTGAGGCCCAACAAATGGGCAACCGATTCCAGTGCTTTACATTTGAGACAAATCAGGGAATCTTTCCTTCACGCGACCTTCTTCCGAACGACAGGCGTTACCTTGAAGGTCATGCAAGGACAGTATGATTACCAATATATCAACGTTTTCTGAGTGAATAGAATATACGAGGGGAGTTCAAGATCCAATGGCACTATTTCTTATAGAAGCAACAGGTAACGCAAGAGCAGTGAAAATTTGCATAAATGTTGCTGTAACAGTGACGTGAAATCTGAAGATGAAGGGTGGCTGAGAGTTTCTCGTAGAAGATGTCAAGATGATGTCATGCGCTGTTACTCCGGCATTGGAACAGCGATGTGTAATCAAATTTCTGGTGAAGGAAGGTGTCAAGGTGTTTGAAATCCACTGTAGACTAACAAAATATATTGGTAATGCTGCCCTTCCAAGGCGAACGGTGTACTGTTGGTGTGACGTGTTTAAAAATGGGCGCGAATCAGTTACCGATGAGGATTGTGTGCATTCACCAGGCACAGCTGTGACACCGGTATTGTGTTGAGAAATCTTGGGTGTGATGTGGAATTTCTGGAGCGCAGTAAAACAGTTGATGCGAAGCACTACAGAAAGCCTTTTGAAAGGCAAAGTGCAGCAGGCGATACGTAAGATACGCCCAGGACAACCGAGTAGAGGCGTGATAATGTTCCATGTCGATGCTTGCTTTCATTCGGCGAACATGACCGTCACAACCATAAACCGACGGGGTCGGGAGATTGTGGAACACCCCTTTACGGTCTAGATCTCTCCCCAGCTGACTCCCACACGTTAGGACCTTAAAAAAAAAAAAATTGTCTGGATAGAAATTGAAGACAGATGAAGAGGGGCAGAATTGTGTCCTGTTGTTCCGTTGGGTCCAACACCAACCGTTTGTTTTAACTTTGCGTTTCCCTTCGATGAATTCCCCTCCCATCATCCTTGCCTAAAATTTGTCTATAGAGGCACCATCTAAATGGCGCAAATAAAAAAAAAGAATTTGGAGCAGTTGGCACGCTCCAGTTAGATCGGACATATTTGCGCAAATGACGTGGTCACCGACTGATGGATCCGCTCCCTCATACGTATTTTTAAAAAGATTGTTTTACCGATGGTTTCGTTGCAACACGAGTGCATGAACCCTGACCATGGTTTCGAACTGCATTCAGACTTCCTCAATGTCCTTCCTCATCTTACTTCCACATGTCTACCATTTTCCCGCCTCTCTTCAGTCGCGATTCTGGAACATGACCGGAGTTATCCTCTCTACATGCATCCATTAGCGCAGATGCTGGAAACTACGAATCTTTTGCTGTCCTCACGTATTCCGAAACGGAAAAATGAAGGAGTGTTAAATCGGGATGCCCGTGTCCGCCTGCCAGCACGTCCGATCCACCGATTCCCAAAGGTTTATGAAAACTCAAAACGTTCCATGTTGATAAAGCACGTCGCAATTGAGGCAGGCATAAAATAAATATCTCGAAAAGGAAAATCCTACCTGCCTGGACGGGAGACGAAGGTGTTCGCATGTGGGAAGACCAAGACAAAGACACGGACTGCGAGACTGAACCAGCCAGGTTTCGGCCAGGTAAAAAATGACATTGGACGACCTTCAGATGGGAAATAGCAATTCCCCCCTCCCTTTCCGACGCCCAATCCTCGAGGCAACGTCTGGTTTTCTTTTTTTTTCCTGTAATCGATCGCGGGATCTCTATCCCTCATTTGCCACGAATCGTACCCCCAAAAACTCAATCGCCAAGCAGTCTCCAGAACGAGTGCACGGACGGCGACGTTTCCTGTGAAACGGTAGCAGTCGCCGTCGCAGTGACGGAACGGTGCGAGCCCGAGATAGGACCATTTCTTCCTCCAGCAATCTCACAACAAATTCATCGTAAAATGTACTCGAATCTCATTTACTCTCATACCTCCTCACATCCTATGTACCGTCAATTCCTTCAAAGAAGCCTCACTACTGGATTAGGCTCAGTTAGTTTCAAACTGCATTCTGACTTCCTCGATGTCCCTCGTTCTTGTGAGGGACAAGTCAGCGGAGTGAAATAATGTATTCACAATCCTTGCTTCTCACAATTTATTACTGGAGACATCTGATGAGTGTCACCACAATTTAAATAGCTCCAGCACACACTCCACAAAAGATGAGAGGAAAAGAACAACCATAGACTCTCAAATCGTCAGGAACTGCAGGAGTAAACACAAAGAATATTCCTGTCAAATGGATGAGTATTTTGGCAAGGTGTGCTTTCTTCTGCTCAGTTCTCCTGAAAGTGACTGATATGTTATGAGGGGATATGGGGAAAAATTGGGAGTAAACATTTTGGGTGGGACACCCTCTTTAATCAGAATATAAGATAGAGGAAAAATTTATGGGGAAATTTACAAACGTGAATAAGACAGGATAAAATGCCAACAAGGAATGGAATGTTGAAGCTTCAAATAATTAGTTCTGAACTCTATCACAGGCAATAAGAGAGGACAAACAATTGGCTCATCAATTATTTGAGCACAAAAGATGACAACGATGAAAGAGAAAAGAGCAAAAATGCAAACATTTAAATCTTCCTGTAGAAACAAAAAGCAAAAACACCCAGATAGGACCATTTTTGA
Organism: Darwinula stevensoni; assembly: GCA_905338385.1. Taxonomy (NCBI): domain Eukaryota; kingdom Metazoa; phylum Arthropoda; class Ostracoda; order Podocopida; family Darwinulidae; genus Darwinula; species Darwinula stevensoni. The sequence continues at coordinate 33,189 of CAJPEV010000100.1, forward strand.
ACATGACGCCCAAATCTCAAATGCACAAGAAGCTGCAGCCCCAATCATTTATGATTCTTAGGTGATTCATCAGTGACTCGTTCAGTAGTTTCTTTTGAATTAGGGTCCATAGGGGGCAGACGAACATGAGTAAAGGAGCTGACACGTGGCTGATCGATAGGGAACGAAAGGCGACGTTTGCTCGCGTTGTCAGAATCGATCGATGATTGAGATCTGGGGCTATCACAGGGGTTTTCCATCACAGATTCCCGGAGACCCAGGTTCCTGGTAGGCTGCGGGCGAACAAAACAAGCATTCACAATTGTGTCTTTTGAGTCTGCCATGGGGACTGGAGATGATGGCTGAGGTAATGTTGCCAATAATTCTTTGGTTTCTGGTGGTGACTGAGTCGTGACCAGCAGCCGGGGTGGAGTGGGTGGACTCTGACTTGGAGTAGTTGAGAACACCAACGGGGACAACGAATGCTTCCCGACTCCACGTCCAGATCCGTCTCCACTTCGGGAGTGGTGCCGCTCTGGAGAAAGAGCTCGTCTTAGGAGTGGTGAACTCGGTTCTGCCGACTTTGGTCGGGTCAGGGTCTTCCAGGCCGAAGCAGGTGTCAGCATGGCCAATGAACTCCCTCCACTTGAATGGATTGAGAGATGTGAGAAAGCAGTTAGTGGAGATGGGGATCTTGTTGGGGATGTTGATGTTGGGGCCATTGGAGCTGGTGGGGGCAGCGGTGTGCTGTGGTTAGGGTTTGGGGATGGAGTCCGAGCCAGTGGAGACAGTGGGATGTGCCCCACTGACTTCCGGCGAGGAGAATGGAGTGTCTTGTGCAGTTTGTGCTTGAGGCCATGAAGAGATGAAGGGCGATGGATGGAAGAGGATGCAGGAGAATTGGGGCCAGAGCTAGATGGGCTTGAAGAGCCCGATGAGGCGTCGGATGGACTGAAGATGCGAGAGGGTGCTCCGCCGATATGAGCTGGTGGGTCACCTGTGGATACTGAGCGATGGAGGAGTGCCACTCCACCTGGAGCCCCCACAGCTTGAAGCTGTCCAAATCAGAAAGATTGTATCATACACTGAATGAATGGATCTCAAATCAAATGAAGAAGTACTATTTCAGAAAAATGCAGAGATCATTTTCATTTCAGATGATGGTTCAGGAGGTTGCATAACACTGAGCTGATGCTAATTCCTTACCTGCTAACATTTTCTAGATAATTTGATGTACTGTATTTGATTTGATCTGATTTGATGTAACTGAACATTCTATGCAAGGTACAAGTAGCCTACCTGTTGAATCTCAGCTGAAGCTCTCTTGCTGCTCAGGCGTCTCAATAGGGAAGTCTTTTTACTGCGAGAGCTGGGATCCCTCTTATTCTTGGCACCAGGTCGACCCTTTCCACTCCCACTTCCAAGTGCTGGATGAGGCCGCCGTGCCAATTTGGCCTTCTCTGCACTTCTCCTGCGACCTCCACTTCGGATGGAGGTGTTCTCCAGAGGGGTTGCCCGCAGTGTCACCGATTCCCCTCCTGACAGCAGCATCTGAAGGACCTCAGTGTGGAGCCGACCTTGGACAGGTTCCCCATTGATGTGGGTGATGAGGTCCCCCATCCGGAGACCAGCCTCAAATGCTGGACTTCCAACATTCACCGACTGCAACGATTTCATGATGAAATAAGTCCTTTTTGCAGAAAGGTTAACTGGTTTGAAATAATAAAAACTGAACTTACCTTTACGATGTGATGAACAGTGTAGTAATCAGAGTCACCATAATAAACAGGAATGGCCTGCATGGCAAAGCCGAATCCTTGTGGGGAACGGCGAAGAATGATGGGGGGCTTGAGAGATGAAAAGAGAGGGCAACCATCTCGGCTTGGAGAAGCATCACGGGATGAGGCTGTGCTTGATCCTCCAGGGCTCTGGATCCCCTGCACTGGATTCTCATCTAAACAACATGCACAAAACTCCTATATGCCCACAGAAGAGAAGATATACAGGGGTCCATAGAGTTATTACTCATGTGCAAGTTAATATCATTGAATCTGAAGTGACCAGGGGTCAGAAAAATTAATTAATTCACATCAGAAGAATGGAGTATGGATTTGACATATTTTGGTTCACAAATAGCCAATTTATACTTACAAAATAAAGGGTTGCTTCAGATTTAAAAAAAAAGTATGTGTTCAGTTATATTATAGTTTCTTTTGTAATTCATGGATACCCCATGCTGTACTTCAAAAGAAATGCCTCATGAAGATATCACTTTCTGTGAATTTAAATTCTCTTTCAATGATAACATTTCAGTATGTTCTAAGGATAGGCTACTTCTTTGGAGACCCTTTATAGAGCCTAGTACAAATTTCCTAAAGTTTCATGCAGAGTACAAGTTCCTCTGATATCTGAGGATATGATGCGTGCAAATGAGACCATAAAAAATCTGATAAATATGAAAATACTGTACTGTATCCATTATCCACAGATTGCCACCTTCAATATTATTGTCTTACTGACATGAAAAAAGCGACTACTTACTACTGGATCATCACATGAAGACAAACCCACAACCCACATCCAGACTAGGAGAACTTAATTTGCCAAGTTCTACCCCTAAAGAAACTGATGACTCTATTCCTCTCCCATGAAAAGAAAAAAACCAACTATGGTCTTCATCAATGGAGAATGGACAACTATATGTATACCTGATGGAATCATGAGCGAGAGTCCAGAAGCAGATGCAGATTTGGTGATGCCAGAACGTGACACACGACTGACAGCAGGAGGGACAATAGCACTTGATGAACGAGAGGGTGCAATTGCCATTTCAATTCGCTTTCTTGCTCCTTGTGATGGAACTGGTTTTGCTGGTGTCATTGGAGTCATATAGGCAGGATTTAGTGTTTTGGCTGTTTTGAGCAGCAGATTGCGAGCTCCATCACCCACCTCACTTCTTTCATTCACAGGGGACAACTCTCTGGTCATATCCCCACTTCCAGATGATATCAGAGAACTATGATTTTAAAAAAAAGGTAATTCCTCATTTAATCATTCTGAAAAACACAATGGATGAAGCAGATGGATTCTGACTTCTGACTTACAGATGAGACTCTGTGGAATCATTGGGGATGGAGAAACGAGACATGATGTTGAGTCGCCGTCTTCTTGGCACCTGGGGAGATGCCTCTTCTCCATCTGTCTGAGATGAATCAGGAGTGCTATGTGTTGGGAATGAGAATTCAATCCCTGGAGCACTGTTGAGGGAAAAAAATCAAACAATGATATAGATTCACCAAGTACTTATGATTTTAAAATTTGAAAACTCTCTCAGTGAACTCACCTGGTTGACAGAGACCTTGAGCACTCTCGGTCAGGGGTCTCTGACACAGACTCAGGGCCAGAGTTGTCAGAATCAAGACGCATCCACTTATTGTAGTGAGGAGAACATGAGGAAAAGGATGAAAACAACAGGGATTCTTCTGTATTTTCAGTACTTTCCACCAACTGGTGATTGTATCGATCCAGCCGAGCTGCAATAAAAGAATTAAAAAAATACTGTCATTACGAGTACTGCCTCTTATGCAAGTCATTCTAGTGACCAATAAGGAACAAACTGTCAAAGTAGGAGGTATCTTCATCATTTTCCAGCTGTGGAACAAATTCAGCCTTCTGTCGAAGGAGGGAATCCCAGTCAACAGAGTCAAAGAAAGGATGTTCTTTGACCTCAGCTGAACCACCTGTGCCCAGGCGATCCAAAGGACTCTGCTGCAGAAGTGCTATGATCAGACTCTTCCCCTGAGGATCTACAGGCCAGTCTGCTTCATCTGGCCACTCTATGTTTGCTGCAGATCAACAAGCAGAACCAAAGATTAATGCACAAAACACCAGATGGATGAAAGACAACAGGAGGAAGTTCACTTGATAGATTCCTTACCACTGACAGAATGGGCAAAGAGCTCCTCTGGTGTATCTCCAAAAAATGGAACACAGCCAATGAGGAACTCGTATAGAATGATTCCCATAGACCACCAATCTACTGGTTTTCCATATCCTTGCCTGTAAAAACCAAACTCTGACACTGCTTTCATTGTATTTAAAAAAAATCTGAGTAGCATTCTTCCCTGCTTTTTATTTGATGTGACTAAAAGCTGACCTCAGAATCACTTCAGGTGCAATATATTCTGGAGTACCAAACACCTGTTTGTCTGAAAACTGTCGGGTCTCCCGATCCACAAAACCTTCATAGAGGTTTGTTGCACCTGGAAAGTTTCAATGGAACCTATTTCTCATTCCATCCTTTACAGCAAATTGAATGCATGTGATCACATGAAACACTCACGGGACATGATTCCAATTTTGCTGAGTCCAAAGTCAGTGAGCTTGATGTGTCCCAAGGCAGTGATAAGAAGACTGGAATTAAAAACATTAAATATTTTAGATTTCAATCTTGCTCACTACAAGAAGCAGAAAGGATGGTAACACACTTGTCTGGCTTGAGATCTCGATGGACAATGCCATAGCTATGAAGATATTCAACAGCCAATACTGTTTCTGCAAAGTAGAATCGTGCAAGGTCCAGGGGGAAAGGTCCCATGTTTTTTAGGAGAGTTGCACAATCTCCTCCCTCCACATATTCCATCACCATGCATAAGTATTTCTGGTGTAAATAAAAAAAAAAACAACATCAATTGATTGATTGCAGAAAGGACTGATGAGAGAGCACAACAAATATACCGTACATCAGAAATATGGATGGCACACATACCTTCGATTCAAAGCTGCAGTACATGGAGACAACGAATGGATTGTCAGTGAAACTCATGATGTCCCGTTCAGCAAGGACCTGCTCAATCTGATTCCTTAGAAGGATGTTGTGCTTATTGATCTTCTTCATGGCAAAAAGCTGCCGTGATTCCTTGTGACGTACTAGATGCACTGCTCCATAAGCTCCATTACTTATCAGTTTTACCTCTTCATAATCTTCCTCTTTTGGGGTCTAACAAGTGAATATGAAAAACTGAGCAATCATATTCTTTTAATGCAGACACACTTAAGCAGTCACATAACACACCTTAGATTGTGAAGAATCCAGGCTCTGATTTGAATCTTCAGATTTATCACTGGATGGAATGCTCTGTTCTTCGTACTGCTTTAGGTCTTCTTGGAGCTCTGTCAAAGGAAGAGCACAATGATGAATTTTTACTTAGCTAGCTACCAACTTACAGCTAGTTTAGCTTAGTTCACTTTGACCAAGCATCAGCCTCTGGCCTTACCTTCCAATGGATCCTTATTTAGACCCAGTTTAGAGACTATATATCGTGGTATGTCCTCCTTGATTCCTACTATGCTCCTCACCTGGCCCTCTGCCTCCTCCAGGAGTCTGAAAGGATAAAAGCAGACCCGGATACAGGATTTAAAAAAAAAAATTGCACACAAACATGCTACAAATATATCTCAGAAGTGCTCTTTCATGTTCAACGGCCACGTAGAACATAGAATGCAAAGTTCGTTCTCCATATAGAGCATATGATTACAATCCTTAGATATCCAAAAAAGAAATTATGGGCAAATAATAATAGATTATAATAATTGGGTAAATATTCACATCGTGCCTTCATTTCATACCTGTAGAATTCTTCAGGACTGAACTCGAGACACTCGAGCAGGCGGGCCGGACGGGAGACGATGAGAAGGAGTTTGCGCACAACGCCCGAGAGGTGGCTTGAAGCCTCCGATGACTTCTCCCGAGTCTCTGTTAGCAACTTTTCCAGGTTCTCGGACAACTCGTAAAAATAACTAGAAGTGATGAGCTTCTCCTGTGACTTCATCAGGCAATCCCGGGCCATCTCTAAGACCTGCAGGGTGGCAAGGGCAAGGGTTATCATATACCTTATCATGACCGGAGTGGACAAAACTATGTAACCAATAACATCGACAGCTTGGGATCATGGCCCAATTCATCGATCGGAGTTCGACCGCCTCACATCGCGAAGGCAACATTAAGTTCACTCGTGGATCGTTAAAAATGAAGAGGTTTCACAATTGACGATGAAAATAAAAAAAAATTAGATCAATTTCCGAACGAAGTCTAACCTGATGATGTACGAAGCGTATGACCCCATCTGAAAATTCTGCGCCCTCATGAGTCTCGATAAAGTTGGCCAGACGTTCCTCCATCTGTTGTGTTGCCTTTGGGAACCGCTCTTGGTAGAGAGTGTTCATCAAAACAATCTCATCCTCGCACGTCTCGACAACTGGAGAACGTACTGGACTACTACAAATGGAGTTAAAGAGAGCTTAGCATGAAATCCTCCTTTTGCAGTCGCAAAACAAAATCTCTAACTAGACAGTGTTAGCAGGTTGACTTTTACCTGAGGCTGCGAGAGCGCGGTCGCATGAGGGGGGACCTAATGATTCCCTCTTCATCCAAACTGGGATTGCTGTCGTTGGACGAGAATCTGGATCGGGATTCCTCATTGGCCACATTTGCCGTGAGGGTATGCAGGCGCTCCTGGGAGGAACACTGAGACTGGAAAAAAAATTACACCAACTCTTCACAGTATAGCAATGATCTAATGATCTTCAAAGACTGGTAACAATGTTCAGCATCCCTCCTGCATATTCAATTCAGAATCTTGCCAATGTTACTTATTGCCAAACGTACATACATGTTGAAGAGAGGGCTCATTAAAAGCTGCTATTTCGTTCATCTCCCTCGAGGAATGATGTGTCATTCGTGACACGCTGCTGGAAGTTGCAATTGTTGGTACTTATGATGCTTATGATAAGAAAAGTTCCTTTATGATTTATATCAGACAAAATTGAGGACATGTGCAAGCACCACGAGACTCTATTTTTTTAATTTCAAGCACATGAGACGTGAATAAAAAGCTCAAAGCAGAATCGATAAGGCTCTTCATTCTTGACACGATGGAGTAATGGATTAAGTGATGAAATGAGGCAGCCTAGCTGAAGTACACTTGACTGCTTTGAAGTATCTTGCCCAGAGTCCAGGACATTTCTTTCCCTCTCAAACATTTGCGTGTGTCTGCCAGATTTGATTTCTGATTTTTGGAAAGATTATGGTGGTAAATCAAAAGCCCTGGTGACTGGCGAAGGCAACAAACATTTGGTGATTTTTCAGTGTGAATAAGGATTTCAGGAATACTTACTTCCGGATTTTTTTTCTTTATCCCATTACCAAACGATGCAATGCAGAAGGGCCGCGAGACAGTGTGGCTCTTTCCTTACGTGGGAAGGTCACGAGGAACAAGAATAAGAATCACTTGGTATTATCTTTTGTTGCTGTTGAAACGGCCCTGAGAGCCAATTGCACTCGTGAGTGTACTATGCGGAACGTGAGGAATCTTGAGAACCGCTGCGCTACTAAACCTACTCACAGGCTCCCATCATCGTATCCCATCCAGCCATCTTCGGCAGTTCGATGGACGGGAGGGGCAAGTCACCGAATCCCCAGCTGATCAAGTTCAGGCTTCAGATAACCATGAATCAAACTGCAGTACCAGATGGCCATTAATTAAAAAAAAGTACATTACGAGAAAAGTTTCGTCACTAGTTACCGTAATCAGTGAATAGAACCCTCCCTCCCCTCATGGTATAAAATGGGCCAGGGAAGGAAACCACTCCTTTTTTTTATTAGTGACGATTCATTATTCAGAAAAGATGATAGCCCTGAATCCCCTACGTCGTCCATTTTGGTCCAGGCTTAAATACCGGCTTTACCGGATGGCCGAAACTAGACAGACCAGACTGTGAAAAGAGTAGAAGTGAAAGTAGAACTTACAGAGACGGTAGAGGAGCCCGGGGTGGTGCCGTAACCAGAGGAAGGGAGGGAGGCAAGAGACCACCGCCTTGCCTCCCCCCGCTTTAAAGGGGCAAATGCAAAATGCCCACCCTGACCCTGACTCGGCGACATATTCCTGGGGCTGTCCATCGGACTCCCTGCACCAAAACAAAAGAAACCATTTTCTTGACATGATGAACAAAGGGAGAGAGGGGGTGTCTAAGACAAGAAGATTCTAGCGCTTTCATTGTTTCGTAACAGTCCCGGTTTACCTTTGAACCGGTGACCTCGCTATCGACGCCAGTTATATTCTATTATTCAAGCTGGTTATTACAACGAATAATGATGCTACTTCGCCTGCACCCACGACATGGCACTCTCAAAGCACCTGGTCGCAGTAGTTGAGCAAGAATTTTTTTTCCCACCCGCATCCCTTTTGCAGCTGGAGGGAAGTGTGAGTCACACGCATGGGATGTATGTATACAGCATAGTGTACATACATGTTTTCCTCACGTCCTCGATTCGTGATGATGACGTAACTTTTCCTCGCTCACTCACACTGACCTCCCTGTGAACAATCACGCTCCAACTCTCTCTCTCTCTCTTTCTTTCTTGATCCCACCACCTAATCGCCTCAGATCGTGATCATAAATAATATACAACATATCTTTGTTCGTCTTTTCCTATTGTCTATGAGAAAATGAGGTCGAAGGTAATTGCTGCTACAGTCCGAACCTGTAGCAACTGATAGGGAGGCTGTCTGCCGAGGCCCGTCCTCTTTCACCCTCCTGCCTTTTCGTAGGGTAAAAAAAAAAAAAGGATAGAGGATCGATGGAAGGGGTAGATCGGGGATGCAGGCCATGTGCCAAAACGCTCCTGCCGCTCTCTTATCTTTCCCTTCTTTTCTTTCCTCTCCTCAGGGCACGCAACTCAAGTTTCCATGGATAGAAACCGAGCCCATCTATCCATCCATGGAAAGGAAGGATTTATCGGCTTTCTCCGGCTTCCCTCTTCAATCCAGTCTCCGCCAGGAATATGAATGGAATCTCGGACTCGCGTGCAATAGAGTCTATATCATTTAGGCCACAGAATATTGGAAATCTCTCTTTTGGCGTCATGGGGACAGAGAGAGAGAGAGATTATCCCCTTTCATGAGAGGGAATAGACCATTTCCTGGGACCTCCAGGAGGGAAATGGGTCTCTCTGGCATTTCCTAGATGAGAATTTGGCGTGCAATCCCAGGTGCATCGGCTGTGAATCACTTTTTTTTCATTCCATCACATCGAGTGAGTCCTCCAGTGTAGGATCGTCATCAATATGATGATGATGACGGTTATACCGGAGCGGGGTGGGGTGGGGTGAAGACTGGAATAATTCACCCCAAGACTTCACGTGACACCCTCGGGATAACCCGCATGAGCGAAAAAAAATCTTGATACTCGGACATGAAATCAACACATGCTCTGCCAACCTTGGACTTTTTCTCCTGGTGATGCCTTTCTATCCGCCCTATTTATGTACGCTTGACGAAAATGAAGGGCTCCAATGCGCATGAATTCTACGAGAAGGCTTCCGGGAAGGATGTGTATCTCCTAGCAAATGCGCGCTCGAAATCGATATTTATGTCATTCATGCAATGATATTCACCGTGACTTGGCAAATAAATATAGCTTTATACGAAGTGTCCATGCTCTGGGAAATCTCCCTCGCCGTTCGAGTTATTTTTCAAGCAGTGCCTCTATACATTCAAAACGGGATCCAGGGGACACAAAGCCAAGCCCATCAGGAGTGGCAAAGTTCATCAATTGATAATCGCCCTCAGTGGGTGGAGTGATAATTAGCCCCACTCTCTGTTCTCTGTTCCTACACATCTCTTGGTATGTCCTGATGGCTCTGCAGTCGCACGAACTATAACCTTGAAACTCTGGCAAGAAAGCGTGCCGAAAGAATGAGAGATAACGGTCCACTGGGGGGAGGGGGCAGAGCCCTGCTACCCGCTATTTATTGAGGCTAGAGCAGGAAAGGAAAGGGAATGAAGGGGGATGTAGGAAAATCATCCTTACCCTGTGATACTGGAGAGTGGCATCTGGGTAAGGTGGGGGAAGTGGCAACGAAGGACTTCCGATGTGGCGCTCTCTGACCCCGTCGCAAATTCAACTCCTTCTGCAACAGAACCAACATCATGATCACGTTATCATCACACAATCAGCTCTTCCTCACTACATGAGCCAACATGTAAAATGACTGTCCCAGTTTCCTGAAAACCCAATATAAGTTTTCCCCATCCCCCTCCAATCCTTTCCAAGAATATGACCTGTTTTTCCCCGGTTTCCTTTCTCTTCGTGACTTGTTTCACACTCCCACGGATCATTCCCGGAAATTATTTGCCGTATATGGAATAGGAAACCCAATTGAAGAAAGAGAAAGAGGAAGCAGCTAAGGAAAAAAAAAAACGATATGCCAAAACTTAAGGCGTGAGTCGAAAAGGAGCCCTTGATTAGTGATGCGAAAACGAGCTCCTCCAGATTTCCAGAATCCTTTTAGACCCCTGAAGATGAAAAACTGACGAGCTCCAAGGGAGCGAAGGAAATTACTACCACCTACGCCTGCATCTCATCCAGCTCGAGAAAAAAAACAACGATTTTTTCTCTTCTTTTTTGACGTGACGGGAAGAGCTTTGCAGTTCTGCTCGTGAGGCCTACAGTGAAGGCGGAGCACCGAGTGAAGGAGTATCACAGTACCCATTTCCCACTCCAGAACATCTTGAGAGGTCACAGGGGCCTAGGAGCACAGGCAGGTGAACTTGGGTCTCGTCACATCTCATCTCCTTTCATCATGACACAAGGAACGACACGATGCACGAAAAAGGAAGCTCTAACGAGCGGAAATAAGAAAAAACCGCCCGGTAGCGAGGTGAGATCTTCAACGAGGAGAGGGAGGGAGGGAGAGAGAGCGAGGAGGGGGGGGAAAGGGGGAAGAGAAGAGCTTTCGCCACGTTGAAGGCAAGCAAGGCAGGAGGAACCGACTCCGAGTTGCAACACAGAGAGAATGGAGAGGGAGAGAGGAAAAAGAACGAGCCCTGGCCGAGCACGCTCGACAAGAAAACACTGAGGCCCCTACGGGGAGAAATCTTTCTGCTCGCTGCCTCCCTTGAGGGCATGGAAAAACCTCCCGGACTCATTGTGTCCTCTGCCTTCGTCACATCCAGAACAATGACCCAACTAGTAGACCATTGCACCTTGCTCGCTCAAACTTCTCACTCCATCGGTTCAGCGTGGAGTTGAACGAAAGGTAACGAAAGATAATATGGATGAGAGGTTCACAGATGTTCAATGTTGCTTTCGGATTCCGAACGGATCTACGGAGTGAAGAACCATTTACTCCTAAGGCCTATAGCCACAGGATGAAGGAGAAATGTGAGGCATCTGCTGTAGTTCTCTCTCCAACGGTAGGGAACTGAATCGAACAGGGGGAAAACACCTTCCGGAGGTGAGGGATAACGATAATGTGGTACTTCCTGCGTGAGCCCTAGAGTGACATGCACGCAAGAAGACAGGATTAGCCTATTTGCCCTGGAGATTGGGATACATTAAGGCCATGGCCTTCCGGTTTCATTTTTAAAATCGGCTGAGTACTTGACTCGGAAACTCTTTTCTCATGCCAAGGGTGGTTTTGGAAGTAGACTATTTAAATCCCGTTTTCTGATGAGAACATAACTTGGTAGCCTGAGGATAATACTGCACACGTCACTGTGTTCGGTGGGGGTGTTTAACATGCTAACGGAATATGACAGTCAGCAACGTTAAAAAAAGTTGAAATTGGACCAGCAATGCTATAAGCTAAATCATTCACATTCCAGTTAATTTCCTTCGTTCCATTCAGATTCCTCTGAAGTTCAATTCTTAGCATAAAATCAAAGCATCTGCTCGTTCTTTCTGGCATATCCCTATCTTATCCATTGACTCATCACGTTTGATGCACTGTACAAATGATATCTCTTTCTTATGGTCCCAAGGATGCATGAGGAATCTTTGGATTCACTCCAATCATTTTGTTTATTTGCTCATGACACCATTTCCTTTCGAATCATCCCGTTATATTGATGTCAATACATACTGAACTCATACAGAACGTAACCCTTTCAATGTTTTTCCACCGGTGTGATTTGATACCACGACACGAGTTTGTAATAAGGGAGGAATACAAATTCTATCCTGAATGATCATCAAAATGGAAAGGTTTCTCCTGCTCATGTTAGTTCATGTTCTCCCTGAGATTCTCTTAACACTTTAGACGTCACTATGAAAATAGTAGATGACTATAACAAGGTCACATAGTTTCAGTTACAGTTTTATAATTTTCAAATTTTCGATTCACTCACTCCTAATTTCGCCTACTATTTTTTTTGGAAAGACGTAAAAATTCCCAAGTAATGATCACTGTCTTGAAGACAAGGACAGGGTTTCCCTCTCGACGAGTAATCCAACACAGAGATAACGTCCACGGTGGTCCTTGTTTTCGGGATTCTTGAAACTAAATGGTTCATGCTGAATCACGCAGAAATAACTGCCAGGCCCAGTCAGTCCGCTTACTGACTACTCTTCGCCTCTAAATGCCACTCGACTGCCACGACGATTTCATCCCTCCATTGCGTTAATAAACATTTCCCAGGAAACTTACCCGCTCTCTGCGCCTTCCCGAAGTATATAATCTCGTTCTTTTGTTCGTCATCCCATCCTTCGAGTACCGTAAACTGTGCAACATCACCAGACAGCATTCAAAGACATGCAATATACTGTCTCCGAGGCATGGGATAATAAGAAATCAAGATAAAAGGCAACATGATTGCTAGAAAAGGCGCAGAGATGAGAGAGGGTTTTCCAGAAAGGATATTCATACATACCAGTGAAAGGGGCGGCCAAAACCGCGTGCGAATGGCACAACACACTTCAGGCACCAATGCCTGGCGTGGTGGTCATGACAGCTACTTGCAAATGGTTTACACTATGACGCATTACACAGCATTGTAAAATTGGTTTCACTTCGATATTCCCTTTCTTCCCCTTTCCCTTCTTCTCTTATCTCTTACCCCACAACACTACCAAATCAAGCAAGCAATAATGTATATCCTAAGACTTTTACAACACAGTGAAAGTTTTTTCATACTGCCATGACCGGTAGGTTAGCATTTCAAGAGTCACGATACATATCGAGAGAGGAGAGCAGTTGCTAGACAACTCTAACATTGAATGGATGTGGGCCTATAGACCAGACTCAACGCTAATACCAGATATGAAACTCAATTTGACTGACTCCGGTAACGTCATCCCGGTTTCAGTGTTAGAAGAAACGGATGTAGAGTGGAGGTCTGTCTGAGGCCCGTGGTGAATATCCGCATCAGACTGTTTTCCCTCCTACCCTCTCTCATTACCTTCCGTTGCCACGATATTCTCAATTTTCTAGATAAAAAAATTTTTTTAAATATTCTTCTCTAAAAGTCTCGGTTCACGAGAAGCAATTGCGGGAATTGTGTGCGCACGAATATAAGAAAACAAGCTACAAGGGGGAAAAAATTCAGATCCTCACTATTGCACAACCACGGGAAATAAACATCTGAGTCTCTCAGGCTTAACTCGTATGGAGGGGATGGAGGCGCCCAATATTACATTCTCCTTGTATATCAAGCGGGGAATAGGAGTGGAAGTTTTAGACGAGAAGAGGATGAAGAAAGGCACAAGCGCTTCGTGTGTGGGCGGGCTGCCTGTTTTTCCATATTAATTTCGAAGCTTGCACACGAAATCATAAAAAACATCAATAAGAATTTAAACTATACCTATGAATCCTAATAATGAGACTCTAAACTGATGTGCATCAAAATCTATCAAAGTTTCAATACAGTGGGATGTGGTTTCACGAAGAAACAGTGAAAATACACTACAATTGGGCTGACGTTCAATACTTAGTTAAGCGTATGTTCTCTACACAGATATGCAAGTCTCGGTCAAACTCGTCAGTTTGCAAACTGCCTTCGACGGCGGCCTCTCAGAATTGGCTTCGGTACTGAACCCTCAACAACAGTGGTGCAAAAGATGTTTGACATGGGAGACGGATATTCACGACTAGCAAGGCGGAATTTGCGTCGCCAATAGATCACGCATAATTTTCGAAAGTCTTAGGTTCCAGACAAAAGGTCAACCTCATCGAGGTTGGCTGTTGTATCCAGGATATGTATCTGGAATAGGACTTTACCTGTCTCCTAAGACACTGTCCAATAATATAACTGTCGGTGTGGCTCAAAGGGTGACACGCACCAGATTCGCTTAACTTTAAACTGATTCGTCTTCATAATGGGCGTCTATGGGAATAAGTTTATCTCCGTTAAACTGATTCCCGTAGGGGACCATTGTGAAATCCGATTAGTTTAGCTTAAACGGATCCGGTGCATGTCACCCGAAGCGTTTTGGACACAGGACCATGAAAGAGAAAATGCTGCACTTCTAGAAGATGATACAATTCAAGAAATAGCCCCAATTCCAACATTTTCTTCTAGCACAACGAAAAAACGTTTCTTGCATTTGGTTAGAGGCTAGAGTAAGGATTTACGACTACATGGATTCCTACACAGAGGAAAGAAGGAAAGGCCAGTTCGGTCAATGTTCCTGCATGCAATCATTTTGCATTAGGGACTGACCAATATGCTTCAAAGCGCAGCCTACGAGAGGAGAAAGGAAAAAGTCAGTTGTTTCTGGCACCCAAAAAGGGTGCCGCGCTTGCCGCCGTCGCCATTTACAGCTGTTGTCATTCTTGCTTCTTTCTCTCAACACACCTTCACACGAGAAAATCCAGGCTTTGCCAAGATCATCAAACACCTACTCCCAGGGCTCCAAAAAGACCTCGAGAGAAATAGACTCTTGTTAGGCGTAAATCTTCCTCTGATGTCAAACACGATGCTGAAAGATGTCCTAGCCTCTTGTCGGTCCATCTGAATCAACAACCAGGTACGTCCACAAATGTTCACATGAGAGCCATTTCTTTGTCTAGCAAAGCGCCAAACTAAAAAAAAAAATTACACGCGGGTCTATCTTGGGCAGTGACAAGGAAATGAGTAAGACGTGGGGGAAGGAGGAATGATGGACACCGGAACAAACCCTTAGGAGGAAGGAGGGGAGTTTTCATAGGTGAAACTTCAGAGAACCAATTACGAGGAAGGGAAACACGCAATTTCTGCGGTTGGAGAGGAGGTCGATTACCTCCAATAACATAACATAAGCAGGTTCTAAGTAATGGACAAGTGAGATGGCGTTAGCCCTCATCGGACATATGTTTCCTTGAAGCGCCATGAAGTCACGCGTTTCATACCCTCGAACTTAAAAATAAATTGGAATTGTTCACAGCAATTAAGAAGTTTTGGAACAGATATATAGGAGGCAATCGATATTGCCCCAAACGCAGGCATTATTGGAAAAAGCTACTCCACATCAAGATCCACATCTCCACATCATATACAAACTGGCAAAAGTCGACTGACTGCTACATAAAAGAATAAGGCGTGAATTCTGCACTGCATCACTTTTTCTTTCGACATGCATTCCCCCAGGTAGAGGTATTGGAATGTAAATTGGGGAAACACCCTTACCATTTCGTTATTTTCCGATTTTTCAACGTTGCGCAGGAGGAGGGGGGGGGGGAGCAGAAAGAAGAGGAGGAAGTAAGTCGTAGGCAAGAAGTTTGGAATAGATGAAGGTCATGATTGATGACGGGGAAAATCTCGTTGCGAATTCTCTTCTTTCCCAACCACCGGCCGCTAATGAAAGGGCCAGATCCCATGGGATCCTGCTGCCTTGTGAAGTTAATTAATTCTCCTAATTGGGAAGGGGGCAAGCAGATGGACAGCAAAAGAAAGCTTCTGACAGAGGGGCATTACTTACCCGGAATTGGGAAAGTGGGGTGACGGGGAGCGGAAGTGAGAGGTGTTGCCTCTTGTCGAGCAAGTTTTCACTGGCAGAACGAGGGAAAAAGGCCTCTGAAGATGGACACAGTTCCAAGCGGGTCTGTTCCGCCGCAAAAGCGGAATCACACCGTCTCATCCTCTCTTTCTCTTCCTCAGACTTAGATCCAGATAATATAGACCTATATGCGGAGTCGATGCAGGAGATGCAATGACCTTTGCGGAGCCTAGCTGGGTGCGGCTTACACGAGTATCCATCCATAAATACATGTACACGTACACATACACATATATGTATGTACATGATCCAAGCAAGTGCCCTTTCACGCATATAGGGAAGACGAAGGGAAGAAAGGCATGGCTGGTTGGACGCATGCCTGCATGGTTTTACCATTAGGAAATCGAGGATTTAACATTAACCCCCACTATCATTCATGGATGACCCACTCAACCCTTACATAGCGGCTCGATACACTGAACGGATCAGAATAATTGGTAAACCTGCATCATTAAAACGGCGTTTGCCAGTTGTATGCAGGCTCACGTTCGTCAAAATTATTCTTGAATTTTGGGGAATCCATGCCGAAAACTGTAAGTACTTTTGTTACAAAATCAGTCATGCGTATTCAAGTAGGCGCAGGTAAGGTTCTTGCATGTGCAGCAACTCATATAATGCACTAAATAAGCATGGAAGTAAACCGAAGCTCTGAAGAGGCATATCAGATTCACATCGACCCGGAGAAGGAAGGGGTCGAAGAGTCCAAGACATGCGTTATAGCAGAATCATTAGAGACGAGAACAGGGGGGGGGGGGGGGGGGGTTTCATCTCGTTCGTTTATTAATGCTTCCGGATTCTCCATTATTACCAGGCAGGCTCTGAAGCCAAGTTATAAGTGGAGCACAGATGACGCACCATTACACGGGTACGGGGAAGGACACACACTACTGAACCTGCATGTATAATAAAGAAAAGAGGCCGTACACATGGGAAACGAACCCTATCGGGAGGAACTTCCGGGAAAGAGCATTCACACGCAAGATGCGCTTATGGACTGCTTTTCCATTCATTTTTCCTTCTCTTTTTCAGACTATTTCGTTTCCCTGTCGATCGAAGAATAATGCCATCCATCCACCCTAATGAACTTTCCATCCAATACAAAAAGTAAGAGAGGGAGGGAGCAGAGAATGTACGTCATTAAGGATTATCCCCGTATTGAATGCCTGGAAGCCCATCGATCCTGCCCCATCTCTCCTGAACTTGGTATCTCCTACACATACAGATGGCCCTTCAAGGTCAAAACAGGCATCTCAAAACAAAGTATTCAGAGATTCGTCAAGATGAAGATGAAAAGAAACTTGGACTTTCGAAAGCTCATAGCATAATTACAATAGAATAAGAGGGAATGAGAATTTTAGTTAGAAAGATTTTTCTCAACAGATTTCATCACTTGAGACGAAGTGGCTAACAAGTGACGAGAACTCAGAGAAACCTTCCCGATTTTCAAGTCCGCCACATCTTCAAAGCCCCCTGCTCCCCACACCTCCCCTCTTAAAAAAGCTTTTAGGTCCTCGAGCACATCCGCAACCCCTCCCCCCATTTCCTCGAAACTACAAAAGCTGACAAAGTCTGAAGTTCCACTACACTGAGAATGCCAAGGTGGCAGATGTACGATTCACATCATGCGATCGGACATCCCTGACCCTCAGCACATCGATCCAGGAAATAGTCTCCTTACATCTCCTTTCACAATGTCCGAACGTCGTACCTTTCCCATAACACGCAGTCCACAGCGATGAATTCTTGCTTAGTTTTAAATCGAGGCAAATATACAGTAACATACATTCAGTATATTACACATCTGGAGCTACTGGTGTGAAACAACAACGGTGCTAAAACAAACTACAATATTTAAAATATTTTCTCCTAAGACCTGAAGGGTCAAGCTAATATCTTATACGGATCGACTGTATTCATTACTATGGGGCCTGGCAGTTCATATGTAACTGTATTGCCCTTGGAGGAAAATGCCAAATAGGAGCTCTGGGTAAAGAGACCGAAAAGATTATATGCATCACCAGAAGAAAAGCCCGTAAGGCTGAAAGGAAGAAACGCACAGCAGACGGGGAAGAAGAGAAAGAGGAGGCAGTTAGAACGCGAAGAATGTTATGGATCGAGAGAGACTGAGCTGGGGTTCAGGCGACTCCACTCAGGTCGAGCGAGGTTGGGTCTCTTCTCCCTACAGCGCAGTCTCCTCCCTCTGCCAAGTTTCTTCCCCTCACGAACACATTCAGATATATATCCACTACCGCAGACGCATTCAAAGACGAGTGCCTTCCCTTAGCAAATGACGTCAGGTATGGCATGGCAAACACCGCAGGTGATACGGGACGTCAATAGCTCTCTTCAAACGTCTTCGCGGAGATATGAATTCGATATAATATCGGCAGCTTAGAGGAAAAGGACTTCCTATTCAAGGCAAATGATGTTTCATCTGCATGGAAATGATCGGAAACGGTGGTGTTAATGACACCGTGGATGATGTGAGTCCAAGAATTGTTAAATAACTTCTCTCTTGGAACTCATCCGAATCCCATCATCATGTACAAGTCTTTAATGTCACTGTGATGCTGCCATTTCTGTAATGAAGACAAGACAACGATCTCTCGGAGGGAAAGTTTTCAAATCCCTGGGGTCAAAGCCTGGCGCGTTAGGTCAATGAACGATGTATCAGAAGAGCTGGATAAACTTTAGGTCCCCTCTTGATATGATAAGTATGTAACACACAATGTGTTGACGCTCATGCATTAAGATAACAAGGGCTAAATTTTAAGATGAAGACAATACATTCAGTACTCCATGCAATAACTAGTCTAGGAGTGACACCTCGCTACAAATGGGTGACATGACTAGACGTTGTCGGTATTATGTTAGCACGTTTTGGGAGAGAAAACAAGGTCATAGAATGACAACGCAGAAAGGGCACAGCTACAGTATCGATCGATCAAAGCGTGGCGATACCATAAATCCATGCCCATATTTCTATCATGGGAAATAGAGACGTGTGCGTCGATCGCGACAGAGAAGTCGACTGGATGTGTACAAATACTTTCCCCAGCATCATTCTACAATAAGAAGGAAAAAGAATATCAAATAGAGATCGATTCAAAGGGATCGTAAATGGAGATCAATGGAAAAGATCGTAGATGGAGAATGAAAAATGAGGATGAAAGAGAAATGTGGGCTGATTCAACTAGGTCCTGCATTAACGAGAGAGACAGTCACTGGTGATGGTGATTCTATGATGCGGTTACGCATGGCAGACACATTTCCAAGCATAACAGACATTGCATCATCATCACGCGGCCATGGTCCTCCTTTCTCGTCTATTCACATGTCCTTCGCCAGATTACGACTGCCAAACTGAGATAGCGATTAATTATAGTTTTAAAATTCCTATAAAGATAGCAGAGAACGTGCAAAGAACTTCATGCATATCTTTCATTCACAACCGTTATTCCTTGCCCCGTTCTAGGTTTTTGTGGATACACAAGATCTGCCGACAGATATGGGGGACAAAAGAGTCAAGAGGGAGAAGAGACTATCATGAAGAGCGGCAAGGGGAAGCTCTGTTCTTGGGAGCACCATTCACTTGGCAACTTTCCATACTTAGCCTCATTGCAATCGATGATAGCCAACCCTTTACTTTTGCTCTGAGAGCTCGTTCGCCACTCACTCGGGGGCGTTCCATCACAACACATCCATTCTTCACGGCTGAGGACAATCTTAAGATTGCATTTAAGAACTTTGGGTCCGCGTGTTTAAACACTTCAAGGGAATAGCACATTGACACAGTCCATCCAATGCCTTGACAGTGCTCTGGGATGAACAGAAATGCTTTGATATATTATTGAACAGTCACATTTCATCCTCTCCCTAAATAACCCATGAACTCTCCCCTCCGGCTCTCCACCATAAAACCCGGAATGGAAAATATTTTGCTTTCCTCCCTTGAAGTCTTCCGCGAGAGCACTTCATGTGAATGTGGGCTCGACAGAGCCTAGAAAAGCCGTTCACCATAAAATGAAGATGGGACACGGATTGGGATGGCATGAAGATCGATAAATGACACAAAAGCTGCTTACATTCCCGGGTCTTCAGCTGCCAGTCAACGAGTTCCGCAGCTGGACGTCAATCGTGTCAAAACAGTGCTCTTATTCGAAAATGGCATGCCGATCATTAACTACGCTGACAACTGCAATCTATTTTCCAGACTTTCTCTTTCGCGAGATGATTGAAGGAACGGAAATATCTAGACAGCGAAATCGGAACGAATAATGGTTTCGCGGACCAGTATCCATGGCAACCCCTTTTTTTTCTCTCTTCCCTTCTGTCTAATTCTTTTCCCAAAAGAAAACGCTTCTGCTAGAAAGGAAGAAGAGGAGTGTTAGGTTTAGCGAGAATTGGGTAGGTGACCATCTCGTTAAGGGCAGTGCTCCTCTTCATCATACTCGCCTAGAACTTAATCTCCACCTCAAATGACTGGGGGATTCAACCATGGCTATCGACTCTCATGCCACCTACGCCCAAAACCCCAAGGAGAAGGGGACGACGAAGAAACCACTGGCGTAGGGTGGGAAAGACTTCATCCCTTCGCAACAGGCGGAAGATCAAGGCCCTACAAGGTCGGCCAGTCGGAGTTGGAGGAACGCCACAGGCAAGAGACGGCAGCAAAGATGACGAACAGAAAAAGTAAAGGGAAGGTTAGGCGGAGGAAAACGGAGATGGAATGGATTGAGGCTGCCAGGAAGGCGAAAAAGGACAGCCTCGCCTTTGAGGGGAGCATTTACATTTACAATACCTGCCACCCCTTCCACAGCACAGCTCGATAAGCTTAGGTTCTATGCAATAGTTCTGCTATTAAACTTGCGCCATTTTTTTAAATCGCAGATTGGAAGATCAGAGCGGATTGTCCCTGACAAGAGTGCAACTTTCACCACAAAGAAATAAAGTGCTGATAATAAGTGAGAGTTGGATGACTGGAATTTGATCGAAACACATTAAAAGCAAAGACACTGACTTCCACGGGGGCCCTTCTTTGAAGTTATCCCAAGTAAGACGGGGCATCACACTTTTGTCATAAAATCGGCAGCGAAAAAGCATTCATGTCGTTTTCCATGAGACTGGATGTAAGCGCGGTAAGGTAGTGACAAAGGAACTGTTCGTTGCTACTTAGTCCGAATTGGCAGTGGCCATGGCACATAATCTCATAACCCAAGGAAACAAAAAATAATAATCGGGACTGTTTGTGGTTCGTTCAACAAGAGATAGAGGGGCGAAATGATGGGACTGCATGAATTGATGAGGATAACAGAGGGCGCCGAAATCTTTCTCGTGTACAAATAAGCAATAATGATGCGAGCCAAGGCACCAGAGGGTCAGTTATAGGAAGGTCAATATATTTCTGGAAATCATTTAGGCTGAATACGCCATTCCGGTTCTTCGCCGTTCAAAGAATGAGTGAGATGTTGACAATGCGACGTATCTCTACGATAAGACCCATGCATGAAAGCATTGGCCACTCCAGATCAGTTACAGAGAAGCAGCACGGACTTCTTCGGAATTTAGGGCACAACCAAGGCGACCAAAGCCTCCCTCCCGTTCATCTGACGTCGTATCGTGAGACTTGTGCGAGCCGCTCATCGAAGTAATACTAGCTTTTGAAGCGTCTTCTTGATTTTGCGTCGAATATCCCAATATAGCAAAATAATTTCATTTAATCGATCTCTTTTAGTCTTTTCTGCAGGGGGGTGGCAAGTATGATGGGCCACTCCTTACTGAATCCTCTCAACGCCCAGCCTTTCTATTTTGCACACTCCACTGCACACGTCATGCACTACTCCATCAAAACTTACTCACATGACATTTGAATAATCCGTCAGTACAGTTCCTCTAAACGTAAATTGATCGTAGTCATTAAAAAAAAAGTATACTATTCAAAACATTGATAAATTATGCACGAAAGATGAACGAGACGTTTCCATTCGCAAAGCGTCACGCTGTAATTGGAATAATACTACAGAAAAAAAAATGAAGCTCAAACTGGACAATAACTCTTTCAATAAAGGTGTACATCCTTTTCTTAGAAGTTTTCTAAGTTTATATTTGTTTCATTTCTTCGAGAGAAGACCAGTAAAAGCGAAGAAACGAAACTGAAGAGCAAAAACAAACGAAAGCTCTTCAAGAAAATATGAACGTATTAACACTTTCCTTACCGCGGTCTGGCGAGGACAATTCTACGGAGCGGAAATATCCGCCGACGGTCGGGAATGTGTAATATGATAATATGCATAATATGAGAATAAGCTCTAGATCGTGAGACTATTAGATGGAGCAACACACGAAAGTAAAAATCCAGGGAAATTTTCATAAATTTATCTTCTGCTTAATTGCAAGGAATGAAAGTCATGCCCTGCGTTTCCAGGCGGCAATTTTCCATCGCTTTCATGAGAAATGCTTAGGTGATGATTGAACTGCTTGAAAGAGATCCTTCTATGACCATCTTCATCCTCTGCCTTCTCGTCTGTCTGTCTGTCAATCCCTCCACTCATCTTCATCTGTCTCCTCAGTTCCTTCGGGCTAGGCGTCTTCATCTTTCAACGCCTCAAACAGTGGGATGCCATCAAGTCCAGATCAAAGGAGGAGACGAGAGGACCAAGATATCGGAGAGGCCTCCGGATAAAAATAAGGGCAGGACTCCTCATTCACCTTGTAACTACCGTTCTGGGTCCAATGGACCCCGATACAAAAATTTAGTCAATTGTGTAGGCTGCGCATCACTTATCTTAGGTTTCAACACAACAATGCAGAGCCTGAATGCCAGCAGACAAGCTTCCCGAAGCATGTTCATCATGGTCCCTGATTCCATGATTCGATGGAATTTTAAGGTTAAAGCGATTCGCGCAATGGTTGAAACGATTCAGTTTACGAAGAATGGGATTCCTCCTTTCCATAATGGAAAGCAGGCATTGATAACGTTTCACATTGCGGGCATGCGAACGAATGGACGGGAAATCGTTGTGAACTACCACATTTACCAGAGACTCCAAGATCTATTTCATCGAAATCATCACACGGGCCCCTATAAGTCATTTTGGAAACCCGAGGAAGGAAAGAAAGTCGGAAAGCGCTCTTGCATCATGGAAATGCTATACACAATAAATACGGGCGTTCCCATGAAGCAGAATTGATGTCCCCCAAGAGAACGCACTTGAATGGTTGGGAACACCTGACATCTGCAGAGAGAACGAGTGGATAGAAGCTTCTCCCTGCAATCCACCAGAGAGCAGCGCGTCCTCATCTTCGATCGAACTGAGGGCAACAGGAGTACATTGCGTCAGAACGAAGGACGGAGATAAAGGTCATGGGTCGGTCAGAGTGATGAATGGGAACGAGTGGAAGTGGATCGAAGTCACTCTCCGAATGAGAAAGACGCAATACTCGAAGGAAACTGGACTGAGCCAACGTTACCAAAAATGACCGACGCGGATCTTTACACCAAGGAGAACCAAACAGGTGGATACCCTCGCAACTCCAGGAAGTTAGCGTTACTTTGTTTCTCCCTGACTTCTGGACATTTCTATAACCATCCACCCAGGTCGTATTCTCATTTCTTCCCTTATCCTGTCTAGAAAAAAAATCTGATTCTTTCAATCGTCCATCATACCTAACAATGCTTAGCGATGCTGA
This sequence comes from Darwinula stevensoni, assembly GCA_905338385.1. Lineage (NCBI taxonomy): Eukaryota > Metazoa > Arthropoda > Ostracoda > Podocopida > Darwinulidae > Darwinula > Darwinula stevensoni. The sequence goes on from CAJPEV010000100.1 coordinate 56,670, forward strand.
CCTTACGTCTCCGTTGCGCGTTAAAAGTACTGGAAAGTGAGTTTAGAGCTTCGCACAAAATGGGCTCTGATGTTTAAGCAGATCCAAGGTCGTGTTACGGCACAGACGTATCTCTTCAAGAATTTATTCCACGAGAAACGTTTTCGGCCTGCACATACTGTCTATTCAACATCGACACATTGAAAACATTTTCACAAAAACTTTCCATCATCGCCAAATATGATGATATTTTCTCGTAACTTTCAAGACTTCTGTCATTTCGTGAGAAAAGGAAGAACAGTGCCACTGACCTAAAATATTTTAAAGACCCTCGTATAGCAGGAAAATCGAATGTTAACACCATGGCAAATACAAAGTCTAATAAATGAACATATCAGTTCGTGCAGAACCGAATTTAGTAATAGAATGAAGGCGAGATAACGTCCTTGGTTCGACAGAGGCCAGTCAAGAGTGACTCTTCGCGACAAAGAAATTTCCGCAATAGTATCCTCAGGGAATATGAAGAAACAAACGGCATCTTCTCAGAGGAAAACCCCGCCAACGAATGACGACGATGGCTCCAGTGAGTATGATGGATATGAATGTCCTTCATCGTAAGATTCATGGCATGCACGCACTAGGAAGACATGTATCCGTATCAAAAGCTTGCATTATACTCCAGAATAGGAAGGATAATGTGCTTCCTTCGTAGTTTGAATTTTATTTGACATAATGGAAAACGTCTGACATTGGTGAGAGTAGTATTTTCATTTATGGGCATCGAAATCGGTATTCAGTACCGATGAACAGATTATGGAATTTCCAAAATCCCTCCAACTATGTCGCAGCTTCCTGACTTAGATAGCCATACAGAGAGCGAGTGAGAGAGAAACGCGAGGAAAATTCAAACTTTAAAATCGCATCATGAAACATGATCTTACACCCTTAAACTAAATAAGCCAAGAGCACATCAATTGAGTCTCTGTTCTTCATAAAAGTAAAATCCCAAAAAAAACGTTCTCTCGTCGTTTGCGTCTTAGTATTCGGTTCTTGACAAACTGGAAAGCGCACGTCATAGCCCTTGAATAAATCTGTCATTACATTGTTAGATTCCATAGCTTTTCATCTGCGCCTTCAAAGTAATACATGTGGAATCAGCTGTTGGAAAGCTTGCTTTCCAGACTTCGCAAAGTTCTCACATGGCATAACCATTTTTTTTAACATTATCTCGCAGGAATCGTCCTCATTACGCTTGATTCCAACTATAGACCCAAAAAAACAACTAAAATGATGTCTTGCTAGCTAAACACACTACATAGAAGCGTAACCGTAACGTAACAACAGGGATAGTCACCTCGAGTCAACCAAGAAGATGCCATAATGGAGGAAAGCCTCGGGAAAATACAGGGTGATCAGCTTAACCCTTTGAGCCCTGAGTTCCTGAGCAATTTTGAGCCTTCTGCCTGAGCTCCTGGGCCAAAATTTGCTAATAATGGGTATACAATGTTTGTGCAAATATCATAGTTGTAATAAAAGAGATGAGATTGATGCTTTGCATGCAAATAGCAGGATGACGTACCTTCATTTTAACGCCAGAATTCTTTCTTTGTGTGCCAATCAGGCAATACGTCATTTCTCTCTACCACCGGTAAAGCGGTGGTGAGGGCTCAAAGGGTTAAACCTGATATATTTTTATTTTAATATCCCACCAAAGCGTGATCGCAAACCATCTGTCACTTAGTAGTTAGAAAGCAACAGCACATTCGACACCCCTCTGCAATTGTAAAGTTTGCTATTAGGAATGTGACCCAAGCTCATTTTCAGTCATTTCAGTCGACCTGTGTCGAAGAGTGATGCAGAGCGTGTGAAACGGGTTCTGGATTGTATCGCAAATAATGCATGTAATCAGCCCATAAGTCATCTTTCATAAATAGATCGAGAAACACTCCAAAAGACGTAGTATATTTATGTTCTTGGAAATAGTTAAAATTTGTAACTGCTACAGATTTTTTTAAAGAATAAAATGCGTCAGATTTAATTGATCACCCTATACTTGATCTTATCGTTTTTATGCGGCTTCAAACTCTGTCTCTCCAGATCAGAAATTCCCAAAGACATCTTCATCCTTTTCTAGGTCCAAACCCAAATGACAGAAAAAATGTTACCTTGTGGTCAGGTTAAAACTCATCCTGAATCACCCCGAATGACGAGCAAGTAACTGACCTATGGGCCAACCCCTGAGCAATCGTTAAGTCTGCACTGATGACCATCACAACCAAGCCAAGGTATACCGCAGCCCTTTCCCACCATACATCTATAACCTATGAGGCCTAACTTGCCAAGACTTGCAATCAACCGATAGATGAGTGAGACAAAAAATTAACGTTGAGGCGAAAGGAGACCCAAAACCAAGGCTAACAAGCTTATGAAAGGTAAATTGGCCTAGGTCTACTCCGGAGAAGGGTATATGCTAAATATGGAGTGGATTTAACGTCTAAGCATGCACTCTTTACGCGGTATAAGCAGCAGCTCCGCTACCATTTGCCAAGACCATATTCAATTGCGTGCCAAGGTCATCACGAAAAGAGGCAGTGATATTTCGAATTTTTATAAGGTTACATGCAGAAACGCGTATTCTCATCACAAGCATTCAGAAAACTCTCATTTCTCACCATATTGGCTTTGCAAAGTCCACTGTTGAATTCTGAGGGAAATCGAAAATGTGAACGAGGTCAGCATACGCCCTTGACCACACAGCTCAGACAACCGAGGGGACAATTTTCCGGCATGAGAATGGGAAGTCATCCTCTGCATCAGAATGACATACGAGGAGTTGCGCTTAAAGCTCCACACGAGAACATACTCGCATACTCAGTGGCCACCAGATAGGCTGCCCCTTTGAGCGGTCACAGCCAATAGGACGAGATCAAAGAAACTACAGGCAAAAGTTGGGTCTTTGGCTGATTGCCTCTATACTCGATGTCATTTTATGACGTATGCACATTTAAATACCTTCTTCAATCTGAATAAACGTGACTTTGTCCAAGAGGGTGATAAAAACCAACTCTTGAGCCAGAGTTAAGTATCCCACTAATACTCCTGTCGTTTGTAACTCTCTTGCCTTCGATCTGAAAAGAACTGTGAACTAGGGACTATTGAATTTAAATGGCCCGATCGCGCAGCAAAACCATGAATAGCGCAGCCGAACTCACCAAACTTGAGGAAAGAGTGGGCGCAGATGACCCAAGGCCAGATCCTCGCATCCGAGCCAGATTACTCTCTCCAACAGGAGCTGAAAAACACAAAGAAATTACTGCGTTTCTATTAGGAACTTCTACAGTATAGTCGACTTAACGCAAAGGCGCTTTGACATCGCCGTTATACCTCCGTGGAAGAGCGAGAATTCGAATGATAAAAATCCGACGTATCCTTAACCCTTTAATAGTTGATACTTGAATTCGTGTTGAGCTCTCTCAGAGGTTTTCATAACTAGCCTCAACATGTTTTGAGATTAAACCCCTAGCCCATTTTCTCACAAACGTACAAAAACGATGACAGAAGGCAGAATGGTCAGTCACGAAATACACACATAGGATACATACGGGCGTAGTCGTGAAAAGTAAAAATTGGAAAAGCCGGACATAACCTTCAAATGGTTATGTCCGGTTAAAGCGATTCAACTCGAACCACATCTGCTAATCGAAGGAAGTGAGTGCGCTTCGGTGGGACAGTGGAAATGTGCCAAGTCTATTTACCTCGCGACGCTTGCAAGGAGCATGCGCAATCGAGACTGGCTGACGTGAAAATGGCGAGACCGCTCTTGACTATTTTAATACGCAAGCTACAACGACTAAGTCGACTCAGCAAATTTCCATACATTTTTTGGATATGGGGTGACATGCACCAGATCCGTTTAACTTTAAACTGATTCGTTTTTATAATGGACGTCTATGGGAATAAGTTTATCTCTGTTAAACTGATTCCCATAGGGGACCATTGTGAAATCAGATTAGTTTAGCTTAAACGGATCCGGTGCATGTCACCCATGGTGTCTCAGGTAGAGGGCAAATTCCCACGGAAACGTACCGTCGTGACCTAAGATTACTAATGCCGCATAATCGACTAAAATCAGCGGCGCAGTACCTAAGGGTAACCCCTTGGGTGCCGCGCGGCCGATTTTTCGGTCACGTCTATCACTTCCAAAAATGTTGTAGGCCTATTTTTATGTAATCTAACAATAAGAACCCCAACTACGTGATGGAAGAAACCTAAGGGAAAGCTGTGGCCGAAAAATCGGCCTTGGGCATCTTTAGCAGGAGTACACGTGGTCGAAAAATCGGCCACCCGGCACCCAAAGGGTTAAAAGCGCCTTGACGAAACCTTCAAGAACACGCACTGAATGAAACTCTTCAGCGCGTCTCAGCTCCATATGAAACAACTGAGGCATGAATTTTCTGCGACAACTTTTCCTTCTTCCTCTTCGCTGAGGCAGGAGTGACGAGGGATTCTCTCAAGTCCCAAAGCAATTACATGCTTCTCTCTTCCCGTCTCCTTCCCATTTCATTCTTTATTCACTCTACGCAGTGGAAGCGTACATCAGACATTCATGTGCTTATCATCTTTTCAGTGGTTGACCAGGCTATCCCCCTTGCCAAAGCACCATTGGACCGGCCACGGAGAAAACACCCTAGTCATCGGCCATCGTTCTGCATGCAGAACCGCATGCTCACACCGTGTTCTGCGAAACAGTTTTAACTCCAGTAACGAGTTGTTGTAACAATATTACTGGAGAAGTCACTGATGACTAGATGTGTAAAGCCCTGTGCTTGCATTGATACTGCACTTTTTTTTTTTTCCATAACGAGGTCAACTGAGAAATTGCCTCTCAAAGGCTCATCAAGTAAGACACGGCGATTACATGCAAGCATCTACTATTTCGATTAGGTATTTCGATTTCAGACACAATCGCATTTGATTGTCTCAAGGCCACTATTTCATACCATTTTGTAAACACGAGAATTCCTTCTAACACATCTGAAACATCTGACTCACATGATGCGAAGAGGTCCAAGGTTCACGTTTTGGACGTGAACCTTGGGCAACTCATACTAATATCCCAGGTCGATATTGAGCTCTCACCCTAACCCCTCCCCCCAATTTAAGATAAGATAGTCCTAGCCCTCTAAAGATAAACGCTTTCGATAAGAGTATGTCAATAAACAGCTTTCCAGTTACAGTTATGTTGCTCCCTTTTTTTGTCTTGTCCTTAACGTCTCTTTAAGTGACAGAAACCTAACGTGTTTCACGCATTCACTACCCGAAAAGTAATAAAGTCATTCCATAACTCTAATTTACTTCGAGATCGTAGCTGCTAGTCGCGCCGACTCGCAGGCCATCCTTTGCCTGATGATTCATCATTGTCTCAATCCTATCCCAGTTGGGAAAGAACCAGGATGCTTCTATGTACTCAATTCATAGAATCATGAAAAACGTGGAAGATAATGATAATAAAAAAAAAGAAGGGGGGGGGGGGGGTGTGCCGCAATAGCTCAGTATTTTCGACCATTGACCGTCACTTACAATATGCTTCTTGTTAATGTTGAAATTGTCTAATTAGTTTTACTCCTCACTTTGATATAATCCAATCTTGACAATTGCACGTTGTCCAATTAAATCAAAACTTGCAATGGCGGAGAACAGCTGCTTCACTAAGGTAGCAACTCTGCACAGTGATCGAATCGAAGTACATTTTGACATCGTCTCAACCTCATCCACTCGAAAATTGTATACCCTTGGTAATGAACTCAGGAAACAGACTCGAGGCAAAGATGGTGACGGGAGAACTCCTTAGCGTTCACTCTCTATTGCGCGTAAACCTACGGAGGGAGTCTATTTCCCAACGACCGACAACTCCAATGAGTGAAGCTCAGAGACGGGGATCTAGTCTCTGTCCTTTGTCCTCTCCTGTTTTTGAGCAAAGATGGGACAGTTTCCCTGTTCGCCAGGGCCACTCCCACAAAACTTTCCAAGGAGAAACAGAATGACTTGAAAGTTTTCATATTAGTTGCAGAATGCAGTTCAACGGTTTCACATGATTGTACCTGAGATCTTCCTCTTGAGAGCCATTTGGAGATAGGAAATCTTGCGAGATGAGGGGGTGCCGACGGAGAACCGCTTCAAACGTCGCCCTTGATCCGAATCGTGCCGCCGCCGATCGAATTGAATAAAAGCGGGGGTGGGCGTGGACCAGCGGTTGCGAGACCTTCGCGGTACCTCTGTTGCTGATTGCGACTGTCCGTGTCCTTCCTCTCCGACAGTCCCCAGTTCCTCGGACTTGCCGCGGGACAGAGTCGAGGAGGAACCTCGTATATGTCTTGCTGACATTCTGGTTTGTACTTGTTCACTTCCCTCTCATTATTTGAATGACTATGTCCAGTATCACATGGTTTTAAATCACGGGTGCATAAATTGCTATTATCATATACCTGCACCATGAAACAACATCTTATATCGATGATATAACGCAATAAAATCACCAGACATTCGGATATATGATCAACGGAACCCAGGTGAACCATAAAACTAGACAATAATAAGTCAGTTATTAGAAGATAGAAGAGACTTTTTGAAGCGGTTACATCGAACGACGGGATTCATCGCAAGGTTGGTCTAACTTTCTCCGCCCCAAAAAACCCAGGTTGGAGACACGCGGAAAAAACAAGATGATTCGCAAATGTTGTTCATGTAGTGGTGCTTTCTCAGTTACAGGAACGCTTTCGTGCTCCTAGACGTGTTTGTTTTCAGCATTTAATATGGCAGTCTTCCTTCACAGTAATATTTGCTATTTAGAACGTGTCTTTCATCGTTTAGCATGGGAGCTGCAAGACCTTTTGTCGCTTATCTGGTTTATCAAGTGAAATAGAATTCAAGAGTGAAGTCTGCACGTCTGCACCCTTATCAGGGTAACATGAGCATTCGAATTGCTACGATATATTCGCATTTCAAATGCCAACAAATGTCACTCCGACAGGCATATACGAGACTTACAAAACACGCAAGACTCGTTTCGCATGGTTTCATCCTATGAAGCCATGTGAAACAAACCTATTTAGCTGGGGCTACTGAGCAGGATTGTTTATTCTGCAGGGAATATAACTTGTCTTGGAAAATATCGCTTCCTTCACCTGTGTGGAACCCAAATGCATATGTAGGAGTTTTCAGTTGGATCGTTTGACTGAATGTTCAGAGACCCATTTGCATTGCAAACTAACCCGTCTTTACTGTTTACTCACAGTTAACCACTTCACTGCCCATTTTACCCCAAACAGTCGAGGGAATATGAGCAGGTAGAAGGGATAATTTTTTTCTTTGTTTTCATTCGAACTGTTTTTTATTATTCATACATGCTTACGTATCCGGGGTGCTGCACTAGTTCCAGAATGAGTTTCTGTTGCAATTGTGAAATTGTGGTTTCTCTATTCATCCAACTTCTCACATCCCACGCTAAACGCCGCTAGCATGCCCATAAGTAAATAAAAGCATTTTTCGTGCAATATCCTATTTCCGCCCAAAATTAAATAATTGTATTGATAGTTGTACACAATTTTTTTTCAGCAGAGCCCGTCTATAAAATAAGGAAAGCCCACTGGGTCTTTTGTAATAAATTTGGCTCTTCAAACCCTGATAAACCGACAAGGTAAGGGGAATTATTGAGAATATGAAATAGAAAGAAAGGTTCCACACATCTTTCCTACTGAAATAGACGAATGAATATATACTACGTCACTTTCTGACAATTCTTGTTCTCCAACCTTCAAATGCTGCAAGGTTACGATCTCTGAAGATGGATGATGGCTCCCAGATCGCAGGAAGAAAGGAAGAAAGAAAAAAACTAGCAAAAGATGAGGATTAATCGGACGGGTGCGTGAGAGACTTTCATCACGTCTCTTATTTCTTCCACAGCAAGTACTGCCATGGTGCGTGACTGAGCGTGAAAAGGTTCAAGGATCTCTAATGTACCGTTCATTTTTCTTCCTTTATCCGCGGGATGCCACAATGGTATGTCAAGGGCAGGGTCTTCGCACTGGGTACCTCATTGAATCTCTGCGACGATCCGTACTACAATCTTGTGCATCTATACCTATCCGAGTTGGTTGTTTTTTTGTCTCTTAATACAACTTATTCAGTATTTGAGCCAGTATCATGGGCTGAGGTACGTGACAGACTCCCAGAATTATGAGCGTAGAATTGAGTAAGCCACCTTAATTCGGTATCGGGCTTTCTACAGTTCGAAGCGTCTGTGCCAAGAATCGAGACAATTCGTCCGAGACTGTCTCAGTATTCCCACCATATGAAACTCCCGAAAGTACGATGATATTCGCGTGGATCCCCTCTAATTCAGATGGCCGCCCCCCCCCCCCCCCCAAACGGGATTGACACCTTGCACACAAACAACGTCACAGGGCTGACACATGCAAAAGGATTCACACATGACAAGCGACTGAAACATGGACTTCAGAAGAGCAAATACATTCTCTTTTTTTATCAAGTGTCAACAAGAGATAAAAAGCTCCCTCCGCCTCTCTCGCTCATATCGTAAAACATGTCGAACGAGAATGTGTTGTGATTACAAGGATTAAAATAAGATGGACCTCCCAAGTAGAAGAATAATCGTCAAAGACGCCTTTCTCTTTTCGTTTCCACAGCATCATTTTCATGTTAAGTATAGAACCAGTATATCTATTTCCTAGAACATGCAAAGTCATCGGAACGTACGAATCACCCGTGAAAGCATGAGGAATTGAAAAGACCCTCCGAATCCAATTTTTTACCCGGACCTCGTGCTTCCCTCATCAAATTGACTTTACGCTTCTCAGTCAGAAATTTCCTGAATTTATTATTATCCATCCCTACACTAGAACGTAATCAAAATAATGGGATTAGAATTTCTTATGAAAATTCCAGCAGCGGCATTACCTTTTCCACATATCAGTACCAGGCACCAACGCAAGTATTGTTCTCCCCGATTTCTTGATTACAGATAGAACTTTTAAGAGACTAATATCATGGAAGGAACAGATAATAACTTGATTTCATACCTTAGGGATTATGACTTTCAAGAATTTGTGATGCACCGCAACCTCGTGTTTCAGCAGTTACGTGAAAGAAAAGTGAGGTAGGGGAAAGAATCACATCCAAGGGGTGGCATAGAATGCTTTCGAGTGTCAAATATCTTTCAAAGTCTGACATGACATGAAAAATGACTTGAAACGATTCTTTAAAAATATTCCTACGGCAGAGTTTTGGCTTTCCAGTTTCTTCCCTTTATTTTTTGTTGCAATTCATGCTAGGCAGAACGCAGACACCATAGCATATGAAAAACTAATGAGCGCTCTATAGACGAGTACATACCAACGTCACTCGCTTGCATTAGTTCAAAAATCTATGGAAAGTATTAATTTATTTATTTACAACAAGGTCAGTTCGAGAAGCTCAATCCGTATGACCACAAAAAGGCACAGCGGCAAGACAAAGCAGTACTTGAGGCCTCTAAACCGCACACCGCCATGGTGACACAAGTCTAGCAATCATTTCAGCAGTTTTTGCTCAACCCCACTCTATGTTCGGTAGCCAGAACAAGGGTAAGAACAGAACATTACGCACTTCCCTACCTTTGGAATTACTGGACCAAAACTCACGAACCGTTTTGGAATAGGAGAGCTTGACGAATGGGGGGGGGGGGGGGCACATTGATTTTTGAGGTCATGTCTTAGCATGTGAGTTATGGGAGCGGAAATCAGAACTGGAAGTAGCAATTCTGCAATACATTTGTTAAACTAGCTAGGGTCTTCCTTCGATGAATAAGATTTTGAATCCTGACTTAAGGCAGATGTGCCCGAGCGCGACATACGGAGTGCTTCTGTAAAGGACACGTTTTCAATATTTCGGCCTGCAACCCTGATGATCCAAGAGTCTGGGCACCCACGCACTGTGGTGACTGGTGGAAGATCCGAAAGATGGCATAATTGTTAGCAGTGGAAATACTGGAACGCTGCAAACCTTATGCCAAGGTTACACGGTTAAACATCAACCACGTCTAGGCATCGCGAACTTCCAGCATTAAGGAGTCAGCTTCCCTTAATAAATATAAAAATCCCGAGTTCCTACTACACTCAATTTATAAATGTAAATGTACAAAGATATATCGTACATACCACTGTTGTAAATTTACACTTGGTTTCCGAAATAAAATACTTAAATAATTAAATTTGCCGTTATTCAGAAATATTTAAAAATTCATTCCCATACATAATCAACCAAGCGTTTAAACTTTGTACACGCACTCATAACCAACGGCAAAAAACATGTGACCAAGGCCGATTACTGATAAAACAGCATCAATTGAAATCATACATTTTCTAACATGCACTTTTTTTTTAGCTGTCTTTACGAAAAAAATATGCTAAACCTTTGTTTATTAGCTCTATATCCCAAAAACCAGAGCATCACTTGACACGCTAGCCAATTTTGATCTTCCTATATCGATTATGAAAAAATACCTCCAATAAAAAAAGTACATCTTTCTCGCAACTTCAGGAAATTGACATTTCTTTGTCATTTTTGAGTGCTTTCGATGGGTACAGACCCCTCTAACCCGACTTTGCAAGTGACTCATGCTCGTCTCAACGTTTTGTCCGGCAGCTCCCTCGAGAATTCAAGGATGAATCTCAATCCAACAATTTCCTGGATTATAACCCGGGGTCCTAGAGCAAGCCAACTCGAATGAAGGGAGTTCTTTAAAATACCACGTTTTCTTGATAGGCATGAGCGTTTCATTTCAGGCATTGCGAAAATGATAGACATGGAAATCGAGGCTATCGTGGAATTGTGGAAAGTAAAGAATACCCTATCGGTCTTTGACAATTCTATCAAGAATGGCGGATGTCGACAAACACAATTTGAGCGGCAGGTGCTGCGGCCGGAAACGGAGTGATGCAATCGCCCTCGTCATCTTGTCGTCTGGACGGAGAGATTAAGTGCGTATACGAACTTGGCACTTACGGAAATGGATTAATGCTGATTCAATTCATTCTCGTCCTTATTTTATAGACATCATATTACCAGTAGCTTCAAAAAGCTCATAGAAAGCTGTTACATGTATATGCATTTCTAAATGTGCCAACACTATGAAAACTTATGGGCTAGTAAGTAAACATGCTATGAATGCGGCCACACTAGTGGTTCTTAGTTCTTAGTAGACAGTATCAGTGACTCAACGATTGTCCTCTCGGATGTGAAAACTACTGCATGACATTGCCCTGCGAATCGAACGCTCCTCGTCAAACTTTCCACAAGGACACTACATCTGCCATGCTATCCGAACATAGTTCCATACAACTTTCATATTTCCCCAATAATGAAGGAAATGATAATGAGGCGATGATTTGTGAGTGACGATGAAGAGGAAGCGGTTGCGACGGAGGCTTTGAAGTTGCTTCCGAAAATCGAATTCCAATATGCATTTGAGAAGTAGCGTGGACGCTGAAAAAGTGTAAAGCTCCACAGGGACTGCACATCGAAAGGTGTTGGGTACATTTTGTACACCATTTTGTAAGTAAACATGTTTCCACGGACTTTTTAGCTACCACGTAGTTACAGTCGCATTATTTCGTTTAATGCTGTAAATTACCATGGCATAACGCTGATTTCTCTGTTATTTATTAAACGTGAGCATAGCGACAACCATGACTAGAAAATAACGCGGTCATCAAACTGACGGGATGCCTGAACGCTCCTGATTTTGGAGTCCATCTATCTACCCCCAAAGCACTTTCTTCTCCATCCACCTTATCTACCCCAAGCACCAGAACGGTTGCACCGCTAGCTCTCCGATCTAGATCGAGCTGGGTTTACCGCATGAATCAATTATCAACATCCTTGTCAGGCCAACCTGAAATATTATGGGATTTGCCGTTGAAGAAAATTATTTTCGAGACCAGTGATGAAAGCATGGAAGTCTTGCACAATAACGTCAAGTCTCGTATCCAGCCATCATAAATAAAAAATGAAATGTCGTAAACCGCTTATCAACAAATGCAAATACACATTTTGCCAAGCGGGAATCCCCATTTCCAGGACAGAACAAAAAATAAAGTCTGTCTGGTTGATAAGGGCTATGCAAGATCATAATAACGATGGTGAAAAGCGGGAATAAAAATAAGTGCCAATATAGACTTTTGAATGAAATCGAGAGATCAAGAGGTCGATTAAAAAATAGAGAGAAAAGGGTTCCTGCGGGTAATATCGAGGTAGGAGGAAACACCTGGTGCGGATTTTTTTCCTAGTTCCCGTTTCTTCTTTTCCTTTGGGATCACGCAGACCGTATCGAGTTTAAAGAGAGAGAGAGACATATACGCCGTATCGGAGAAAGTCAAGTCTTATCTATGTTTCTCGCAGTTTCGCAATGCCATAATATCAAGAATCTGCTCGATCTTTCAGCTCTCGTAAATACTTAACGATGATTTCGATCTGAGACCAGTAGCTTACTGATACGTAACTGATCTTTCCGTTCACTGCGAAAATTACCTTCCGGCAACATAAAAAGAAACCTGTTATGGTTCCAACATGGTCTATAACCGTTACGAATGTTTATCGTTAGACATACTTGGCAAACTTCTTCCCTCAACTAAGAAGACTAAAATTCAAATGAAAATCAGAGAAATTTTTAGCTTTCAGGCTATAATTACCATAAATGCACCGCAGTATTATGTCGAAGCTTGGTAAAAATTCATGAGAGAGTTCCCAGGAGGTATTTGACACACACCACTACCGCTTCCCGTGGAACACAACGTTTGGGTATGGGGTCAACCAAACGAACTGTCATGGAGTTGTCACTGGATTTATTGAGTAAATTCTACAGCTACCTTCAGTTATGTTACATGACTTGCAAACATTAATCATTTGCGCATGTCGGAGACAAGGAATTATTATTGAATCACGACATTTTTCTGCGGAATCACTTATGTCACAGACAGGGATACAAAGGAAAAGCCTGATTCATCTTGAGAAAAGAAATCTACTGTCGTTCGCCATGGGATTCCTTTATGTCATCTGTCGCGACAAGAATTCACGCTTTGAAAACATTTCACTTGCTAATATTTAGTTTTTCTACGCAGTCTCTGAAAAGAAGTGCATGCACCAATATATTTTATCAAGAATGGGAGTTCCTGTTCCACGGGACACATGTTGCTTTTGCACCCAAGGAATCGATACATATAAAGGCGGAAAGAGAAGTGCTTCCTCATCTCTTCCGTGAGACGCCATCATTAATTTTTCTCCATTTCCCCCCCGCCTTCCTTCTTCCTCGCTGTCTTCCTTTTTCTTCTGTCTCCCTCATTTTTCTCGCTTCCCATGGACTCTTTCCCTCCCCCTATCCTAATGTCCCAGGTCGTGATCGAAGCTCGACTGAGACGTGACGTGGGTGTCAGAGTAGAGAGAAAGGGCCTGGCTTTGACCTCGATATGAGCAGCTGGATACGATCCGATTCCCTAAATAAAAAAAAATCAATCAACGACAAATACAGGCGAGACGTGATGGCGACGGATCCATTCGGATTTGAATTCATTCCCGAGGTGACACGGATCGGCGAAGGTCACGGAGTCACGAGACTCCGTGACTCATACGGAGAAATGTTCAAAGCCTTGGCGACGGAGAAACCCCTTCAACCAAGAACCCTTCCCCTCTTGTATCAAGCCTACCACTTTCCACACTGTCGACCTCAAAGACAATCCTAATTTGCAACGCGGTGATAAAATAGAGGGATGTGCTCGACTATCCCAAGGAAAATCATAGTATCTGCTATCTTACTCTCACTTGGCATTTGGGATCTGCATTTTCAATTAAATTATGCTAACTAACATTATTGGCCTAGGGCTAATTAATTTATGTTATAATCACCTAATGTATCCAGAATTAGCATCAGCTTCATCTGCAGCAAGTTAAAAAATGCAATATTTCGGGCGTTTTCTCAATTATCTTAGTAGTAAGAATTCGCCGGACATAGTTTTTCCATGGGGTAATCGTGCTGTTTCAGGACTATTAAGGGAGCACATGTGAAACCACTAAAAAAGAAGTTTAAGTTTCACATCACGAAATCATTAAGGTGAAAAAAAAACTCTTACGCTTACCTATTGCATTAGTCCAGATGAAACTCAACTGACTCAGCATATGCTAACTTCATCTTACCCAGATGACAAAACATGCTTTCAAATAGGTCTGAACCTTTGTAATAGTTTCTTGCGCAAGCTACTTTCACTCTTCCTCCAAGAACCAAATTAGTCAAAAGATTCGTTTGTAGGGAATTGATGGAACTTGCCCAGTAAGGTTGCATTCTCCGAAAATTGGGGAGCTTCAACCTTTTTGAGAAGATCGAGAATTACGTGGCCCCCATCAGAATGACAGGATGAATAGATAATAAAAAATTGCATGAATGAATGAACAGGAGAGATGCATGAATTAAGGATGGGGAAACGAGGTCGATTCAGCCCACGCATTCCTTACTGTCTGTCCTGGAGGGACGAACTACGCGCTATAGGTTCCCCCCACCACCACTTTGTGACAGAGAGTAAAAATAAAAATGTATAAACCCTCCTATTTCAGGAGGAGTGACTCCAATGAAGCGAACCGACGTTCAAAGGAGGTCTTCTCACACGTTGAAACACTGGACACATGTACAAGAGGAACAAGGAGGTTCCTGGTAGTAACTGACACGGAACTCCTTTCTTGTTCTTCCCTTGCAGTGTATGTGAGTGTGAGCCCTTAATATATGCTTGGAAGAGACGTGGAAGGGAAAGACCTATTCTTGGCCTTCGAAAGTGAAGGGTCTCTGTTTATACCTGGAACTTTTCTCCCCTCTCTCAATCCATCCTCGAATGAATAAACAACCATCTCACCCTTTCGCAAAAAAAAATCCATTTTTTCCCCTTCTCGGCATTACATGAATCGCAGGTATTCCAACAGCCTAATTTCACCAAAAGCAGCCAAGGGTCTCGCCATCTGCTTTTTTTCATTTTGCTTAAAATTTTTTCCATTCGGTCCAATTTTGATTTTTAGTAGATACCCTTCGGTCTCTCTTTATTTCTTAGAACTGAGCTCAGAAGTCCCCCGAGAAACTCCTTCAGGATCTACGAAATGAGTGCAATGAGATTAGGATCGATTCCGGGAGAGCCTCACGTCACAGATCCCCTTCATTCCGTCTTCGTAACATCGTCAATCCCTAGGAGGATTGGGAAGCTTCTTGTACCCAAATTCCGTCTTACTAAATTGACGGTACCAATCAATGAACAGGTTTCCTTGTAAAGGACATGACGGAAGAAGAGTGTTCTTTTTCCTATCCTAAGATAAGATCCTGTTCACTGCGTGCGTCACCGAAGCAGAGTCCATGAATGAGTCCTTTTCATCGCGACTAAAGAGAGCGAAACGCTCTCCCTGCCCTCCGTCCGTTCTCATTTCTCTCTTCTGTCTATGACGAAACAGAATCCTGCAATGTCAATACTGACTCACTGGCATGAACGTAGCGACAAATGGTCTCTCTCCCGTTGTACATGCTCGCACGAGGATTTCATGACACACACTAGGACTTCATATATCTTTCTTCGTTTTTCCGGCAACGTCTCAACGCCGAACTCGTATGTCAGCCTAAGTACCTCACTGCACATGCAGGCGACGATTGACAGTTCTCCAAGTGCTCTTCTAAAATTGTAAGCAGGCCAACTGGGGCACATAACTGGATTACGACTTTATTCTCCTGCAAGTTTCCAAACGAAGAGAGGACTGAACTTGACCAGGAGGAATTCTCGAAATGTTCGCTAACATGATTTTCAATGCGACCTATACATTGAAATTCAAATGCCGGAAGTGGATCTCGACTGGAAACGATTCCAGGGCAAGGATCTCAAGTCATTGAATTAATTTTCCTAAAGAGATCAACCCATGACGTAGTGTCCTTTCTTTGCTAATCAAATCAAAGAACTAAACTGAATGTATAGGTGCACCAAGGATATTCACAGGGGACTACACTCACGTCGTGAAAGATAAGACTCCAATGTTCCCTTGCTTTGTCTGGAAAAAGCCGCACCAGAGCAACACTGTGAATGCCAGACTGTACCCGCGTGTACAACCCTGCATTTGTGTCATTGCACGTGCATCTGGGTAAGAGTGTTTCGTTAAAAAAAAAGAAACATTTTTACAAATACCCACCTATCTACCTATGACTATCGATGGTATCATAGCAAATTTCTGCTGAACACTCCTCAGATATTTCCGATAGTTAGCATTAGAGCTGGGTTACTTCTCGAACTCAACCGTAATGAGTGAGACAATTGCCAGCGCGTAGTTTTTTGCAAGACGGGAAAACACGTGGACAGGGAGTACATGACGCAATGCGAGAACGACGGCAGACTTGACAATGGTTAGTCATCATTGCTACAGGCACTATAAATCCGCATTTCACACAGGACACGCGAAAAGAGCCACGTCGTTCTGGAAGAAACAGAATAGGAGGGGCAATGCCGTTTCATCGACCACATGAATAATGCAATGCAGGTACTGTGGAGACAATACTCTGCCCATTACTTTTGTTCCCGGGTTTTCTGCTTCGTAGGAAATGCACGGGATGCGGGGAGTGGCGAAGTCACATGATTCTCACTTTCCCCCCTCCTCCTTTGACTCATTCGCAAAATGTGCGAAATTCGTGTTTGCATATTGCGTATTTGGGTGCGAATACGGAAGTACGTCATTTGAGAACAAAAAGAACAAATCGCAACTACACTTCGTGCATTATTTGCATCGAGATCAATACAGCCGATTTCCAGCAACACTGGGAAAAAGCGGCTATCCATTCACCGAGTGACTTATTTTTACTCTCGGACGAAGCCCGTATCTCCATAATCATTCATTATACGCTTGCACGTCCCACTTCTTTCGGCCACGAGCACGATTTCTCACTCATAGAAAGAACAATCGTCTTCTCCAATAGAGGCATTGTTCGTTGTTCGCCGAGGAAATGCGGTAGTGTGTTTCAGTGCCTTTCCCTATGATGGTTCAGCAGATTAAATTGAAGCGTCGAAACTTCTTGAAACTTACGGCAGAAAAGTAGAACAATATGTCCTTATATTTATTTTCGAAACAAGTAATTAATTACCATTTAATTTTACATGCTTCAAAACGAGAATCAAATCCGTATTTTATTGCTTTTTTTAAAAAAAAAAACAATCTTCATAAGACTCTTCACCAATTTCCTTTTCATAGCTGGTTCTTAACCCGTTGGGGTCCACGCCCGAGTTATCTCGTGTTGGCCTAAGAAGGATAGAAAAAACTATGATTACAGTGCTGACACATTCAACATGCTTGGACCCCGAAGGGTTAAACTTGGACTAGCTGCTACGATATTGCGGTAATGATCATGGCATGGCTAATGAAATTGTTAACGAAATTCTTACTACGCGAGTTTCAGAACAAGAAATACTACCGATATTTAAAAAACAATTTTTCGGTTTCATTATTTAAATCCCATTTCCTTTTAATAGCTGGTTCTTGGAATAACCGCTACGAGACTAAAGCAAAGTTCGTAGGCAAGGTAAGGCAAGAGCCTTCGCCCAGTTTTGCAAATCGGACCTGACTACCAGGCTGGGAAAGTGAAAATCTGGATTCGGCAAACTGACATTGAAACAAGACAAGAAATTGGCAGAGGGTAGCAAATACAATAACTTAACTGTTATATCTGCTTAAAATATCAATTGTATCCTTTTCGTGGGGAAAGTCCTTCGAAATTAAATACTGATAATAATTATTCCACTATTATAACATTAAATTACTCTTAAAAAATGGTAATTGCCTCACTGATAGGCGAAACCTCAACAAGATGTTGAGGCGACCAGTCCGAGGGGTCCTGAAAATCTAAGTCTAGGGGTCAGCACCGCCTTTACCACAGTAGGAAGTAGCGCTAAGATTTTCCTTCGCAAAAATGCGATGATTAAACTGCTGCGCTAATACCGCGCGCGTGGCTTTATTATCTGTATCACAAAGAGTGTCCTCCCTCTGCTCCTTGACTTCCAATTTCTAAACATAGACTCTTGTACTCCCTTTCAGCCGCTATCGGGTTTTCAGATGAGGGAACCGTTAACAGCTAAATGGGAGTACAAGGACCCAAGGTAAGCACTCCTTCCTATTTTTCTCAGTACATACAATCTGACTTCAACGCATAACCCTCATCGTCACACGCAAAGCTGGCGGAGTCTTCAAACAATCACTGCTCAAGACCAAGAGCCTCAATAACCTAGGAACATCATAGAGCGCAGACTTCGGAACTTCCATCCACAACCCACAATGGAGCTTTACGGTTGCCTTTATCAGAGGCATGTTCATCACTAAGACAGTAACTTTCAATCTCTCTTCGGCCACAAGTAGGATCACTGCCCCAGGCAGCTCAGCCATTGACCACCTCAAGTTAGTTTTCTCGCGCTATCAATAACTCACAACCGTGGGTGAGGTCGCTTTAAAATCCCAGGTCGTCTACATTTCAAGTAAGATGTTTCCTATATCCCCTAGTCTCTGCGCTGCTCCTCCTTGCCATCATCCATCCCTTCTTCGCTTAAGAAACTTATCAAGTGACAGATTTATCTGACCAACAGAAGTACTGATTCGTGACAAGTTCTCACCATGTCGAATTTCCCCATTAATGAACATAAGTATGCCTGTATTCATTAAAAAAAAACGCACTTCTAACTCTCAGAGGACTTTGAATTCATTCGTAACGATTGCATAAAGTACCGCACTTCAGGCTATATCTTCGACCATGAATTCAACACGTTTCTCTAGCACATTTAGTTGTTGGAAATTGAATGGACATGGTATGTTCTCAGTGTTTATATTACACCTAACCAGTAGGGTTAGTACTCTCAGAGGTTCTTTGGCGGACTAGTCAAATAAGGTCGCCTGACTACCAGACGACACGAGTCAACATGCAAGCTACCCCATGACACGTTTCGCATGAGCTCGATCCAGCAGAACACTCCCATCGGATCACGCGATGGAGATGTTTCACATGAACGACGTTCATACGTTCGCCACGCATTCTCATGAACGCAGAGGTGGAAGACAGCCGAGATGCGACACGGACGGAGTATGAGTTTCACGTGGAGCACTCAGTAGGGGGATGAACACGTGGGACACACGCACACATGGACACATGCACTGCGGAGATGTTTGCAAGGGGGAGAATGCAGGTGCATGGAGAAAGGGAAGGGAGACCTGGTGGCTGGTGGGGAAGAAGCGTAAGGCGAGAAGCCCTTGGCCACCTGCCCAACCTTCCCTTCCCTGCTCCTCAATCTGACTCACACCAATATACACATCGCATCTATTCTCACATAGCACTGTCTCTTTACCTACAGGAAGCCTAAATCTCTTTCCCTTCTCGAATTTTTAAGCATTTACTTCCTTTCTGAGACTTTCTATATTTGAAAATCAGAAGCGCAATCGCTCTGAGAATAGAACGAGCAGCGTACAGGGTGACTCATAAGTTTGTAACCACAATATTTATGTCCATAGGGAGAGAATCGTTCGTCCCATAAGGAAACCAACTACACCAATGAAAATAACACTTTCTTTTCTTGAGGTAAAAAGGTTTCAATTCCTGACATGCTCAAATGCAGAATTGCTGAATATGGGCACGCCATGCACTTCTATGCTCCATCGCATTACGCCAAACGAGTGCATTTGTTTCTGGATTCTGAATTCCCTGGTCAATGATATATCGACTTGGTCCTCAAGGTCACTTCACTTGACTCGCCTGAACTTCTTCCTTTGGGGAATGCTTAAGAACACTGCACAGAAGGAAACGGGAAAAAAAACATTGGAAACTTGGAGAAAGTTATCGAAACTGAAGTCAGCAGCAACACCAAGTCATTCAGAAAGTGTGTCGTTCGTTCATATGCCGACAGATGCCGATCGCACATAGCTCGGAGATAAAAAGCATATGGCCAGCAGCGAAATGCGCCATCTTCTAATGGTTAAATCGGTTGCATGTGTAACATGTGCTTCTCTCTCCGTAAACGTAAATATAGTGCTAACAAACTTAAGGATCACCCTGTTCGTAGATCTCTTTACAACCTTGGGTATTGAGATATAACGTATATTCAGATAGGAATCCATAGGTTATACCAACACGAAAAGGGTTAAGGGATGCAAGAAAGGTGCGATGGATGAATTGGGCAAAAGTGGTACTTCACGTACACGAGCGGCTAAGACAGGTCTTTCCAATTTCTACGTCGGACCAATCATCAAAACCCCCCACGTTGTGATTGATTTTTGTAACGTAGGTAACTCATTATTTCCCACAGGAGTAAGTTTTCTTTCTCGTTTGACCACATCACGAATGAATGAAGCTCGCTGTGGTCCCTGAGACGATGAGAGATTAGTTCTGACTGAAAAGTATATTTTGATGACATTTTTCGGTTTAGAGGCACCTATTCTCACTGGCAGAGTCTGGGGCAATCTACAGGAAATATATAGGCGTTAATTTCAATACAATGGTCAACATGTACCTATGAAATTATTGGATCTCAGATACAAGGATTTCTGTTTCAATTTCCCCACTGACGTTCTTTAGCTGTTTGGCTTTCTATTTGCCGTCGACGAAACCGGACTGAATTGATACTCAACGAGCAAACATGACTCATGAACATGAAATTGATATTTCTCCCACACATGAACCAAAAACACGAAGATGTTTTCATCATGGAAAACTACATGGTTCACCGAAGATTGATACCCCGATACCCGCCTCATTAAATTGCTTTATCTCTATTCAAATCAAAGGTCAAGATATAGCTTAGATTTAGGCTCTCCATCAGCTCCCATTGTTGATAGCCATCGTGCTGCTGCTCAAGGCGTGTCTTTGACACAATATAGCAGAAACATTCTTGAAAAAATTGAGCATGACGCAATCGAGAGCTTGCACGGCCGATTTAAGCAACGGAGCATACTCATACGTGTACGCGAACAGGTCATTGAATACAGAAGTAATTTTTCCGAATTATATAGTTCTTTCCGAGTCTGGAAAAGGGACTGCGCCTTCACTGTCAGGTTTCTTCGAGCTTCTCCTTCCCTGCCTCCCCTGTCTAAAAGTGGATTCCTTGAGGGAATCCACTCATCCTCATCCTCTGCTGATCACATTCATGGAAGCTCTCTGGGGTCAGAATCAAGTTGGTTTGGCATGCTTCGGACAAAGAGAAGAAATGCCTACACCCTTGAAGTCTCATTTGGACCGATGCAAATGGTTCCTTGTCTTGCCTTTTCTTATGCAGGCGTTTTTACATAAACTCTTCATTCCGAGGAAACAGCCTGGGATTAAGCAGATCGCATTGGCATGTTTATGGACGATAATGGAATTTCGCATATTTATCCTGGATAATGGATGACTGGAATATGGTTAATTTCCACAAGATGACTCCTCTTACGTATCCATCAGGGCCGGATTAAGAAGTTGCGAGGCCCGGGGCAAGTGAATTCCTGCCCCCCCCCCCCCCGCTACTTTACGCAAATACAACACGCCTACTTTTTTTTAACTTAACGTTTTTAATTTCCTTCGGGGGCCCCCTGAAAGAGTGGGGCCCGGGGCAACTGCCCCCTTTGCCCCCCCCTTAATCCGGCCCTGTTCAAGCATGATTGGCCACTGTTCGCTTCTTCCACTTCTTGCTGTACATGGATATATTTCGTATTTCACCTTTTTGGAAGGTGAAATACGAAAATGCAAGAGTATCCCTTCATTAATGAAGATGTAGGAGACGTTGCTAAGGAAATGTAGAGGATCTCAGCCTGATGCACTCAACTGGTGTCTTGTTCTAGCAAAAAAAATGTAATGGCTTCACTATTTAGATGCATGAAGTTGAGTAGGATAGCACTATGTTCCTCTGATTTGTCCTGCACAAGCTCTCACCACCACTTCTTATCATATATGCTGGCATTTAAAGTGGATCAGGCCTGATCTTCCAGCATTGTGAGATATCCTTTTCGTCACTTTCCTTGGTGTCCTTACCTGTCCAGGAGATTCTCATAGTTTAAGTGCTTGCTTTAGGACAGAACAGAAGCTTTATATCTTTTTTGACTTAAGGTACCTCTGGATCGAAATTCCGCTTTATAATTGTTGTAAGGGACCTCAAGAAAGGGCCTTGGAGCCGATTGAGGGGGCCCCCTGGAAGGGTGGGGGCGGGGCAACCCCCCCCCCCCCCCCCTTAATCCGGCCCTGGTATCCATGAAGGGATTCTCTCATCCTCTCTCACCAGAAATTGAAGCAGTGAAATATTTAAAAAAAAAAACTGCATAATTTAAAATCTACAGGGTGGTCACAGTCTGGAAACACAGGATATATAAGGATAATTTTTTGGAATGAAAAGGTCAATTTACTTAATCGGGTTCATCAACACTTCAAACGGCGCCTTCAAATCTGTATTGATTCAACGGGAGAACATTTTGAACACATATATTAGTTCATTTGTACATTATCTTAATATATCCTTAATACGATCCTATGTTTCCAAACTTAATGGCCACCCTGTATAGATCTATATTAAATATGAAGCGGATCGGACATCGGTCGATTGTCAGTTTGAAACCTGCAAATACAGACAAGACTTCGCCATCCGCATGTGGATTGCGAACCAAACGTGTGCTGATGCGAATATTCAAAAAAAAAAATTAAAATAGAAATTAATATAACCCATTCCAGTACAAAGACGGGTATACTCATCGCCTGACAACGTGTTGGGACATGCGTTTTTGTTCTATAGTTTCTAAGCGCATTTCCCATTCGATACTTGTAGTTGATTCGCGATAGTTTACTGATCGTTTACGCAGCAAATTCATTAGATGGCAAAGCTTTCTTTGCTAGCAAAAATGCTAATTTTCGCAGATTTAACCACTGACACACCACAAAAATTCGCACTGTAATGGGTTAAGATATATCGAAAAATTCGAAACTTAAAATGATTTAATTAGATTTAGTTTTGTAACGCATGTATATTTTATGATTTAACATGATTAATCATAGAGTGTATCTTGGACTTTCAATACCATCATGAAATCACATTAAATAAAACTCAGCTGATTTTTTCCATTCAAAATCCAGAGCTGATCTTCTTTCCAGTATAAATGGATATAGACAAGTTGAGGATGTGCATGGATTCTCAAAACGAGCGGAAGTGGATTGCATGCAAATTAATAATGAAAAACTTCAACTGCGCAAACCTCCAAACTATAGATTGCAGGCCATGAACTCAATATGTACTAAATTAAATTATACTTTCAAGAGAGACTTAAAATAGCCCCAAGTCTTTCTTGAGGTTATGAAGAGATGCCTTTTCTTTTCTCACGGATCTTATCATGACGAAACGCAACTTTCAAAGCACTGATTGTTGGTCAGGGTTTGAAGGGTCAAGGGAAGCCGTTGTTTAATTATTCTTGCACCGTCAACGAGGTCCAGGACACTGTATTGATTGCTCAGAAGAAAAAGGAGGGCAGAAGGAGGCATTAGCTGATAAGTGATCACTACGCGCAGAGCATGCACGTGGGAAACTTCGTTCACGCTTCCGTGCTTGCATTACGTTGCACAAAAGAGATCTTTCTTCCTTCCTCTCTCTCTCTCTCTGCCTTCACCCTTTGATCTTCCTTCCTTGCTTCCCTTCCTATATTTTTTTTTCGGGTCAGTAAGGACCTTGGTACCACAGTACGACAGCGCCGGTGTAATTTTTCCCGATACCTTTTATTTTCAGCTCAATGACTCGACTCGCACCACCAAGCACGCAGTGGAAACTTTTTTCTCACGACTTCAGATGGTTATTACGAGGATAGAACGAGAATAGAACGAAGAATAAAGAATAGATAGGCTACAGATAGCGTGAATGTGATGGCATTCCCTTGAGAGATTTTCGCTGATAAATGTATAAGGTTCAGGATCGTCCACTCCAGATGTCCTTCCACGTAGTTACCTATGAGATGAAAGGCAATCCCTAGAGTAGGGTGACCATATTTTTTTAAAAGGAAAATCCGAGACATTTTCCCTCCGTTTACGGTTGACAATAGGCCGATGAGATGCTTGCTACAAATGAGTGGCACTGAAAGGAAAAATCGCTGGATAGTTTTCCGAGCAGGGCAGTACCTCAAAACCAGGGGCTGTTCCCGAGAAAACGGCCTGTCCCGGTTTTACCGGGACGATCTGGTCACCCTACCCTAGAGGAAAGAACAAAAGGAAGGGTCCACACCTATACAAGGATCTTGATGTCCTGAATTCCAGTGGCACTGACCTTAGCATTTCCGGATGACGTATACCTGCCTGGAAATACGTACGTCACCCACACGTCCGAACAGGTCCAGTCAGCTACTTTTTTTTCTTTCGTTTTTTTTCTCACAGACAAACCAGGTTGCGCGGGAGAGGAGGGGTGAGGAGAGAGAGAGAAAGAATGAGCGAGAGAGACAGAAAAAAAGCATCGTTGGCAACATCTGCCACTCGAAGTCATGTCCTACTTTTCCATTTCAGAACAGTGTTTGAGGAACAGGTGCGACATCTTCACAAAGAATTTTCTTGATCTCGTTGCTCCACTCTAGGGCGTGTGTGAGCCAAGCGGGCCGATGGTTCCTTTCTTTCGCGCGTGGGAAGTACATTTCGATATCCCTCATAATCAAATCTCCTCACGACAATCATTCCATTAATCTCAAAAAGGAAGGTATGAATGGAACACGACCCGGGGGGATCTGCGGACTCACGCCCATCAGGGAACCTCTGTCATGGGTCACATATACAGGGTGATTCATTATGCCGAGTAAAGGCTTCGGCTCATCGAGTCATTACTACATCAGAGATGAACAATTCACAAACATCTGGAAACTCGAGGGGGCTTGGGACTAATGCTACATGACAGGCTGCCCTTCTTTAAGCTACATTCCTGAGATCTTTCCCCTTCCAAAGTCTTAATTCCACTCATTCTTAAATTCCCTCCCAAGGCGAGAATGGAACTTGGTCTACTTTTCCTTAATAGTCTAAGACAATTGCCATTGGATGAAACTGTCACCGCCTTTCCACAGAATGATTGAGCAGTTAGCACTGTAAAACAATAAACCATTTATCCAAACTCGTGCCGCATTCTCTTCCGAGGTGATATGCCGAACCACTTCACCCCTCACTGTGGTTGTGGTTGCCATCGGGCGACAAAAGACGAAACCCACATCTTTCTTTCTATCTTCAAAGGCAATAACCATTGTTGACAGGGGATGAAGCGTATTAGGCAAGTCAGCAAGAAAGGAGATATGACACGAGTTTTGACAAACGGAATATTATCTCAGTGAAGTTAAACACAACCTTAGGCACAAAATATTAATGGGTGTTACCAATTTATAATATTAAAAAAACAGTGAGAGGTCGAAAGAGCTAACTGCCTTCTGAATCACGCAATGTGGGAAATCCAATCTATACAAATTTGAGGACAGATGTCGCACGAGCAAGTTCAGTTGATCCTGATGAGAGACAGATGTCGCCCTCTTTGGCCATCTCATTGGCAATTCATATGAAGCCCAGGACAGAGGACCATGGTTACGAAATAAGATGGGAAGGTCTAAGAAGAGAGAGGATGAAAAAGAGAGGAGGAGAGGGAAGGCCCAGATGCATTTTTCAATGCGGGCCGACAACAATGGCGCGCTAAGGAAGATTGATGTTCCAACCGTGAATGTACCCTGTATGTGCCTTGCCTTCTCGGCAAACGAGAATCCTTCCCTACGTATATCCGTGCTTTCCTACTCAATTAACTTATTAAAAATTCCTCGCACACGTGTACCCATTAGCGAATGGGAGGCGTTTGACTCCACAGTTCCATTTTCAGATTGGATATCGAACACGACGAATCCCTCCTATTTCACAACGTGTTTCGCGCAATCCTTTGAAACATTTAATGGAAGAAATCAAATACAACCAACAAAAGATTCCTCAATTCCGTATCCGGTTACTAGATTCCATCGGTTCAGAGGGATTCATCCCGTGGGTGGCATCGAGCCCACTCACGATAAATCTCAATGATTTGCCGCTCTGTGGACTTTACGTCATCATTCGAACGTCAGAAGGAATGTAAACGAAAGAGATCCGGAAATTGCATCTCAGTTATGTTTTCTCTCGAAGGAAAAAATCTTCCTAGTGCAGCGGGAGACTTTCAACGATTTCCGATTCTCGATCGATGATGAGAACAATGCCCTTTTTTTTCTTTTTTCGCAGCAGCAAGGACAGATGCGGATAAAAAAAAAAAAGGAACTGACCTCTGTGAAAATGCTGGAGATGACCACCACTGGCAGCAAAGCTTTCTCGTCGCTTCCGGGCGTCATCCAATGATCCTCTCGATAACGATCTCGTCTGGCGGTGACCCAAGGTGGCCCCGAGGTACTCCTCTTCCAAGCTCCTTCGAGTGAGAAGGCCCCTGGCCATGGATGCATGACCACCAGAACCGCCACCTAAAGGCCCTTCCTGGAAAAACCCCCATAATGAATGCCTCATAGAGGAAGTAATTGGAGGCAGGATGCAGATACGTAATGGGGCCTTAATTGCATCCATCTTCTTCCATTAGAGAGATAACGCTCTCAAAGCCCAGGCATGACATCTGGGTCTTCCATTACAGGAGAGTCTGCCTTTCGCTTTTACAGGAGGGATGACGGCAGAAGACTACTTGAGTTGGAGGGCTTCAGCCTACGACAAGAACGTTACATTGAGAAACCCAAACGTGCTTCGAATTCTATTTCCTGTCGAGGTTTCGGTCCTGGTATCTCGCGAATCTCGTTCGTGAGATACCAGGGTGTATGAGTGCCAAAAGCGTCCCCATCTAAATGACATCTTCAAGGCGTCCACGACGCCTACATTGTGGCTCTCATGTGGAGTCAACTATCGTCCTTGGTTTCATCATTCTTTCCTTCTCTTTAGTACATTATTTCGCAGACTAAATAAAGTCTATGAATGAATAATAGCGGAAAATCGACGCATTCCTTTCGCTTGTTGGCGTTACAAGGCTGCACAGCAGGACGTATATATGTCCAGATTTCTCTCTCCTTATTCCTTGCTGTATTTGGCGTTAGAGTGAAGCCATGTTTCATCTAAAGTAGTTACTCTAATGCGTTAACCATAACCTGACTCAAACACATAAGCGCAAAATTGAGCACTTTTGGTCAGTACTTCTATGCAGCTGACTGGGAGTATTGGGCAATCCAAAGTCTCATGATATCATCTACTTCATCCGCCTTTCAGGCCGACCGCACGCGCTCGGCGATTACATCGGCGACGATTACAAGTTTTCTGCGTCAGCCCAGGCTAGGACATCTTTCAAGGAAAGTTGGATAGTCCTATTTCCATCAAAGATCAGAGATAATAGAAAACTTGAATAGATATCACAAGAGGCTCATTTAAATGAGTATTTGAACGAATAAGACCGGCATTATTGATCTAATTCCATGAAAGATAAGAGCTGAGAAATGAAACCACCCGATAATTGTCTGCGGTATTTCATAATTCACCATAGCCGATGACAACTAAAAATGCTTCCATGGAGCCATTCCCCGACACTTCTCGGTCCAAATGACATTTCGCCTTCCTCCCACTCTCATATAAGTGTCAAAATAGACGAGAATGAACGTGACAGAAATTGGTAATAGGACAAGATACAAGGTTCCCCTTTTCTCTCTGGTTGCAATCGATAGGGGAAGCGACTCAGACATTCATTCCAGGATCTCCTTTTCTAGACTTGATTGGATTCCAGACTTGGTCCCCATTTCTGGGTCGCATTTCATACGAAACGGGCATAAGATCAACTCCACACCCAGCACGGTACAGACTCCATTGCCCATCGAATGATGGGAATGAGAACAGGTATGAAGAAGGGACGTCATCGTGACGTCATGGACCTCAATGAAGCTTGAGTTTATTCTGTTCGACCCATGTAGGACGCAATAACGAAGTGGATGAGAGGAAACCAATTTCCAACTTCTCCGCTCCACCGAACTCGACGAAATAGAAGTGGGCGAATCTACGGAATATTTTTCTTTCATTCTTCTTTCCCGCCTTTTTTTTTGCCTTTTTCCGATCAAGACGATCAATCGGGCGTTTCAAGGGTAGGCATGCATCTCCTTCAAGAATCCGATTAGAGTTCCTGGCCTGATTCGGCGGGTAGGTAGACTCACGATCTTCCATGCGAATCCTTTCCAACGAAAATTCACTCTGACTGGAAACTCAAGGCTACTATTTTCAACCCAAAACCTTAGAGTACTAATTTAAAAAAAAGGAGCACCTTTCTCGTTAAACCAATGCGATACATAGTATTCGGACCTTCCATTTTTCGACGTGGAGCTGATGAGAGGAAGCGGGCTGAGATCGGGAGTGATGAGTAAGGGTATGTGGCGCACTTGGTGGTGATTCACACGGGAAATCCACCGAGGTGATCCTGACGGTTAACGTGAGTCCTCGCCGCCGGGTAACAACAGGGATGCATTCCTCATACGTCACACTTTCCTGGCTCTCCAAAGAGCCCGAAGTAAACACACTGCTCCCTTCACTATCTTCAGACATGGAACCCTAGAGCACCTTTCTTTCTAATTTCCTTCACTGTTTTTTTGCCTCATCTGTCGGACGACAATGGTCCTCTGCTTTTCATCCTAGTTCTTAGGCGATATAAGATGGAGGGGCTAGTGCCTGTCAAGATGGAGAAGAAGGAATGGGCTCATCCATCATAACTCGAGTGTCTCGTGTCGGAAGCCTCTCTTCGAGGAAAACACAAAGCAAGACGGGAAAGGAATTCATTCAGAAGTGTAGAAATGTATCCGCGGATTAGGGAGAAAGCAGACCGACTTGATCCCTGCTTGATGAGATGAAAAGCACCATCAAGCCGGCGAGAATAGAATCCCCTAGCCCCAACATAAGGTAACTCAGATGACAATACAACCGGATGCAGAAATCTCTCTCCTTAGTCTAAGCATGCAATTAATTCAGCAGGAATGACGTGCGAACAGAGAAAATTCATTTCGGAGGGGACTCAAGTTCCATTCCTGATAGAACAGGGACGATCGATGCGTTTATATTTCGGGGGGAAGAGAGCTTGATGAGATACCATACTGAGGAAAGGATGAGTTCATTAGCTACCTCTCTCCCCGAAGTCCGATCCATGGAATGATGTCGAATGGCCATTAGCCGATCCATGTAGACGTCGACGAGAAAGCGAAAAATCGCAACCTACCATCGGGACACAGGCTAAAGAGAGAATATGTGTGGTACGCGAATAAAAGGGAGACATGACTTTCCCCATAGGTTTCCAGGTCCATGGGAAAAAGATCCACAAGTGTACTCGAAAGATAACAGGTACAGAGGGGAAATAAAACTAAACATGCGATAAAATGAGACTGAAAAAAAAAGTACAACAGTCGGCGTTTGTTCGCTTTTTGATTGCGGTCTCCCACAACATCAAAAGAACTCTTTCAAGTCTTATCGGTTCCATGCCTTGTTTGAAACAAAATTGTGAAAGCCCGTATATGACGTTCCCGTTGTTTCCTATGAGTGACTTGACCCCAAAATAATACGCACGTCGCTGTGAGAATATAGTCCAAGCGTCGCACACGTTTCTCCATTGGATTGCAGGGAGAATGTCTAGCTGGTTCTATCAATGTCCCACGTTTCTCCCTTTTTCTCATTCCCAGCATTTTTCATAAAATGGGGCGGGAAGGGAGAAATAAGGAGCTATACCCTTGACGATGGAAACATCCCGATGTGGATCCTATGCCAAATCCCTAACAGGTGCTCCGATGCACGTACGCCTACACCTCACCTTGCGCAGCCTTTTGTCTCCTTATGCCGATAAGAAGCCTTCCTTAAACGAAGCCAATCATTATTGGACGGACAGTCCAATAACACCAAGAATGCACCCAACTCAATTTCCCCCTTTTTTCTCCGCGCGATCTCAATTAGGAAACTTTCCGGCGCGGAAACTTCTTATCAAGGCGGTCCATGTCGAGGAAAACCAAGGCGTTTTCCCCTCCCTTGAAGGCTTCCCAATCAATTGTAGATGAAAGGAGAAAAAGAGGAAGAGATGATATCTCGTCGACAAAGGGA
Organism: Darwinula stevensoni; assembly: GCA_905338385.1. Lineage (NCBI taxonomy): Eukaryota > Metazoa > Arthropoda > Ostracoda > Podocopida > Darwinulidae > Darwinula > Darwinula stevensoni. Next base: position 86,824 of record CAJPEV010000100.1, read on the forward strand.
AGACGGAGGGGAATCCCTGCTAGGTAGGGCATAGAAGGTACCCGGGAGGTCTCAATTCAATTTCCCCTTGTGGAAATGCGGGATGAACGGAGGTGTAAAAGTGGGAAATATAAAGAGAGAGACTGAACTTCCTCCTTCACATGCCTCGCAAGGTGGAATGGGATGAAGATGCGATCACACAGTCGCGTTCGAACAAGTTCACAAGTCTCACAAGGTGATTCTATCAAATGAACGAGTCTGGAGCTGCGTAGATAAGAAATGGAACTGGTAGCAACTGGGCAAACACCACCCGAGCCTATATGACAAAGTTTTCCCACTAGCAAGCTTCAAAATACAATATTTTCGGACCATTGAGTCAGATAACTTCACAAAGATACGAGCCTGAAAACACGCGAGAGGGCAGAGATGGAGAGGGTGAGATCCTAGGGCCTAACGAAGGCGAACACAAACAGCAGAAGAGAGGAGCCGAACCGTACAGATGTTAACACTGTTCACTGAAAACACCACTTTCCTGTTGAGAAGAGGGAATGGGCGTTGTTTGTCAAGGAGGCGATGGGGGGGGGGGGGGCAATCTAACTCCACAATAACAGGGAAGAAAAGTTGTTTCCCAGGGAGGAGGTTTGGGGGAAGTGGGGCAATCAAGCTTACCTCGCCGAGGTGGACCCTGAGGCTCGGAGGAGGATGCAGGGGAGGCCCGACAACCAGCGCATGCTCCTCTCGGGCCCTATCGAGTAGGCCCTACGAAGGAGCATGAACATCGGAGGGTATCATGCCATGGCTAATATTCCTTCCCCTATCCATAATGCAGGGTCATCAATATTTAACTCGTGCTCGGAGAGCTCGCGTAGCATCCCGTCCGCCCGGCAATAGAGCGTTGCGGGGGATCCACCATGCAGGCTTCTTATATACTAGTATATCTCCTTCCCTTCATATCTCTCCTGCTCCACTTTCCATGCAACGCAACTTAGCAATGCAAACCAGGGATATGGAATACCCTCGTCCCACGCGAACTGGAGAATGGCATAAAAAGGCTGCATATTAGCATGGAAAGCCGTGGAAGGGGAAATGCGTCCTCGGCTCCGTAAGTGTGAGGTATCCTGCCTCGCTTCAAGATAGTAAGCAGAATGAACAGGGGAATTTTCATCAGAACGAAGAGCGAACATTGGGGGAGTGGAACGTTCCGCAGCAGGCATTACCTTGGCCTTCGTGTACAATCGTGGGGATCGATTTGAGGGTAGACACAGGACGGAAAACAAACGTCGTCATCAATAACACACGCAGGGAAAACTCCATAAGGTTCCAGAAAAAGAGGGCAATGCACGGAGGAGAGATGGAGGAGAAATGAACGAATTTCTAAAATTGAAAAACACAATGTCGAAACATTTCAACCGTTAACAATTCTCTTTACTTCCAGGTCGAGCTACTTCGAGAGGAAAAATCGCACTTAAAAAGGAGCAGGAATCAAAATCGCCCATAGCCGGCTCTTCTAGACACACGCCGAGTTGCTGGTATCTCAACGTTAAAGGGCGTAACATAAAACATAAGAAAGAGGTGGTTAAGAGCTTGAACATGAATATGCATTTTTTCCATTTGGACACCAATTTTTGTATAGTCAGAATAGTACTTTTTTTTTTAGTGTCTGCTGTTGCGGGAGATGTCCTTGACATTACCGTCACCTTCAAACTTCTTGCCTCCCAGCGATTCCTTAGTGATCCAAGGAGGTGGAAATCGCTCCGGGTCGAATCCGAGCTCTATGGCGGATGCGGCAAGACCTCCCATTTCATTTCGTGAATTGTGGCTAAGATCGAGTTCATACTCTTACGTACTGCATAGTACAACATGCTAGACGCTCGATGTAGTCCACTAACGGACTGCAAAACTGCGTTCTGCATCCGGCAGATGCAGTGCTCCATGTTCTACTGCACCCTAAGAAAGTAGGAATGATTTCCATTCAATCCAGCCTGTTGTACAGCACGAACTCTTTGCCGGACAACAAGCAGCATCCAGCATGTTATACCGCATGAGTCTGCCTAAGCTCTCTGAGCCGTGCGTGGGCGTGCATCTTCTTGGAGCAGAAATATACCTTTTGAAATAAAATAAAGCCGTCTTTTCCGTATCGCAGGCCAAACACGATGTACGAACAGTTTCGAATAATATGCAGTAGCCGTAGTTTGTCCAGATGGCGCGAACTCTTGGATGAATCATGCCCTTGACATCCCAAAAAAGAACCATGAACGTATGAATTTATTAGGATTGTAAGAAATTGGTTGATTTAAATGCTCAGACTCTCTCGTGTCATAATTAGGGAGTGGATTTTTATGCAATTGGATATTTTTATGCAGCCTCCTAGGAGCATACAACCCAGATAGGATCGTGTCTTATTGGAAGAGGAAGAGATTTATGCCATTTTTAAAACGCATAAAAATGCATATTTTTACCTTTTTACCATTGGTTTTCGTATTTAAAGCATGCATAGCAGTGAATTGACGACGCGCTCTTAAAGTGGAACCCTTATGCGAATCTTATGGATTACTGAAGTTGCTTAATGACCTCAATTGGAGCGATCGCGAAATGGCAAGAGTGCTTAGGCGGCTGTCTCATTCAGCAAATATGGCTCCCTTCATTCAACAAAGAAGTTCCCAAATCCTGCTAATTCAGGGAGCTGGGAAAGGTGGATGGTGAATCTAGTAGATGCATCCATGTCGGGGATACGCGAGGAAGAAATGCGCTATTACCGAACATCAAAGTGGTGGGAGAATTTCGAAGGGAACATCCTGCTGACTTTCGAATGACTCCTTCATGGCACTATTTGCCAGTCTAATGCTGCCGTCAAAGAAAGACGTCATGATTTCTTTCAATCCTTTCCCGTTGTGAAAGGTAGGGGATGTAGAGGAAGACATTTCCTTCTTCGTTTGAGATCTCTCCCCACAATTACACGCTTTTAGATGTAGTGCCGTTCAAGCGTTCGCAGGAGGGTAGAAGGTACAGGAAGAAGCAGGAGACATTTATCCCAGTATCCCAAATACGCAGTGGAGACATGCAATATTAAGTATGATAGATGGGGATTTTAACTGAAAACAAACTGACCTCGCATCTGGCCAATATCCAGGGTATTTTAGAATTCGGAGTACATAGGAAAATTACATCGTGAAATAATGAATGCTCTTGGAATTGAAATATTCTTGCTTCATTTGACTTATGAAATATTAATGATTTAGGAAGGCTAAAATTAATTGTTCTTTATTAGGTACACCGGTCATTTGTCATTCAGATCAGGTGTTAGAAAAGGGCACCATTGACTGACAGGCAGTAACTCAGTAAATCCGCATCAGAATCATCGATCATTGTTCACTATTTCCATCATAACTTCCCCAAAATTCACTCTTAGTTATCTCCCATTGCCTCCTGGTAGCACTGACTTTTGTACAGCTGAAATTGGTGAACTTTGAGAATGTTGTGGACGGGTGCTGAATTGATCCTCACGTCATGTAGCTACTTCCAGTATGTGGCCGGTCAGCAACACTTCCAGTTTCCTTTCCACTAACTTCCACATTCCACTAATATTGTAGTCATTGTTAGGAGAAATATTGGGCAATCTGGATTCTCTTGTTGAAATATGGCTGCTGTTTGTCGTCGTGAGTTCCTTGTCAATATGAAAAATAATATTTTTAGGTGTCCTTCAGGATACGACCGAGCCAACTGAAACAGGTCCACCATCTGGTTGCCGTACCTATTCCTTTGCACTTTTTGGGTTTCTGGCCAATCAGAAAACAATACTGTTTAGACTGGGTATGCTCAGAGCTGTGGATAGAGACCTTGGAAAACTTCCCGCATGGGTACCATATTGACTCCAGGCGCGCTCTTCTTCTACCCATCAGTTCTTACTCTTTCCCTCTCACGAGGCCTTCGGATTATGGAAACGCAGTTGACCTTTTGAGTTGGCTTCTAACTCCATGAAGCTGTTTTTATCGTACTTCATACGACCATGATCTTGAGAGGAGAGCGTAATATGAACATGGGATAGGCCTTCAGAGGATTATTCCTCTGATATACTTTTACCACTGCCCTTACACACCATTCCTCCAGTGGCTCATAAAATTTCAAGCCTAGACATGGAGTAAGAAAAGAAATTGGCCCATCCCTCGCTAAAGATAGGGAGTGACGTGAAAAAGTACTATTCAGGGAAAGTCATACATTCTTTAACATCAGTGGCTGACTCGTTCCTGAGGCACTGGATTAACAGCGGGAAAACAAATTAATGCACAAATCAATCTCGCTTTTTTTCGCTTCCTCTTAGCTCCAGCCAGAGTCTGAAATTTCTGTCCAAGACCTGCATTGCGATTCCAAAGCATTTTGTAATTTTAACTCAGTTTCTTTCGCACTTTCTCTCACGCAATACTATCCGCCCAGTGAGACTAAATGCTTTCAATAATGCCTGAAATATATTCTGAAAATGATAAATGAGGCTGCCTTTCTTGAATACCTCCGCCGGTGAGAGCAGGAGTCTTCTTAGTTAATGTCACTTTGTTCCCAATTACGTAATGCCAGAAACACATTTCAAATTCGTCTAGATCACAGGTTTCATCCCAGACAGCAAAGCATGCGGAGAGTCGAAGGAATCTCTTACTTTTCTTCTTCATACATACGCGAGAAGAGCATTCAGGAATTACGCCAGGAATGCCATATGTAGCTCACATTCTTGACTAATAATAGATACGAAGTAAACTCCTACTTTCGTTGGTGCTACGAAATGGAAGCAGAAGCAGGAGTGTCAATTGCTCCACTTCATCTGGGGGACAATGAGGCAGAATAGTGTTGTCAAAATGGCGTCCATGAATCATGTGATTCAAAGTCCTCCAATCCCAAGCCACGGAGACTCAGACGGAGTTGCCCTAACTCTCTCTATCCAAGGCTCTGGGAATGCTTGGCTCCGGGCGACATCTGTGCAACCCTCGATGAAACATAGGATGTCTCACCAAAGAGACATCTACGGGAACTCAGCGCTCAGATACAGGCAGTCCCTGTATCGACAGAAGCGCTGCAAAACTGTCTACCACAGCTCTGCCGTCTAACAGTGTCTTGATATAGTCAATAATGTTTCATCGCATCATACGATGCTTTGATGAGGGGGTGTAGCGGTGGTTCAATGAAACGCTCTGAATTACGTTAACGATGCCGATGCATTACTATACAGTAAAGGGTGGTTAAAAAAAAAACGCTCTACCTTTTTCTATGGGAGAAACCGTTTCGTAAATGTAGAAAAAAAATTAAATTGGATACGCGATCGATATTTGACAGCTAACTATTGTTTAAATACTTGCCAGCTTTTTTTCAGCACCCCTCCCTAAGTTATGCAATGCCCATTTGGAGGTGAATTTAAGGTACTCAGAGATGGATCATTCCACCTCAAGTGAGGTGACCGTCTGAGAATTCAATGAATTTTTCAACTTTAACTTTTCAAGGGACAGTTGGGTCCAGCTGATACTTGACAGAGAGGTTCATGCGTCTAAGGGTTTTTTTTTTCACTTCCGCAAGATGGCGCTGTATCCCGATAGAGGTCCTTGTTGCTGACCGGGTGATCGAAGGTGATTTAAAGAAAGTTCCAACGTTTTCAAAGGGGAGAAAGTACGATTCGTGCATTCGAGTAAAAAATATAAGGTTCATAAACTCTTGATATTGGACATAGGAAGTGTTGAAAAGATTGCCTTGTTTTTTTTTTCCGAACAATTTTCTGAGCCATGTATTGTCCTGTTACACAGTTTACATGTGGAGCATTAAGCATTTTTTTTAAATCACCCTGGGTCACCCGGTCAACTGCAGCGCCCTCTATCGGTATACAGGGCCATCTTGCGGAAGTGAAAAAAAAAAGAAACCCTTAGACTCATGAACCTCTCTGTCAAGTATCAGCTGGATTCAACTGTCCTGTGAAAAGTTAAAGTTGAAAAATTCATTGAATTCTCAGACGGTCGAGCACAGGTAATCACCTCACTTGAGGTGGAATGATCCATCTCTAAGTACCTTAAGTTCAGCTCTAAATGGGCATTGCACGACTTAGGGAGGGGTGCTGAAAAAAAGCTGGCAAGCATTTTAGTACTTGTAAACTGTCAAATATCATTCGCGTATCCAATTTAATTTTTCTTTGCTACATTTACGAAACTGTGTTTCCCACATAGAAAACGGTAGAGCGTTTTTTTTTTAACCACACTATATATTGATGCGGCAAGAAAATTGAACGACAAGTGGTTGATGAAGATGCGACTCGACAGAATTTTAAATTGCTGCAGTTGACTTCATTGGACACTGAGTTGATCCATGGACTTGATAGAAATAACATGAATATTTTCTGCCTAAAATAAAATTCGGCTGTCTAACATTGCAATGAATTTCAGATTCAATTATCGGCAGACGGGAGATTAACGTAACTATAAACTCGAGCTTAAATCTCCGATGCAAAAATATGATGCCAGCGATACTGTCATGCAGAAACAAAGCGTCACAATAGCATTGACATCGGGAAAAGGCGGAAAGAAGAGACATACATGATGGCCAAGAGAGGGTAGCTGAGCTGATAGGACCTGGAAAGCCAAAGCAGACATTCAAGGTATCAGGCTCCCAGATAAGGATACAGGGTCCAGGGGAAAAAAAAGGCGATTGGAAGTCGGGAGAAAATGTAAACAAATGCGATAACGTATACAGATGGGAACCAGCCAGCACTGAGTTTGTCTGAAACGTTCTTCCCGTGCTGTCTCACCTACATATAGCCATCTTCTCTGCTGTGCCAATTGTAAGAATTTCTGTCAAAATGTGCGATAAATTTGATAGCAACTATCGTGGAAGGGAATTACTGCCGTCTGTTGCCTTGCTAACACGCGAAATCTTGCATACACCATCCAAATAGTTTGTTGCAAGGCGATTAGCAGCCGAAAATTATCCCTGAGTTATATGTGTCTTAACCCTTTCAAGCACTTTTTTTTTTCCTAAAATCACCATTTCTCTGTTAACCCATTCAGGCATCAAGCCGTCAGACAGACCGATTGGTGCCTGAATGGGCTAAAGCGACGTTTTCTACGAGTTCTCAAGAGAGAGGTCCATGTTTCATTTAACCCTCATCCGGGCAAGCTTTTTTACAACCTATTCCGGGCAACGTGAGTCTGTCAGACTCATGTAAAATAAGGCCGTTTGCTGCGGTACGAAATATGTCGTAGTGAGTCCAGCGGACTCACCTTGCCCGGATTAGGGTTAAAATAAAAATTACCATAACTTATGTAGACCTACTGCCGTAGTACTGTAGGTCCAAGGTCAATTTTATATTTCCACCGTTTTGCGTTACTTAGGCTTTAATTTTCAGGGTCTGAAAAATAGAAATTGAGTAGGTGGTAAAGAAAATGTAATCTTCAAATCCTTTTCCAAATGTCAAAAATTGGATGGTCGTGTGGTTTTTCTGCAGTTTTCCCGCTGTAACTTTCCATGCAAATTGTTTCTTGTGGAACATGGTTGTACAGAAAGTAACAAATCTGCATCATTTACATTTAGCCTTTTAAAGTAACTAGAGAAACAAGTTTCCAAATAGGGTTTGACCCACTAAGTCCAAATTTTTTTTTCTGTTGAATTTATACAAATATTAATTAATTTAAAAACACTGTGACTAAGATGACTAGTAAAACTAATAAACATTTTTGCACTCATGATATATAGTCAAAACAGGGTGTCCTATGAATGGAACTGGGACTTTTTGAGGGGAATTATTTTTTTACACATTCTTAGTCTCTCAAGTGTTGGTCCTATTCATTGCAGGGCACCATATGTGCACATTTGGGCAGGTAATGATAATCTAATATGCTTTTATTGCATGTTCCTCCCTTGTGTCAAAGATATGCTATAATAGCTGTGTGCACACCAGCTGAATGGCAGGAAAGTGAAGAATAGTAATTCATGCACTATTCTATATTCTAGTGCATTTGCTGAATGGATCTAATTTTGTATTTGTTTTTACCTCAAAGTATCATAGAGCAAAAGCCAACTTGATAAGTACCTAAAGCCCTATTAACAGTTTCCATTCACCTCACCTGCGCATGATGAAGAAGTTCCCGAACACTGAGAATCATGTGCATGACCCGAATCTTGAGGAGATCATCAGTGACATGGGACAGGTCCTGTGCCATGACAGATGCAACTTTCCATAAAGGTGTCTCAGGTGGGATGACTTGAAATACAAATATCCAATTCCCACGCTCATGCTTGAGGTGTTCTCCAAGGGTTTGGTGCTTCAAATCATTGAATAAGGAGTTCTGTTGTGGTGACGATAAGGTCCTTCCCAGTAGATGACGTCTCCACTTCTTCATACGAGAGAGCGGAAGGTCAACCTCCCGATCCGACATTCCCACCTGTAGCACCTACACCATACAGATGAGCTGGCTCATTGACAATGAATAATACATCCAGAAGTTCTGAAAATGTCCATGCTCAGTTACTGCTGTTTCCATGAGTCTGGTTGGTAAGGCAGAAGCCATTACTTATGAACTACATGCTGTTACTTTCCATAATACCCCTGTGTGAGTCATTCCTAATCATATATATAGCCCTAAACAGTTGAATGAATACCCTTTACTAATGTAAATATAGAAAAATTAAAACCCTGCAATAGACTAAGTGCTCAATTGAAGCAGTTCAATAAGTCTAAGGCATTACGAAACACGAGAAATGTAATTTCACATTTAATATGTGTGGAGCTAAGACCAGGCAAAGAGGGTATAGGCCTCAGGTTAATCCCTGGGTGGGGAAGGAACATATCAGACGATGAAAGTGTTTTGGGTTGTCACACTTGCAGGCTTTGAAGCCCTTTCATTATACTTCAGGCAAAATGTGAATGGCTGCAGAAACATTTCCCATAGTAACACTTAAATTGGAGAGACTAGTTTGTTAACACTTTGGGATGAATATGAAGCACAACCTTCAGAACAAGGCAAGCTGCTTTTGAGTACAGGCAGTCTAATACAGCCCAAGATAACTAATAAATAAGAAGGCAAAACAAGCATGCCAACACTTCTTCAGACATGAATTTCAAAAAATCATTTTCCAATCACTGCAAAAATGTACTTCATATTTTTTTTTTTTTTAGGGAAAGCTTCAAACATGACCAGGAGGAACAAACCTCAAATTTATGATCTGAAATCATCTATTGCTTCTCACAGGCCAAAAAACCAAACTGTCAATTAGCTGCAATCAGAACATGAAATGTAGCCATAAAACATCATATCCAAGTTCAATTAAACCCAATTTTTCCCTCTTGTAGACCTGGAGGTACAATAATATTTCTTGCTTGTTGATAATAGGGATATCATTTTGCCTAACTTAACATTTTGCCTAAATTCTATGGATCCATATATATTAATGAATACAATTTTTGACATGCTGATAAGCAGATTTAAGTAGGTACCTTTCCGTATTAAATCAGTCATATCAATGCATGCCTTCTCTGTCCAAATTACCAACATCAATTCGATCGGCACCAATTTTTGTCTGAGCATTTATATACATATTTTACTTTAAGGTGTCTCAGAAAGATGTATACATACTTCAACAGTCTAGTATACAGTGACTGGTCCATCACCGCTGAATCTTGTTTGATCAGAAGACCAACTAATAATTTACACTGTACACTAGTGTAGGTGTTCAAAATGTCCACCATTGGCAGCCAGTCAGTATTGTAGTGGCAAAGAACAATACAACACACATCTGCTCATGTTTCAGTTGAAATAATGGAGCAAGCAGTAATGATGCTCTCTTAGAATTGCTGAAGAGTCACTGCTTTTGTGGCATACACTGTGTCCTTCAGGGAAACCCATGAGATTAAATCTGGGGTGTTCAATCCAGATATCATGGTGGTTTTCCTATTCACCACCCAGGAAATCACATTTTGCCTTCAGCCACAAATTTGTCTCTCAATTGTGCAATTGTGAGGCGTGTTGGGGGTGTCCTTCCATACTCATGTTCTATGCATGCTGCACCTCTGCTATGTAAATTTCTTAACAAATTTCCAGTGCCACCACAGTATCTGCTTGCACTGATGAAATTACAAACACACCTGTGCCATTTTGACCACACAATGACAATGGATGATGCTAGCAATTTAGAGACGCACTACATGTTGACAGCATTAGTTGGCTTTCTGATGGACAAGATGTCTTTGTATGCTAGATAATTTAAGTGCATATACTTCTATCTGGGACACCCTGTAGATGGTAGTGGCATTTGGTCTGTGAATTTGAGGAATGTTTGTCCTGACAGCAGGCAACTTCCATGGGACATTCAGTTATTTGAAGAAAATTGAAGTTAAATGACCCTGGCACTGAAAAGGTTAACTTGGGACTCTGATGCATGAGTTTCCATGAGTTTAACATGATATATGAATCTATATGGTGCACACAAGGTTCTTAAGGTTGCAGTTGACTTGAAATTAATTCAATGCAGACTAAAATATACTCTGTAAAATCCATTACTTCAAACACTTCCATTACTATCGGTGTATATAGACATATGCATTGATATTAATGGGCCTATAATTTATTTTTGCATCTACAAGGTCAGTCAAATGAAAAGTAATACCCACCATTAGAATTTTTATATTATTTGAATGCTAGATTGGATAAAGATCTAGATCAGACCATTCAAAAGACAATAAAACATAATATACAGGGTGTAATAATAAATGTCAGAAACCATAGGGAAATAACATGGGGATCATTACAGCCTATATTGTTTGAAACACAGAAAATAATCATTTGGCCAAGATTTTGCATGTATATATATATATATTTTTTTTTTTTTTCCTCCATATCTTGATAGGTTTGCCAGCTGTACTGCTTTTTCCAAGCTGTAAATTATATTCTTTTTTTGGATATTTACTTAATGTGTCCACATCTGACATGGCTTTATGGTGTGTCTTCTTGATTTCAATTCTTTTTTAAGTGAGGAAAATGACTCAGAAACGACTAACTACTTATAGGCATGTAAAATATGTTGCACTCTATTCTAAATCCTACCATAACAGGAACTGGTAAATAATGCAAGTATCAATGTCACAAGAACAGTAGCAAATGTTCTCAATGTCTATCAATTGGTGCTTCGATGAAAACTTTGAATGGTGAACAGGAAGATTTATCAACTGCTTCAAATTTTGATGGAGTTCATAGATAAAAATTCCTTAGAATTAGTCAAATTAATGTTGCAGATCTCAAGCTTGTCACTTTTAAGTGATGTTCTTGTTTGAAATGAAGTAACAAAAAAAAAGGTATGAAAAAGTATTTTCTTGGCTTTTGAATTATTCAAGCAACATTGCAAGCAATTACTTGGTCACAAAGTATAACCATTCAAAAGCTGGGAAAAACATCTTACTCACCCAATAGATATCAGTATGATAAAAATAATCAGCAACATTGTTCAACCTATGGATAAAGCAAATAAACCCTCAGCCCAACTCCAGATTTTTTAGTCAAGACATCCCCACATGCTGTTACCAGGCCTAATCATATCCCTACAACAGGACTAAGCACTTTTCCATGGAAATTTTCTCATTGCTCAAGAACAGAGAATCCTAGTAGAATCCTAGTAAACTGAACAGCTTCTGATTGGAAATCAGCAGGATCTGAGGTTCTGTATGGGTCAGTCTGAGATCTCCTTTCGGTTTTACTTTCCATCAGTGACCCTGAGATGAGGGAGCATATTTATATATACAGAATGACCATACCCTGTTGCAGCAAGACCTCATTATGCTTAAAAAATGGTTTAAGAAGTGGCAACTTGGCTTTAAGCCACAAATGCAGAGTGCTTGGTTGACACATGTACAAGTATAAGAAAGCAAAGAAAGGGGAGCCACATACTGCACAATTTATGACAGACATAACATGAATATTTTGGAGATAAAATTGCAAAACATAATTAAATGGTTAAGATCAGAGAAATAGAAAAAAGCTTCAGGAATAGGCCCTTCTTAAGGTAAGGAGACATGAAGAGAAGAGATAAAATGGGCAGAGGTCCTATATCTGCAACCTTGACCATTTTTTATTCATGTCCTTTTACATATTGTATCTTTCATACCATCATGCATTGTCTTCCTCTCTTTTATTCTTTCAACAGAGATACCAGTGCTTATCTCCCCATTTGTCTTACTTGGACATGTCTACTGAACCCTTGGCATTGGTGGCTTAAAATTGAGGAGCCACTTCTTAGACCATTATGAAGCATTTTGAGGTATAGCTGCAGCAGGATATGATCATCCTATGTATGTAATACATTTTTCCTGGAAAATGATCCGATCATATGATACAATCACAATAAAAAAATTATAACCTGATGATTGAGTGCACCCTCACCTCAAGGTCTAAGATGAAGTAGAATCAAAAGGCAACATTCTCTCCTTTATTCTCTAAACAAACTGTGGTGCCAGTGTGGGGCTCCCCCCAACTTACTTTCATGATTTTGCTGGTTCATTTTATCCTCTATATACACTCTGTCAAAAAAATTGTGGAACAATTTCCAATTTTCAGCTACTTGTACTTAATTGAAACAATCACAGTAAGCTTTTGAAGTCAGACTAATACATGAAATGAGCATATGCATGCAAGGCTAAAATCTCCATCCTTTGGTTCTAGAAATTCAGGAATGAATTTATTGCAAGACAGCAGTAAGAGAGTAACAGCCAGAACTGAAGGGAGTACCTGCATCAAAATTCAGAGATGGGCCTCATACAGGATTGCTGACATGATATACACAACCAATAAGATGAGTCCATTATTCATTCTTGTTTCACATTCAGAACCATCATTTAATGCATAGGCATATACCTTGGTCAAAACTCAGACACCCAAGCTGTATGGTTCACACTCTAATGCAACAGTTGCCTCCATGTCCCCTGAATGTGTGCCTTGAGATGGTTGAGGTCCCACCTTAGTCACTGGTAAACTTTCTCCATATCCAGTAGCTAACTGGATTTAGGTTAGTACAGTTGAAAGACCATAATTTCTGATCTTGGAACAGTAGGTTTTCTCTCCAGCAGGCTGTGCACAAGGGTCAAGAACCTTAGACTGGGATTACCTCCCAAAATAATAAAATCCAGTAATACCACTGAATTATTTTGAAAAGCTCTCTATCTTACGTCCTAAACAAATATACCTGTTGTTATCTCCCCTTCTTTCCCTCAAAAGCTAGATTACAATCCACAACAAACAAAAAAAACAGCACAATGCCTGGTAGTGCTAATCAAATGTAGCAATGAAATGGCAGGACCTCATCTGGGAAGTAATACCAGGTGTGCGATTAAAGAATTGTCTCATATTACAAACATTTGGAGACCCAAAGGTGAATGAGTCAAAGTGAGAATGCATTTGCCTCATGTTAATGGCATCAAGTGACTTGGTCAACGCTTGATTCACGTTCACTATAGGCCTAATCCTTATGTTTCCGTATTTACAAACCTAAATGCCTGCGGCAGGGGCAAGTATAGCCTACGTTAGGCCTAACCAATGCTGACTAGGCTTAGGTGAAGGTTAACATAACTTGACAAAAATTTCTGCCTTGGTGAGAGGCAGTAATGAATCCAACACACCTACGTAAATGACGAAATTAGAGATTTCCCGATGAGTAGATGCCAAAGGATCCCTTGCGTAAGTGGAACCTTCAGTCGTGAATGAAACATAATTCTGGGCAAAGGCGAAACGTCACAAATGGGTGAACTCGGGACACTGTCATCTTCGCTTCAGTCTAAGCCTTTTGCCAATTTAATGGAATTTCAACAACGCGAACGAGTTTCAGCAAGGAAAGACACAGAAAGTAGAGAGCTATCTTGTTGGTTCATAAACACGACAACGTTGCACTTGACGGATGTACACCTAGGAGGGGCGGAGAAGAGAGAGAGCAGAGGAGATCCTCCCGACGAGCAGGCATCCATGTCTGTATAGCCATCCATAGACGCCTCTGCCTCCGCCTACTCTTCCTTTCGCCTTCGTCTCATTTCTTTTTCACCTCCATCCAAGCGCACAATGCCTCACTCTGATTCTTCCACCTTTTGAGTCTACTTCCTCCGCTGAAGCGGTTGATTAGTGTCGACAAAGCCTTACAAATTGCATCCATTGCCCCGTCATTCCGAGAGTAATTGAATGCCTTTCAAGCCACAACAATGCCATGCTCCTGAGCCCCGAGCATCTTCAGAACACATGATATACAGCTGTGGTACATCACAGTGATTTAAGGCTAGGGTCAGAGGGTAACTTCTCAGAATGACGAAAGTGACAGCTGAAAATTCATAAAACTTGAAGTTGAACTCGCAGAAGAGGGGTCTAATGTCGGAGTGCCAATGCTGTGTTGGTTTCAGCGACGGGAAAGACCTCTTACTAACTGCACCACATTCTGAGCAATCAGATTGCTTCCCCAGTAACACACCATATTAGACAAATATCGGTTCATTAGAGTATGCTACGGTGGTTCATCTTTGAAAGAATTAATCAACGTGAGCGCACCCTCAGGTTGCATAACACGTCTGTCAAGTAGTTTTTGGGGGTAGTTTTTATGCCAGCTGCTCTCTGAAACGCCAGTAGAGTTACTTTGAAATCTCAAGAGGCTCTTTACTAGTTCATCTGAAGCAAATTGTATCATTCATTTGGATTACAGCGAGCAGACTCGATTCACAAGCGACCGTCCTGATTTGCGACTGCGCGCATGCTGATGCCACATCGCGTTGGCGGGCAGAAGGCTCCCGGACTGCACGACGCGGATGTGGAAAGAAGAAAAAAAAAAGAAACACGAGCGGATTAATATTCGATGCCCCTTTCCAAGGCCCCTGACCCGCTCATCCTCACAAAACGAGTTTCTACACTCATTAAGATGGGCTTGGCATTCTCTCCCCCGGGAGAAGAATCTTAATCTGGAAATCTGGAGTTGGTAATTTGAAAGCCTAATAGCGTCAACAGCAAATAGACTCCTTCATGTCGTTAATGAGCACGTAATGAGCGTTAGCACTCGTGCTAGTTGCTTTTGGAGGTGAGATTGCAAGCAGTGATGCTCTCAAACAGTGATGCTCTTCTTGAATCAGTGCATCGTCCTTATAGGTGACTTTTGCGCCGATGTTGCAATCGGCTGTTAATCGGCACGAATGGAAGCACGAACGAATGGACTAAATAAAAAATTGGAAGCCGTTTCGAACATTTATTACCCTAGTTCGTATTCCAGCCGATGTATCGATTATGTGTCACCAGCAGTGAGATGGTGGTGACGCATGATCCGTCTCCCCGCAGAGTAGCGAGCTTCCTCTGCCGAGACTCAAGGTCGTAGGGTCCGTGGATCCTGAGATACACCTCTACGAGAACCCCAAACAATTAATTAGTCTCCCTATATGACAATATCGTGCCTTCTAACCGTCTGCGAGTACTGTCAAGATTGGCTATGACCCTGATGATGCATATTTGGCTGCTTTGAAAGCTAGATCCTTTTTTGGCGATCCAAGCTCGCTATCATCTTGACCCCGACAATGTTAAGGTCACTTCCATTAACCCATTTCAAACCGTGATCCCCAAATGGGGATCTAGCGATTTTTATTTCATTTGCACATGGTACAACAATATCAATTTTTATAATAAATATATGCATTATCGAACTTGTGAAACTCACTTGAAGTGCATTGATTTATAATATTTCACTGGCTTGTTCAAAGGAGACCCTGATAGTCATTATACACGAAAATAAAGTAAATCTCACCGCAAAAATAACATAGCGTAAGCACCCCGGTTTCTGGCCGGTTTCCAGTTGTTGGTCAGTGAGCCTTTAATCCAGCATAATTAGGTAATCTGGCCGTTTTCAAGCATTCTATCCACAGCTTCCCGTACAAGAACCAATTATTAGTGTTCCCCGGTGTGCGCACAGGGTGTCCACTTCCTATGGGAGTCGTATCAGCGTGGCCAAAAACTGGGGTGTTTACCCTATAGAGTTCCACACGAGTATCAACTTGTAAGATTTGGAAATCTTCCGAGACGTGGGCAGCTTCAACATGAAGGGCATATGAAAAAGACGACCCTGGCGACCCCACGCGCGTCAGCTGGAAGTGACTTAAGCCATGAGTGATGCCAGAAAGTTGGCGGCATCGTCCCTCCGAGTTCCACCCGCTTTCTCTGCCTCTTTTTATCGTCGCTGCGGAAAATTTAAGGAGAAGGGAAGTCTCACAGAGAGGGTGATTTATTTTCGGAGGCTGCTAGGGAAAACGACTTTTTAGACGAACGTTTAGCCCGAGTCGAGATCTCGTCTCGCGATAAGTTTCGCTGACGTTGCACTAGCCAAGCGAAATCGAAGAGCCTTTCGCTTCTGCCTATGCGCAATCGACCCGTCAGCGATCTTTCGGGATTCGGCATGCCATAACAAGTCTTAGCTCAAGGATCTTCCGCATGCTGAAAGAAAATAGGTATTCTGTTAAAAAATTACGCAAAAGACCACAAAACAGGAGAAACCCGGTCAGAATTTTTTTTTTTAAGGGCCATCTGTGGCTTTTAGTTGAATGTTGGGAACCCGTCCGTGCTCCGCAGGGAAGTCAGTGATGAACCGATTACCCACGAAGCGAAAAAGATCTTGAAAGAAAAAAAAAAAGAAGAAACTTCTTCCATCACTATCTCGAAAGGATAAATATGCATCTTTTGGCAAAACCCCACCTCGTCTCCCACCTGCTTCAAGCTTTACGAGCCATAGCGTCGACTGCCTGATGGAACTCTTCTCCCACCAGCCTCCTGGCCAGAATTGCCTGGTGTATCCCCGGGCTGAGTAACTTCTTCAGGGAAATGTGTCGAGGAATTCCATTGTCTTCTTCTGAGATCTATGTGGGAAACCATCAGGATCTGTGTTCAAGGCCCAGGGGACTCATTTCAATAGAATCAAGGAATGACTCCCTACAGCGAAAACTTTGGCTCCATCTCACGTCGGTTTTGGGAACCTTACTTATTCCGGGTAGCTGTGAGAGGGTTTGCCAGAGGTTTTTGCGGCTCAACTTCGGGACTTTCGTGTCGAGCCGGTGAAGAGACGATGGATGGGGCAATTACGGCAAAGTGCTACTTGATCGTTCGCCGAAGATGAGACGGCCTTCTTAGCTTTTGGCGGACGAAAAACTTTTTCGATCGACGAAAAACTTTTGACTGGGAGGGAATCGAAAAGAAGTTAAGAAGGACCTGCCTTCTCTTCGTGTCCTCTGTAGGTTTCGATTGGACGGAGAGTTTTGCTTCTGGTGGCTTCGCCGGTCCTCGACCTCGTAGCTTCCTGGTGTCGACCGGCCGAGTCGAAAACGACCGTTCCTTCTTGTGCATGGAGGTTCCGATGCATCGGACTTTCGTTCGACCAGAAGTAAGCAGAACTCTCGGGTCGTGCCTCCGTTCATCCGCTGAAATTTCGTCCGGCGTGTTCCACTTTCATCTCTTCTGTTTAGAAGGGCGATTTTATTAGGGGGATTTCAATCTTGAATGCGGCTCTTCGGGATTCTTATTCGCCGAGCAACCAAAGCAAGACGTGCTGCTCGCCGTATTCATCTCGAGGAGAAACCCGTTCACATCGAACGTGATTCCATTGTTTAAAAGTATTTAAAGGCGAAGCGAAAACCTCACGTATTGAGCCCAACACGACCATCAGCAATTTTCATTTTCCCAACCCGGAAATGTGATGAATCGTAAGGACGCCGTCACGGGTGCTCCTCGTGTCTCTAATTCCACGATTACGAAAACCTGCCAGGGTCCGCAGAAAGGCGGATTCTGTCTGTGCATGTCGTTTTGGTCTCTCGTTTCGATCAAGTCGCGGGACGGCATTCATCAGCGGCGATGGAGAATCATCATCGGCAATGGTGGAAGGCCATCATCGTCACCGGTGATGAAAGGGAATCTGGGGTAGTCTCTTGTATTGCATATTTACTTACTTATTTATTTATTTATAAGCCTCTAGGTTTACTTGGATGGACCCAACTGATCGCTTCAGCCATTACCTTAACGACACTTTCATCACTTTCGTCATCATTTGGCAATTTCAAATCCTTTCGGCAATTTCCCATTATTTTTCGCTCATTGAAGTCTGCGAACGAGTGGGAATTTCAATCCAGTCAGGATTATCGTCCACAAAATCGATCGATTTCGTTAAGATAGTCTGCGAACCCTTCGTTAGATCCCTCTTTACATCTCAATTCCGAAAACCCACAAAGCCAGCAAACTCGGTCGAGAAGACTAATCGAGCATCGAAATCGAGCATCGAAATCGAGCATCGAAATCGAGCATCGAAATCGAGCATCGAAATCGAGCATCGAAATCGAGCATCGAAATCGAGCATCGAAATCGAGCATCGAAATCGAGCATCGAGGAGATTCCCACCAGGTTCGAGAGGGAAAGAAAGCCGAAAACAACCACGGTAAGATCGAAAAATCGCGCAACGCCTTTGCATTCCAGAAAAAGAGATAAATAAAAGATTAATTCGTGATGAAATTCAAAGCACGTAGCCCGATCCCATCTTCCGTGCAGATGGAACCCGCCTCATATCGCATTCTCCGTCGAAAATTCCCACGCCACACGCATCAGCCCACGCACCCCTGCGACAGCCGCCTATCAACACGGAACGTCGCGTGCCTCCGAGATCGAGCCACTTTCGGCACCGGCAATTAGATTGGGTGCAATTAGATTGGATGCAATTAGATTCGGTGCAACTAGACGTCCCTGAAGAAGCCTTCGCTTCCCCCGCGAGATGCAAGTGCCTCCGTCATCTTGGGACCGGAGGGAAGTCCGGCAAGAACATTTATTTCAGCGGGAATGAAAGTGATCCCCCTTTTTGAATTTGTGAACACTTCATGGGTGAGCCCAGTCGGAAGTGTGCCCAGAAAATCCCAGCCGCGCCCACAACCCCCTCCCCCCCTCCCACCCCCACTTGGGCACGCCATTGAGTTCAATGAGAGACACCTAAGTACACAGTGATGAGACACTTGGGTTGAGAGCATGCTGCTTGAGGAAACGTCGATGCGGATCGAACTTTTTTCTATCATAGATTTAACGCTGGTGGAAGAATATAGCGCTGCAATACGTGCGTAGATTGAAAACATAATGTTTTAACTACAGAAAATGAAACATGTTTGCCTTATTGGGCCTTTCTAGTCCCCATTAGCCTACTCCTGAGTCTGGGCGGATCATTTTCCTTCACACGTCGGTCAAGCTTTAGTAAGTTCTTCCTTATTTCCCACGGTCGTTTTACATCTCGTACGTCACCTAAGATCCAAAAATAAGCTAGTTTTTGCGCATTCCGGTTAAAGACTGTTCGTTGGCCCCATCGAATCCAGTCCAAGATGGCAAAGGGTGCCTGAAGAGACTCGCCGCCCTTGGAAAGGCCGAACACTTTTCGGTTACGACGAGATTTATTTTGGCCTGCCCGGCTCCCCGTTCATC
Organism: Darwinula stevensoni; assembly: GCA_905338385.1. Classification (NCBI taxonomy): domain Eukaryota; kingdom Metazoa; phylum Arthropoda; class Ostracoda; order Podocopida; family Darwinulidae; genus Darwinula; species Darwinula stevensoni. Next base: position 106,260 of record CAJPEV010000100.1, read on the forward strand.
CCGTAAAACGAAAGCCGTATTCCTCACCTGAAGACAGCGAAGCGAGACGGAAAACTCGGGAAATCCAGGAAGTTCGAGGCTCACTCGGGAAGACCGCCGCGAAGTCTACAGCCGGTGCGACGGACTCCCGCGACGCCGAGGGAAGGCCTAGGCCGAGAATCCGCGCCGTCGAACAAAAACCTCTTCAATCTGCGTGAGTCTCGCTCGTTTCGGACGAGTTCGCAGCCTCACCTCGGAGCGAACGTCGCCTGCCTGCTGGGTCGGACAGGATCCTTCGCACCGAACAGATCGCCGATCCTGAAATAAAAATGCACTGTCGCCCGGAATCGCGTCTCGTGCCGAGTTCCCGAAGAGTTTCCGGAGACCGTGCGAAACGAATTCTTATCGCTTATCTGATGATATCGGGGATACGCCCAAGGAGATCAAATACATATCGAATGATAAGATTTTCTACTTCTCGCTCTGATCGACCGGGATGTCACGAGGTTTCGACACGCCCTGCTTACTTGAGCGACATCTGTCTTCTCGAAATAACAACTACAGTTGATTACTCCGCCGTTGAACCCCGGTGGCGTCCTGACTGCAGTGCTTTTCCACATCGCGCCTGAATTCAACCATAACCATAATTCGGTTCAAACCTATTATTTCTCTCGGGAATATTTCGACACGCCGGAAAATTTAATTCGAGCAAACGAGCATGCGAGAAAGTAATCGTGGGGAGTGGAGTGGAGTGGAGAGAATAATGTAATAAAGGTCACGAGGATAAAGCGGGAAGATACATTTGGACGAGGAGGAGAGAAGCTGTTACGCAGCAGAATAGTTCCCCATGAGGGAAAATTGTCCGTAAATGAGTATTTAATTCGGAAATTTTAAATGTTCGAAAGAATTTTTTTTATCCGTGAGGTTTGACGATTACAGCATATGCCCCTTGGATGACGTGGAGTAGAAAGAAAATACATTAATTGCATGAAAATAGTTCTTTTTTTAATAAACCCGCACTTATGAGAATTGCCTAGCGATTAATTTCTGATCTCAGCCGTACTTGCTCCAATTCCTAATTTTGAGCCTGCTATGTCCGCATGAAGGGTCTGATGATATGGACTTCGCCTCTTTTCGTCCCCAGTCCCCCTCATTTCAGTTCTTGAGCAACTTCTCGCGCACAAAAACACCTAAAGTTTCATCTCTCCAGTGGATCAAAAGATAAAACGCCGGTGGGATGAAATGCCGGTGGGATGAAATGCCGGTTGGACAGGGGAAAAAAGAAGCGAACATCGTTCGCTCGGCGCTGCGTCGGTTTCCCATCAACGATCCTTCATCCTTTAGCCGAGCCCCTCACCCGGATGACAAAGAAGGATGCCAGATTCCGTTTGGGCGAACCGGCGGGTCGAGTCTTCGCCGGCATCCAGCTTTCTCGCATCCGGATGCGAGAGACCTTGCCTCGGGGCCGGCGCCTATGCAAGCCCGATTTCGTCACCGGCAATACCGGTCGATAGCCGGCGAGATAGAAGAATCAGACCGAGAAAGTGGAAAGTTGCCCTTGTCATCTCGGAGTGACGGAACGCAGCGCACGCCAGCTGGCACGCCCGTTCTCCATCATCGCGACTCGAGAATGCCAGCGGCGGTTGCAAGCTCTCTCGCTTCGGACCGTTTCGACATCCACCTGTTGACGCGAGAAAGCGGATGCCGCCTGCATCCAGATGAGGACTTCCACGATCGAAGCTCTCGAGGAGATAGCGACGGGAAGCGGAGGCGAAACCGGTCGCGTGAGATTCGTTCGAGATTCGGGGCAGGCCTGCTGGATTTCCTTTTCGGTCGAGACGATGCGAGTGAGACGATGAAAATTTTCTGCCGGGATCGATGCCGAGCGTCGCCACCGGGATGAGGAAATTCGCTGACCGTACTTTCAGTTATAAAAAAAATTGCTGTTAGTTTAAATTAGGGATAGGCGGTGTAATGAAATGCAGTACCGCAAAAAAATTTTTTTTAACTTTACGAAAATCTTCACTGAGCGAAAAAAAAACATAAGGAATATAGTATAACTAAACTTTCTTGCAACGTTATAGCGTTACAGGCGAAGGTACACATTTTTATTTCAGTACGTCATCTAATTGCGTTACTGTCACGTTGCCCAACCTTGCCTTAAATCATGCCGGAAAGAGAATGCAAAAGGTGGTTCTTCGCATCCTCGGGGAAATCCCAGGGAGTATAATTACATAATTATACCGCATGTGTATAATTTGTGTTCCTAAACAGGTGATATGTTCTTCACAGTCACCCCCTTGTCGGAGATGCGGTTAAGGTGAGGGCCGACGAGCCGACGAGCCGACGAGCCGACGGCCTTAGACCGCCTTTGCGTCACTGGCTTTCGAAACGGGTATGTTGGCTTTACGAGCTTATTTTATTGCTCGAGGATTATTGCAATGACTTGTAACGCATGCGGGGATGCAAAGAAAGTGGAGAAAACAGCGTGGGATGCTCTGGTACTCCCTTGAGTACTTCTTTGAGTTCTCCCATGGGTACTCCCGCTTCTCACCCTTCCGCCGGTGCGAACTCGTCGGGGTTGAAAACCGATTGGAATGAAGGTAAGACAGGTGGATGAGTGCGATGCGCCCTCAGCGCTGGTCGCCGACGATTAAAATATCTCTTCGATGAGATGCATTCGAGAAAGCTGCACGGGTTCGATGGGGACGCTCCTCGTTCGGGATGTTCGGAATGACGGGGAATCTCGAGGGTCAACACAATCTGTCGATCCTTCGTGGTTTCGTCCGTTTCTGAAGCCGCAGGAACGAAACACCGTCAAGAAATTACAGCCGAGATATCGCAGGGGAAGCGGACGGGCACGAGCAGGACCCGAACGAGCCTGCGTCGAGACTTATTGGGAAACCAATTTCCTCCAGAATTGATTGCTTCCTTATATGCTTCGTGCTCGTTCGTGAAAGATGGAAAACGTGATTAAAATCGAGCAGTATTCGAGATGGAACATTCTTCCATTCTCGATTCACACGACCGGAAAGCAGTCTTTTGCACTCGAAGTAGCCTGCCTCACGAAACGAATCCGTTGCGTCCCGACCTCAGTTCCCACGAAGACACGCCCAATGCGGTTTCGAGCCGGACATAGGATAGATGTCGCTCTGGAGAATGCGATTGGATGCAGGGGGATTCCCCGACGTCCAATCAGGATCTGGAATCCTTCTCTCCTGCACGCTCTGTTGGAGGGTCGCAAAATCGAGTCTTTCGATGTAGTTTGCGGGTTCTCTACTGACTTCTCAGGCAAGCTGGATATGCTGGATATGCTGGCAGGTTCAGTTAAGGTGAGCGGCTGGGACGACACGATATTCCAGGCTGGGTGGGCCAGGGGGTAAATCACTAAAGTATTGCGAGTAATGACGTATTTTTTCGTGGGGGCTTTTTTGCATTTTTTTGCCTTTCACGAGCCGCTTCTGACGATGCCGGTTGCCGTGTCGAACGTGACGCTGTGCCTATGACAGAGTTCGTGTCGACAACTGTCTAACCGACGGTTTACGAAAAACGTGGGGAATGATGTATGTTTAGTATCAATTGCATGGTGTTAGGAAACTCACTTCCTGCTTTAAAATTTAAATTAATTTAGTAATTTTTGGACTGTGAAAATGAGAAAAATTATTAAAATAAAAATATGGGGAGTGACTTTCCAAACACCTTGTCGGTGAAACTGGCCATCATCTGATGCTTCATGTAAAATTGGATTCGATTCGAACCTCACTTTGATGGAGGTGTTCGAGTTTTTGCCGTTTCACCATCGAAAATTGTTGGAATCGGGGATGAGGAAATATCCGACCGATCGCACAGTATCCGGAACAGGCTCCGGTTCCGGATACTGTGCAGCCGATTCGTGGATAAATGTTCGGGAAATATTCGCTGCCGAAATGTGCGTCCAATCATTTTCGTTCATTCTTTTCTGCAGACCGGTCTACTGCTGCTCGCCTTCGACTGAGAAACTCGTATCGATCGATTTTTTTTTTTGGGGGGGGGGGGGGGGGGNGATTTTTTTTTTTGGGGGTGGGGGGGGATTCTTTGGGGGAAAGAGCGGCAGATGCGGTTTTGCGTGCAATCCGCGAGGGATCGACGGTATCCGTTGCTTTCAGTGTCTCTGCCTGGATTTCATCGGGTTTTTAAATCTTCGGGCAAAAAAGGTCTTACAGGACTTCCTAAACTGAGACTATTCTCCGCATTGGAAGACCTTGACTCGAGTGTATCGGAGTCCGCCGTGCCAGAGACCACTGCTTTGCCTGCCTTGCCGGAGCCGCCGGATGGCTTGCCGGAGCCACCGGATGGTTTGCCGGAGCCGCCGGATGGCTTGCCGGAGCCACCGGATGGTTTGCCGGAGCCACCGGATGGCTTGCCAGAACGCCTTGGTAGCCATAAAGTGGTTGGATTAAACTTTCTCCGTAACTCTTCCTTCGTCTGACAAATACGACCGTGCCCGACCCCGATATGGTTTTCCTCGCTCTCGCTGCTGCGGCCAAAAGGCAGACAGACCGATCCCATTCGATCCCGATGCGAAAAGACGTAGGGAAGGACAGTTGGGAATACTTTTGGCTGATGACATTCCACAATTCTGCACGGGTTTCCACATCGCGTGGAGCTTCAAACCTACGAGCATTCAAAACTGAATAATTGCATTCCGCAGCTTCTGATTTTTTCCATGTTCGTGGTGTGCAAGGGGGGCGAAGTGTAAGAGGGGGAGGGGGAGGGGGAGGGGGGGGGGGGGGGGGGGGGAGGGGGGAGGGGGGGGGGGGCNTCAACCTTGTTTATGCCGAGACCCTCCGAGCCCCGACTTCATGAGACTCCTAGAGACCATAAATAATGCATTCGTGCGACTCATGCGCAAAAAAAAATATGTGAACAATTTGCTACGACTGGTGAGTTGAAGAGCTCAACGTGTTTTCATTTTGGCGAACAAGCATTAAATTTAAAAATTATTTTGTGAATTCACATCTGGAATTCGAATTCCTCTAAAGACTTAATTACACAAATTACAACTAAATCTCCACTTGACGAATAAAAACAAAAATTATATAATATTGAAAAAAAAAAAACAACTGCAAGAAATCCCATCGCGGTGGAAATTCATGGAATGGATTCCAGAAGTTTTCGAAACCGGCTTTAAACCTCTCCACATTCTCCAAAGCCCACGTACCCCCCCCCCCCCCCCCCCCCCCCCCCCCCCCCCCCCCCCCCGCCCCCCCCCCCCCCCCCTGGCATCGAAACGCGATGGAACAGATGCCCCTGACAACCGACGGATGTCGGTTTTCCTCCGATTCGCGATGGCATCGAGACGGCCTCGTTCCCGCTCGGCCTTGGGCTTTGGAGTTGCGGGCTCCTTCGGATCGCGAGAGAGATCGCGCATCGCGTTGGGACTGCGCTTTGGATTTGCTTTAGATTTGCATGTGATTTGAAATATTAATATTTCAGGCGTTGAGATTCGTTCGCATTATCGTAGAAAGGAAAGAGAAATTTGGGGGATCTGGCGTCGATATTTCCCTTTGCTTTTGCACGATTTATAAATAATTTTTGCGAGTGAAGAATGCTCGCCGAGGAATTTGCGTAAAAATATTGTAGTTTCACCAAATTTTAATTAGCTTCCGTCAATGCGAATTGCCTTGCATTCTCTTACCCCGGGCTAAATTTGGTACCGGGGGATTGAACAGAGTTTTGAATCATTTAATGGATATTTTGGTAATTAAAGTAATTAATGAGGCACTTGTTCCGCAACTGGGGATCCATCTATCCAAAGTAACCATCACAAATAATTCGTCATTGTATAACAGCTGGTGCTTCCATGAAAAATATTGAATTTAGAGGTTTAAGAATTCGAAATTATGATTTTTTAATGAAAAAACTAGGAAACCCGTATGAACTGGAAGGATCAAGATCTCAGCAAAATCTCAAAGGCAATTCTTCCCTCAAAAATTTATGCATATTGCGAATAAAAAAAAAGATCGCTTTTGTTACGGCATGTTCCGCCATAGAATGAACTGTATTTGTAAATGGTTGGCGTTTTTCGTTGGCTGTCATGGAGTATTCTTTGCAGAGGAAGGAGAATGGACTTCCAATTTCCGAGCGATCCTAAGGAACCAAGGGAAAAGTCTCAAATTCTACCTCAAGTCAACAGTAAAAAAAATGATAATATTTATTTTTATTATTGTTAAAAATTATTTAATTAAATATGTAGCTTTGGAAGTGCCTCATGAAATTTAGCCTGGTATTAATTTAATTTTGAAATTTGCTGCGTAGATCTTGTCGCGAAGATCCGATTGAAAAGCGTCCCCGAGTGTCTCCAAATTGCCGAAAGTCAGTTTCCCGGTTGAATTTTTAAATCGTCGATTATTTTTCTTTTCTCTTCCGAACGACGAAATGGAAGGAGAAACGTAAGTGCTCTGATGCAGGATGCCAAAAATCGGCTGGAAAAAAAGTATTTAATTCCAAAATTCATCCAGAAAGCCGATTTCCACAAGCCCGACGCCAATTCTCTCTTTCCGCAATGATAAGCTTAAGGAAAATGCGTCGAAAATGAATTACAATTAAAATAAAGCCCACTAAATAAGGCTTGTATGCTGAAAAATGGTAAATTTTGGGATATCTCCGCGATTTATTTTATTTTTTGTCATTTCCTGGGTTTATCTGCTCTCTGCATTCAGTTGTGGACTCGTGATTCTGAATGTGGTCCTTTCCAGGAAATTTATTATCATTTACTATTGCACAGGACTTTGGCACTTCAAATCGACCTCATTTCAACCCCTTACCCATCGAGTTCCCTGCGCTTTGGGTTTCCGCATAAGGTTACTGGTTTCTAAGAATCTTTTCCTTCAATACAGATCGTCCCCTTGTAGATTTCTGATATGCTAAACCTGCTGTCACGTTCTTGGCGTGTTACAATCACGTTTTACAGGATCTAGCAAAACGATTCCTGAATTCAAACCAGTAACCTCTCCTCTAACTCCGCCATTCTCGCGAAACGTACACTAATATTAATATTATATGATGGGCTAATATTAATATTGTGAAATTTAATCGTGCCGAGGCGAAGCAGTCAGCGATTAGTAATAAAATAAAATAAAGTTGGACATTGAAAATGGACAGGATATGTGACTGCAAATAATCCAGGTCGTATATTTTTCTTCAAAATTCAATCAGCTGGCCTTTCATTTCGGGTCATTTTGATCATTCTTTTTCCAATTTATAACTGATGATACGCATCAGTGCTCTCGGGTTTCTTCTCGGTACATCACGTCTTCCTTGTTTGCGTCTGTCTATATAAGATGTAAAAGCGAAAAGTGTCATTTTAGCCATACTCAATAAAACTTGCAGGTTCTAAAAATAAAAATGTATTCGTTAACGACGAAGAAAATTTTGCAATGCAATGCGAGCAGAATGAGTTTCCAATTTCTGTGGTGACCCTTTCCTAAGGGTGCCCCAACTTGGTCTGTATGTTTTCAATAGCCATCTGAAGTTTCCTCCAAATTGTAAAATCAAATTCCATGGCATGCGATCTGAAGACATCGGAAATTGAACTGATGACTCCAGTCCCGACGGAATTACTTGACTCATTCAATGAATATACAAGTCTGAAGAAACTTAGACCAAACCCTCTGCAGGGATAAATGTTGATTTATCAGTAATTAGTAGGAAAATTGACATCTAAACCATCTGAAACAAAAGGCCAGCCGATTGAAAAAGATGTTTAATTTGGCCTGAATTATTTTTGAATTCTCTTTTAATCAGCAGGGACCAGCAGGTCCATTTTTTTTAATTACTAATTGCTCACAGCTTTTCTCAGCGCAATTAAAATTTCCAAGGCTCTTTTGAACGTATTGGCCTCTGCACAATGCAAATCTCGTGTAAATAACTGCAGTAGGAGGTGAGAATTACAGGCTAAAATTCGGGAATCGTCTTTGTGTCATACCCTGCATGCGCTGAAACACGTTTGCACCAAGTCACCCATCTCTAGCAGCAGCTATTAGCAGGTTTAATGAAATGACATCGACTCCGTATGGAGACTAGTGAATTTACGAATGAGCAAAGTGATTCTTGGAAATTCCCACACATCTAAAAACGGAATGCTGCTGGAGAGAGTGCAATATACTCACTAATGGAGACCGGAGGCCCCCTCAACTTCTTACTTACGCTAAGGCTGGATGGAAGGATTCCCTTGCCAAAGGGAGGGACGCGAATGCGGCGCGCCTAGGGGACCCCTAATTTGCATCCATTAGAGGATCCTAAGCTTTAGGGGAGTGACGTGAATAAGGGGCCTACGTATGGCGCAATATTTCTTCAGAAATGCAGTACGTGTCACGGTTCGTCTCCAGCCTACCGATTCATTTCGGATCGATTAAAAAATATCGAATTCGAATTCCGAGGATGGGAGAGAACAACCATCGGAGGGGGGGGGGTATTATCGCAGCATGCCATGATGGACCTCTAAGAGTCCATGTCGCGAGCTGGGTTCTCTCATGTGCTCAAGACATTGCGGAGCCGATGGGATGGATGGGTTTGTCAAATCTTAAGCAGGAGCGCATGAGCGCATGAAGCATGAATGGTGAACTTTCGGGGGAAAAAAGAACAGCGTTACTATTTTTTTAACATTCCCGTCTTGAAGTAATCAAAAAATGCAAAACTGAGGAATTGCCGTCGAAAAGCAACGTCGACACGATGTCTCGTGAAAAGGGCAGAACAACGAGAATAGTTGGGCACATCTTGCCGAATCAAAAAATGTATTCAGTCACGGCATTTCTACTCTGCTCTAATTGAGAGCGATTCGAGACGCTGCCAACCGAGATCCCAGCAAAAACAGGGAGAGTCGAAGCAGATAACTTCGTCCCATGGCCTCGAGCGACGAGAATGAATGGATGGCAGGGGAGGAGAGCGAGCGGCTCCCGACCGACCCCTCGAGCCCTTGCGAGAACTTGTCCTCGTTTCGATTTACCTTAGCTTTCCATCCATCATCCAGTTCACTGAAAACTGGTTTGCTTTCTCGAGACGAGTGACGTCGGATTCCACGAAGAGGAAATCGGTGCCCATCTCGCTTCGTTCCAGGAACTCTGCGGAGCGGCTTATATTTGGCGGATGATCAGATAACTGGCGGATCTTCTTGATTTGTCATCTGTTACACACCGATGGAATGCGAATGAGAATCCTCGTTCCGTCGGATGAGTTCTCCTCGGTCTCACGCGAACGTGTTTCGTTATTTATTGTGTATTCCACGTTGCTCTTGCCCTCTAATATGCCCCCCCGGGCGAAAAGGGGTTCTATCTCATCTTCTTTTCCTTGTCTTCCAACTTGTCAAGGAGGAGGAATTTACGACTCCCCGAGTGCTTCTACTCCAGAAGGTCGACATGGATCCGCCTTTTTTTCTTCCTTCACGCATCCGAGTTGCCTTCGGTCTTCGCAGAGAATAATTAATGTTTGTGGAGCTCGTCGCGCGTCCTGACATCTTTTCCACCTGCCAGAAAACGATGACAAGGCCTCTCGTTCTCTCCTTCTTAATATGGGCTTCACTCTCCCTGGGAAAAAAATGAAACAAGATTCTTCTACGATGCCCTCGAGAAGGGCCTCGAGAAGGGACCACGAGAAGAGACCACGAGAAGCTCCAAGAGGAAATGTCGCCGCTCGGAATCGGCACACACACCGCGGTGATATCTCATCGAGCTGTCGTGGAGGATGTTTGGGACTCTTGGTGTTCGCATGACGGAAGCCAGAGATCCCATATTGTGTTCGCCTCTGTTTATCCTTCGGAATCTTAGCTCGGTTACGTCATGGCGTTTCCAGAGGTCTGCTGGCTGCGACTTCTCAGGATCTGTCCCTCGCCTCGTCGGCTTTGCCGATGATGCTAACGCATTCGGCATTCCACGTATTAAGATCGCTTCTGCTCCCGGGACGCTCGAAGTCAGAAATGCCCGGCGTTTTAAAGTGATCGCTTCGTTCCCAGGAAGCAGGAGAAATCGCGTCGACGAGGCACATTGTTCGCTTGTTCGCTTTTTTTGAGTGGCACCGGGCAGAAGCGAGTGAAGATGAACAACTTCACAACTCTGAATTCAAGCTGCCTCCAGACAAGAAGGAATCAGCTCTTTCCTGAACGGTTTCATGAAGATAATCATTAGCTAATGACATGTCCCAGACGAGAGCTCATCGTGCATCTGCTAAATTTTTGACAGATTAAATTCAAATTGCCGAGCGGTTAGTACTAGCAGTGGCGTGCCCAAGGGAGGAGGGGTTGGGGGGGTCATAACCCCCCTTGGAGTCAATTTTATAGGTTTGATTCTCACAAATTTTTTTTATTTGTCCACAAATACAGGGTGGGTTATCAGTTTTTTCGTATGTTAACCCTCCATTAGGGTGGGTAATCAGTGTTTCATATGGCAACCCCCCCCCCCTCCTTCGGATTTCGTGGGCACGCTACTGAATACTTGTACTCCCCTTGAATGGAGTGGCACTACCACAGGTAGTAAAAAGAATCCTGGCTTCATTATTAATACCCTGGACGACACGGAAGATCGTTAACCTTTTCCACTCGAATTTTTGCAAGAGTCAATGTACCAATGGGCGAGTATACTCGCCCATTCGAGTGGAAAAGGTTAAAGGGCCTCTCCCAAGCTCGCGAAGAAGCCTCGAGGATAAGATTATATTCTCTCGGTCTGCCAAGAGCCGAATAAACTTTCCGCGACAGATCCAGTCTCGATCGACTGTGAAGGGCGGGTTCTTGGCTGTTGGAACACGGGGCCGAAATATCAGCCGTTTCCTCGGGGATGGCCAGTTCTAAATGCAATGAGCGAGTTCTTGTGACCCTCGAAGTCGGTATCAGGAACTGCACGCAAAGTATACATTAGGGCTTTTCCCTCGAGGGTTTATGTTAAATCGGGTAACGACGGGGGTGTCTCCCATAAACCAAGCTCATGACAGGTCCCTCTTAATGGAAAAACGTCAGAGGTTACACGAGCGGCGTGTGACAGTCCGGGCGATTAGGACGAGGTGCTTACATAAGCTCTTCCCGTTGAGGGTGGGCTGCCTCAACATTCACCAGGGGAAGTCGTCCTGGCCGCAGGCTGTTTTCATCCCGTGTCACTAAAAGAGACTGTGTCTGCAACAGACCGGATCGGTCTGGTGGGGCGGATGGATGGCCGGCCTGGAGCAAAAACAGCTTGTGGAGCCAGTTTCAGCTCTCGATGCAGAGGGAATGGAAGCATCCCTAAATCAAAACGCAATTAGGGCTGAATTTCCTTCTGGCCCAACTTCCATCATTTATTGGCTCGGATAACAGTCGTGCCACTTGACGATGACAGGAAAGAAAGTCAAATTATGGACCGAACATAAATATTAATTGAATAAGATTTATGATAGATCTAGTGGCACGTAGAGAACGTTCAGCGAGGCCAGAAATGGCGATGGCGATAGAGTCCTATTTATGCCAGAATAAAACTTTGGGTTGATCTATCCCCTACTGGCTCCATAAAATGTGGTTAACTAAATAATTAAATAAATATATATAACGAGATTGGTACAGTCAATGAGAGCATTGGAGGCAAGTCTCTGAAGCGATTCTCTAACTTTTCTTAATCGCGATTTACTTTGCCTGCTTCAAAAAAATCTTCCCGAAGCACATTCAGAACGAAGACCTTTCAAATAAATTATATCGTGAAATAGAATTATTTCAAATAAATTATATTGTGAAATAAACTCATTAGCCTGTTCTGTAGTGCTTCTTTGATTCGAAGTTAATGAGACGTGTGCTTTTGCTGGTCTTAGTTGAGACGGTCGATTCGAGGAGGAATCTTTCCCAACATTCGTGTATCGTGATTTTTTTCCAATAGCAATAGTTTTCTCGTTGCCCTCGAAAGCGGGCAGTCACTTTGGGAACCGTTCCACTGAATACGAGGAGCGGGAACGTGCATGGGCTGCGATGCCCTTGTGCTGTCTCATGCGGTTGGTGTCGGCCTTCGGGGGATGAGAAGCAGTGCAAGGTGGAGGGGGGGATTGCAAGGGAATTAAATGCGAAATAAACTAACTGAAAAGTTTTGTCGCGGTGACATCTCATCTCAGCAGTGACGATGTGATTTTGGAGAATGAAACTCGAAAAAATGTCGTGACGCCGAGAAATTTTTAAAGCTATGTTTACTCGCGTAATGGCGAAGATGATCGTTCCCCCCGCTAAGGTTTGAAGTCATTGAAGAAGTTTATTTGTAATGCTTACAAATAAACGTCAGAACGATGATGGATGCGAGGTACACTTTCATGTTTTCTTTTCAATTTTTTTCTTCCTTTCTCGCAATAGTTTTCCCGCATCATCTCACTGGGGAAACCAGTCGGCTTGCCTCGGGGCGAGGCCATCGCGTGGATCCCGGCTCTGTGCAATAAAATCGCATCGGTTCAAAAATCTCTACACGTGTCATAAATCCTAGTTTCAGCAGCAGACCAGAAGTTCAGCTTGTATCTTTATCTTAGGGATTTACTACTTTGTACGTAGACAGTTTCATGTTTCAAGCAGTCTGGACGAATTCGGTTTCAAATTTAACGATAAAAATTAACGATGGCAATCAAGTCATCGACGCATGCGAACGTAACGCAATGTTAATCTGAATAAGGAATATCAAATGTATTATCTAGAATGCTACACTGAAATATCCAATGGGCTGCGAGAACTTCCAACAGAAATAACTTCGCGTCAAATCTGCCAAGAACCCTGCAAGAATTGACATTTCCATTCGTGTAATGGCACGCGTCTCCCACCTCGATATTCTCGTTAGCATAGGAGTGAGGGGTGTCCCCAAAGTGTGGCATTAGAGTGCCTGTTGATTCGTGTTCACCGTTAGTTTCGCTGCCTCTCTGGGTTCTGGGCTTTGGCTCCGCGCTCCAAATTGAGTCTTTCAAGCTTTCGCCGTCTGTTGGAGCTTTTCCTCACTCTCTCCTGATTAATTTCCAATCTCCGGGAATCTGCGCCCCTCGGGCTGCATGAGGTGGCACAGGGCCTGGTCTGTTCCTTCCAATCGACATCGATGAATTCTCATCCACGTATCAATAAGTTCCTCTTTAACGACACGAAAGGCTAGAAGTCGTTGCTGTTCGATCGAACGCAAATGAGCGTGGGTAACTTGGATCGGCCGGTGTCAAGTATTGAAACTGCAGCCGAAAAATTCGCCAGCGTGCATTTTTAAAAGCTGCGTGGGTTGAACGGAATGATTAATTTGCTGCCGAGAGGCTAGGAGTCACTATCGAAACGAGCAATACTATGGGCCACCGGATGCTCAATGAGATTTGCAAATGCAAACTCGGTGGCGGAGTCGAAAAGTGCGAGATGCGCATCCACGATTCCAGAAGCAGGAATGACGTAACATCCGTCTCAGATCATGCGATCGCAAAGGGCAAAAGTGAACAGCGTTGTCTCCGCTCGAACTGCACGGACGAGCCAGTCTTTTCTGGCTCTGAACGTGTGAACGTAGAAGCGAGGACCGACGACTTCGACGTATTTTCTCCCTTGCCAAAAATGTCACACCAAATAACACGCAATCGCAAATGCGATTCCATGTCGTCTCAACACGTGAAGAAGCATGTGTAACGTGAACTCGGGACACGAGCAGATGAGGAATGTCACGAGCGCATGGTGAGTATCGCGATGGGCAAGTCCTCCGTGTGAAAAACCTCGTCGACCTTCATGCCCACAGTGCTATGACCCGAATTCCCGCGTGCGCCCAAGAGATTTTTGTCGGTCTGTCGTGTCTCTATCGACGAGCTATCGCCGAAGCAGTGGTATATTTCTACAAGTAAAGTAACAACGCTGACCACGAATTCTTAATCTGGTGGTTGGTCTACGTTGGAGACTATCGCGAGCCCCACGCCGATAACACGTCGATATATCGACGTCGACCCTTAAAATAGTATTGTTGCCGAATGAAACCCTCTATAAAGTCGATCGTGTCATATGAACCACGTAATCGCGTGCGATGCAGATACACATAATGCGAGCAGGTCCTTCTGCTGCATGATTCCCCTCTTTAACAGACGAAAGCCCACACTCGGGGTGCAATCGATCGCATTAGAAACAGAGCGTGGAGCAAATATTCCACAGAAAGCAAGGGACTGAAACAAGGAATATCGCTTTCGTTGAGTATAGAAAGCGACAACGACGGAGAAGTACTGCGAGGGAATACCCAGCTTCGTTCATCTTTGTAACTGTCTCTGTTGCTAGGCACTATAGGCACTGTAGGCACTCTCTTGGGGTGGCAACAATTCTCTCTAGTGCAGGGATTCCAGGTTAGGAATCCTTCCGCGCGATGACGATCTCCATATCCACGCAGTTAAATCCGTCTCATCCGTTTCGGTGATGTCATACCTCTCACATTCATAACAGGGCTAGGGTAAATCGGTCGCTCCGGCTCGCTTCAGAGCGAGCTTAATTTTTTAAATTAAGAAAGTTGTTATGGGGGGATGGGATCAGTTGTCTGCTACTCCTGAGCAACGAACGCGACCGGCTGGTGGCCTCAAGAGGCCTCAAGGTGGGTCACGAGGAATCTCTCATTACGAAACAGATTGCGATACAGGTATACGCATATCGGGAAGATTCTGCAGAGCGGAACAGGTCAATGAGCTTAATTTTCTTTTCATTATAAGTTCTTTGAAAAGTTCTCATTCTGAATCGAGGTGAGTCGTGACATTTTTCGAAAGTTGGCAAGTGGGAAGCGCGATGAAAAAAAATCGATACTTCTGCTTAAAAACAAGCGTTCGCGATTTTTTTTTTTACTCTGAGAAGAGAGAAAAGAGAGGAAAATTACTCCAATTTATACTTCTGTTCTTCCAAAGTTAAAAGGAAAGGGGAAATGATAGAAAAAAGGAGACTGGAGTTAGAGCTCGCCTCTTTCTGAAAGGGCGTAGGGTACGTCAAAGGGGAAGGGGAACAGAAAATTGTTGATCATTGGGAACTCCATAAAGCTCTGTTGAAAGTAGAGTAACCCAAGAAATTCGATCCCTGTCTGCAAACTATCGCGAATGAGAGAGGGGGAAGGGAGGAAAACGGAATAGACACCAGAGTAAGGGGGAGGGGAGGGCGGGGGGGGGGGGAAAGAAGAGAAGCAGCCTTTGAAAAAGTGCGGCAGTCGTCAGTCGTTCGAGGAGCACGCTAGATGCCTCTGCGTATCCAGTCCTGGTCCATCGTGTAATGGTCCAAAGCAATAATGCCAAGATGCCAAGGCCCTCCGCGGTGCTATTAGTTAAAAAGAGTTTTTATCCTCTGTCGTGAGTTTTTATCTGAGAAGCTTCAACTAAATTACGCGGTTCGCGTATGCAAGAAAGACTAGCCCTAAGTATAGTACCGGAGAAAATTGTATGGACTTCCCAAAAAATGGCACCACGAGCCACGAGAGTCAAGAAAGGGCATTGCAAATAAATAAATAATAAATAATTAAATGTTCATTCATTATTTGCCCCATGAATGCCGAAGGACAACATTTAGAGCAGGAACCCTTTCGATTTATTTGAGAATCTGCAGCAGGTGAATCCATCATTGGTACAGCACACAGTGTAATTTAATATCATAATAATATTTCTGGTACTAGTAAATTCCAATTGGAGAACTTCCTGACGTCATCCATGGAGCTGTGAGCGCTGATAAATCTCATGTGGGAGGTATGGAAGTGTCATGAGTGGAATTTACACTAAAATATACGAACTTCCGAAAAAGAGAATGATACAAAATTCAATTCGAAAAATTAGGAAGAGTGTCTACATCTACAATATGTCTACATTACTTGGTGGTCGGTGCAGAGAGCAATGCAGTGACTCTCACAGAAGCCTCACGATGTGTCGCGATAGCTAGGTCAGGTGCTAGCAGTGGCCAATCCTGGTGGGGGGGGGACGCTATCACCCCCCTCCCCCCTCCTTTAATTTTTATTTGGGGCTGTGAAATAGATATCCAAATTTTTACCCCAGACGAAAAATGAAAAAGGCGATAGGACGAGAGTGGTAGTAGGTGAAGGGGGCAAGGGGTGGTAGGAACTTAGGGAACTGCCCCCCTTATGAAAAATGTCTGCGTCCGCCGCATGTGGTCATGGTGCAAGATTGCACAGAGCATATGAGCTTATTTTGCAGGCTTATTTTACGTGGAGAAAATCTTGACCGAGATCGCTTTCTCGACCGAGAGAATTTTACTTACTCATCTACGAAGGGTCTACTACGATTCCCACATCGTGACGCACGCTACCTCTGAAAGGCATTAATTACCTTCAGCTCGGCCCATGCCTTTCTCTAGGACTGCCTTCTCTCGATTCGACCTTGATCCCCTTCGCCGTCGATCTTCCTCGTACGAAGCAGTAGCCTATACACTCGATGCATTATGCCACGCAGGGTAAAGGGCAAGGCGATGCCGTCTTGCAGGACTGCACGTACGGCGATTGGTCACGCCCGGGAAATCGCCTCTGCCCTCTCCAATGCCTCACTGGCGCCCCCCATGAGCATTCATCGGACGGCTGGAAGCTTGGCATCTCACGATAGGAGCAATTTTTTTCGCATTGTAACGCGATCCCATTCCATCCGGATGTCATCTGAGACCTAAACAGTGGCTTCTCATGCCAGCGTCAGACTGGGATGAATCTAAGGGGGTGAAAAGGAAATTTTTAACATTTTTGTTTTACTTTCCATGAGTTTTTTTTCTTGGCCTTTCCCGGCCCGCTTGCTACATCTTGAATTGACTTTTCCCCAAGAAATTGAAGTCAGATGGGCGTCGCATCAGTATTGCAAGCCTCGGCCATCGGTGCTAGATTTCCCGAGAAACCTGCATTTCTGAAAATGACAGAGGTCCTACTTACGTAATGCTGTCATAAAAACGAGGGAATAGCAAAGGAACGGTCAGATCACCGAAGCATCTGTCCAATCACCACCAACATGGCCCATTCACATGTCACACGTTTAGAATGAGAACTGGCTGCTGTGCTTTCACATTCCTATCATCTCCAAAGTCGAAGTCGAGATGGATTTGCTGGTAGGTCTATCACAGGTTCAGCCATGGAAAGAATAACAACGATGACTTTACCTATTAGAGCCTCTCCTGCTCTCTGCTCTCTTCATTTTCGGTGCTCATTAGAGTAATCGCGACGAATCTTCAGGATGAACGAAAAAATATCGAACCTCAAACCGGAAAGTTTATCATTAAATAAAAAGGAAACCAGCGTTTCGAGGACACAAGGTCCTCTTCCTCTGGGATATTAAAAAAAAAAGAATAAAAAGATGCGAGAAAGTCATTTAAGATGAAGTAAAATAAAATACGCCAGAGTCGAAAGGGGGAAAAGAAGATGAAAAAATAACAAACTTTGAGGGAAATGAAATAACCAAATGTGAACGTAAAATAAAAGTGAAAAGACAGGCCCGAATGGTGAAACCTCCTTCAGTTAACGGTCCTTTAAGAACACATGGACTCCAACGGGGGCAAAGGAGCTCTTTAGCTTTCAGGCCCTTTTATCTTCTCTAAACGAGGTTAGTGCATTCGAACCTAAAGTCGTAAAGTAAGTGCATGATGCAGCGAGAAAGAAATGAATGAAGGGTGAGGCGCGGGGGGGAGGGGAGGAGGGAAGGACCTACTGGCGTACATTTAACACACCTATCACCGATATAGAGAGCTGATATTATAGAGAACTTATAGAGATTGGTGCCTTACTTATAGAGAGTGTTAAACTCCCCGACCCCCTCTATCGCAAAAGAAGGGGAAAATTCAAGATGGAAAATTTGAAACCCATCAATTCTAAAATCTAGCTCTGTCCCCTCCCTTTCTTCATCCATTCCGTTTTTGCTGTACCTCGTTGGTGCTCTCGTCGAACAGTGCGTTCGGTGTTCCACAAGTCAGAGCTCGGTTCTAAGCCACGAAAGGGTTTGCCTCGGTGAGTACGTTTGTCTCAGACATCAGGAGTCTAATGAGTTTCTCGAAGAAAAGATATTTAGGTGATTCTCGGTGCCGTTATTCTTCGAATCTGCCAAGAAAATGGGAACTTGTTCTCGTTTAGTTCGCCATCATTCCTGATCGCTCAAAGTGTATTAATGAACGAGAGAGCGTGATTTGAAACCGTTTACGATCTCAGTCGGCTAGCTTGAGCGTCACTTTATTGCCAAGCGAGCAAAACCCATCCCCATCTTGGGTCGAGAGGGCTGGCTGGAATGTCGGATTCACGTATGGCGCGGTGAGCACCACTTGTACGACGAACCTGCCCATTGCCTGAGGCAACTGGACCTGAAAAAATTTTCGAAACACCAATGGGATGGCCGATGAGAACATATGGAGACAACATAAATGACGCTCGAACGTCTCAATTTCTGTGTTTCAGAATGTATTCTACTGCTACGGTGACAACTGTTTCCGGTCAATCACCGGACGATCAACTCATTACCACGCCCTGACACGCTCATTATTTAACTTATGAGTCTGTCTTTCTCATTAAAGTCTTCACTCCTGTTACAACGAGTGGAACTACACTGACTGCATGAGACGCAGCTCAAACTCATGCAACCGACTCCGAAATGCGGTGGCATGTATTATGGCATCATTTGCACTGTATCTATTTTCATTCCAAGATATGTAGTTCAAATTCATTTTTTTTAAGTCCTGTAAATGCGGATATACGCATGTTCATCATGTAGGGCATAAGTTTCATGATACACCGTAGATATTGATTCTAATATGCCTGATACGCGAACGTTTTGCACCGTTTAGAGCGCATCTCTGGAGATAGAATGAAGTAGAATTCCTGCAGCGATGATGGCGGAATGACCTTCCTTGGGCGGAAAGGACATGCGTTGGCACCTCTTGCATGTTGTCTCCCTCAGATCGTGTTTGCGCTGCAATTTGAAGGAACCGGGGAAAAGTGTCGTAAACGCAAAAAGAAAGACGAGAGACCCCGTCCATGGTGACTACGTGAGCGTGACTGGGGCTAGCTAACCTTGCCAGGTTCTTATCTGATATTCGATGCTCCTCTTCCCTAGGGAGGATCATATAAATTCCCATTTGTCGTCCCGCGCGGTCATCTACTGAGGCCTGCCAAGGACGTGCGGTCGTGGAGGCCCATCCCTTGGCCCCAACTACTTCAGCCGTCCTGTTCTATTCCGCTCACGACGAGACTCGTATCTCGACACACTAGGGCCGGGCTTTCATCGGAGAGGACGCCGGATAGCAATAGAATCCTGACCTAAATAGTGCGACTCTCCGTTGATTGCTGCGGAAACTCGGCCTTACACCGTTCTCCTTGATCTATCCTCCCGTTTTTTCCTGTGCGTTTGACACGCGTTGCGTAGTGTTATCGTCAGTAGAACAAGTTCGAAAAGGAATCCCAGTGATAAACTCATCCCAGCAAATTCAAGGCGGATATGAGAATTCCCTAAGCGGTTCGACTGTGTTTCTGTCTGTGTTGCTATTCTCGTCAGAGAAGTGCATTACCCTCATCAAGATTCCCAACGGGTGATATACATACACAGGAAAGGGAAGATATCCCGTAAAGAATCAATATGGCTAGAGTAAGTCCCACATACTCGACTGACATTCCTGCATGATCCCCTCTCCACTAATCCACGCCGGCTCATCTGCGATTGTTGGCATCCCGACGCGTTCTCTTCATCCGATATCTATCTCTTACCTTCGTGTTGATTATTCATTGAGGGAGTAAACACTAATGTACATAAGGAAGGAATCCTTCCGTTATAACTTCACCAGGTTCAATTCAGTTGATTTTGTCTACAGAAAGCAAAGCTAAAAATATAAAAATTTGCAGCTTTCAAGAGAGATGACTCGGTTCAAAATTTTCGGAATTAGATAATCCATTTCATCATTTGGTTATGTCATGCAACTATAGATTTGTCAAAGCAATACAGTTTATCAAGTGGGAACAACTATCCGAAGTATTGTAATTTGGGACGCTTCTTAATCTCGCCGGTCTGCCAGAAAATAAAGTAAGCTTGAGAAAGCCTAGGCCAGTGGTGGCCCTCCTTGCAATGACTGTTGGGAGGAGGCATGTAGGTAGAGGTTAGGAGATTGGAGAACACGACGTTTCTAGGACTGTCATGTTTGGCGTCGCACGAGTTCGGATAGCAACCGTGTCTACGCTTCCATGTATTGCCTCTCTTCGTTTCCCAACAATGGATCCATCAGCTAAGACATCTAGAAGGGAAGTGGCAACCCTAAGTGATGACATGACATCCCAACTCAGACTGAGCGCTGCGCGTGCGCAGAAGTTGAGCTCCTAGAAGGCAATTTCACTCTTTTTCCTTTCCCCCTAATAACAAAAGTTCAAACGTTACAATTCGCAACTAAAATGTCTGCATTTGACATTAACAAAAACGAATTTACATGTGGAAACTCCGTGTATTTACATCCTGACTTTCACAGGGATGGGGTCAATATTTTCCCGTTGTCTCCTGATAACGAAAGCGCCAGACAGATACAGACACAGAAAGGACATAACCATAAGTCGTCTCCTTCCTTCCAGAAAAGGAGGCCCACTCGTAAGATTCCATATAAGAAGAAAATGGCCCTAGCTATGGCTCATTGATATCAGGACCTCACGGAGATCACATAACAAATAGTTCGCTCCGAATAATTCTCTCTGATATTTAGAAGCAGTCTACACGGGTGAGTTTGAAGATGAGAGAGAGCAAAGGAATTCCGTGAGATCCGAAGCGCTCTTTTAAAATCTGGCAAGCAGGAATTTCACCTTTCGATCCAGTGCACTTTGACTTATCTCTTTACTGCGAAATGCAACATACTCAACTATGGAACAAAAGGAAGAAATTAAATCAGTATGTTTAATTTCGAAGTAGTGATGCCATACTTGCGCGGAGGCAGCTAATACCACAAGCCACAAGTCGCAGCTGTAACGTGTCTTATCTAAGAAAACTGCCTTGTGAACAAAAACCTTTAGAGAACTTGTTTGGCTACTTGAACCTCGTCGAATGTCATGCTATTTCCGAGTAGCACGGCATATCAGTCAAAAGTATAAATATGGGAAGGGGGACGGACAAAAAGCATCCTTTTCGAATTCTCATTAGGGGAGCAGTTCCCTTTGTATAAGAACAGTCACTTTCCCCGACTACCAGAGATTTCATCGTACACATTTGCCGAAAGACAAATAACCCTGTAGCCAACGCCTTTAGAATATATACTTCATACTTCTGGATTATGCCAGACAACCTGCAGGTTGACTTAATCAAACGCATCTGCTAGTCGACAGAACAGGTCTACAGCTCCTTTCTTTACCTTCTCCCTCATACAGTATTTATCAGCAGGTTGAACACAAAGGAATTTTCTTCAGTGTGGTTCAAGGAAAATTCAACTGTTTAAAGCTGCTTGCTTTTCAAAATAAATTTAAATGAATGCTTCATACTCAGAAGGTGTAGAACAACTCCTTCCTCTCCAATTAAAATTAATTTAACCAAAATCGATCTCAAGGAGGCAGTTAATGTTCTATGAAAGTGGGAAGTGACGTGCGGTGCTTTTTAAAAGTTGCTAGTTAGCGTTGCCATTCCTTACAGTTACCATGGTCATCCTTAACAATGAGGATCAAGTGATTAGCTAATTTTCATGTAAGGAAAAAGGATAAGAGGCGAAAAAAAATTATTCAGATGTTCCCAAACTGTGGGTGAAAACTGCGGACCCACTTCAAATCAAACAACAGTTCCGATGCTTGATTTGTGTTCTCCTTGAGCTAAGCGCTACTCATTACCATACTTATAATTACTATCGAGAACAGCTCGTGTAGGGTATTTTTTTCTTTCTTATTCCTACTTGGAGTCGACAGTGTGATCAAGAACGCGAAATTATGCAAAGCAGTTGCTAAACAAAAAACTTTATTGCTTTTGTCCCTTTTGTAAAACTGCTTCCTGACCATGAGATTTATTTTTATTAAAATTATATCGACCGGAAATGAAAGCACTAATTCACTTGGAAATGGAAAGCATTTAAAGTTGTGAAAGTTGTGTTTTTTTTTAGCTATCCCGTAGTTATATA
The DNA here is from genome assembly GCA_905338385.1 of Darwinula stevensoni. Classification (NCBI taxonomy): domain Eukaryota; kingdom Metazoa; phylum Arthropoda; class Ostracoda; order Podocopida; family Darwinulidae; genus Darwinula; species Darwinula stevensoni. The sequence continues at coordinate 128,263 of CAJPEV010000100.1, forward strand.
CCTTGGTGGAAATCTGGCAGAGAGAAAAGGTGAGAGTGAGAAAAGGAAAGGGATTTTGCTTCAACCACGTTTGGAGTTTTAGTTCCAGGAATCACTCAAAAAACTTCGACCACATGGGGACGAATGAGATACATTCGTAGTTATTCGGGTCTGACAGGTTGCCCTTTCCTCGGTAGTGAATGGGAAATACCTCACACTTCATGCATGAAAATACCAACCTCTCCCCAGGACGACTTCAAGCAAACCCGTGATAAGGGGGTCCGAATATTTCTGATCTCATCAGGTAATCTATTGATGCCTGGGGCAGGGCCGGATTAAAGGGGGGGCAAAGGGGACTCAATTCGACTGATTCCTGACCGTGAAGGCAGTGACAGTGGTCGAGACTCGATTCATAGCTCCTCATTCATAGCTCCTCATTCATAGCTCCTGCAGGCATACTAGCACTACCCGAAATGGGGGTGCCATCATGCCAAGACGGTTATTCGACCTAAGCCATACATCGAAAATAAATGCATGGGGAATGGGCGGGATGGCATTCCGGGATGCCATTCTAGCATCCGTTCAAGACGTGAAGGTTTCATTCGACCAGTACGAGAGTGACAGAAGAGGACAGTAAGCTCATGGCAGCTCACCCTCCACCCCTTAGACTCTTTCTACACTTACCAACTCCTCCCCTTAAAAGAGGGCCATTATACAGGGTGTCCACATGAAAGCTCACTTATTTGTGTGGACCATTACAAGGAAAGTAAACGAGATAGGATGAAGAGAGTGACACCAATAGAAAGAGCAACTCAAAGAATTTATTGCAAAAAAATCAGTACACCTCTACGTGCGCACCTTAGTCGGACACCATTTTTTATTCCGCGTTCCGCAGCGCCACCGCCGGGATACTGACGCTGGCGCGAAATTGAAATCTTAAATTCTTTGAGTTGCTCTTTCTATTGGGGTCACTCTCTTCATCCTGTCTCATTTACTTTCCTTGTAATGCTTCACACAAATAGGTGAGCTTTCATGTGGACACCCTGTATAGGAAGAGGTACTCCCAACCTTCTCTCCTCGCCCCTTGAAAAAAAAAAATAAAAATCTTATTTGGAGCATTGCCTCTTGGTAGGGTAGGGTAAAACCACCAATGTTCGGCCAGTTTAACTGTCCGAGCTTTATCATTTGCTCGTCCTATCTCTAATGTACAAGCTAGAAACTTCATTTTTTGCTCCTGGGAGCACGACACGAGGAGGTATGAGTGCAACAAAGATGTTCCCATTCCTAGCCTTATGCCTACCGACATTGCCTATAATGTAGATGTCCGAACTTAGATGTGGAAAAAATTAAGTTTGGACACTTTCACCTTAGTTCGGACACCCCTGTTTTAAAGTCTCAAGGAGGCTTGAAACACTTCATTTTGGTGCAAATGAATGATAACCCACTCCTGAAGTATTTATATTTTCTAGCATAGGACGATCGGGATTGAATGAGTGAGCGACTGACTTTCATTCTAACCATGTTCTAGATGAGACTGAAAGTTCGACCTTGGAACACGAATAACTCGGATGGTGCAGATTTAAGGTACTTTTTTATGGGAGAGACGTATCCCATATTTATTTTGCTTCAACAAAACGTAGAGACACAGAAGCTGAAACTTGGTGCATCGGTACCTATTGAAATGCAGTTTTCCGGGGGGGGGGGGGGGAAGAACTATTTTTCGGATTCGTTTCCAGGGGTATATTTTTGATTGGACCTTTCCAAAAAAGTATTCCGTTCCTGGGAATCATGGAGGCAAAAGACTGAAACCTTACTAAATATGCAGTAATGAGGGGAAATCCTGCTTTTGGGAGATATATTCTGGGGGTACATTTAGGGGGGGGGGGGGGGAGCCATATTTTGAATGTTTTGCTACATTGAATCAGGCGGTGGCGGATATTGAAACCTGGAATTTGGTGCGTAGGTTTCTCTCCAGTCGCTGATTTCAGGAGAAATCATACCCTTGCGGTAAAATCCCTTGGGAGCACATTTTTCATTTGGGTCGTTTTCTTTTTAAGCAGACCGGGCAGACACAGTTTGTTACATTCAGCACACAAGTATTTCTCTGCATACCTAATTTTAAATAAAAAAACACATCCAACTTCAGGGGTACATCCCCGCTCCGAATTCCCCTAGAAGAAAATTTATCTAGCAGACGTGTTCATCGTAAGCAATGTTGGCCTTCCGGAAGGTCACCTCACACTAATTTATGCCCTAGTGGCCTTTTCAACAGCCTCGAATCGACAATTCCTAGCATTCCAACCTCCAATAATGAATGTACTGCTTTGGAGGCACGCTGCACATTTAGGTGTGCTAAGAAATATATGAAGCTTTAGTGTATGTGCTCGACGGTGTCCGAAATTACATGTCCCTTTAGGAAAGTTCGGACAGAACTCCGAAATACAAGTTTTCTTAAAATTATGACTCAACTGAGCTTTTGTCAACTCTAAACGTTCTTTATCTCAATAGGACATCATATTTATGCGGATATGACACACATGAATGTATGTCCGAACTTAAGTTCCTCATACTCTTCTTGATCTAAGTTCGGACACACCGAAAGTAAGACACTAATCTGATCAATGCATTCTGCGTAACGGGTCTCCATGTTCTCCTAGTTTCCTGAGAAGTAAGAATTGAGCACAGAAAACAATAATATCACGTGTGAAACGTTTTAAAAGCAAGGTTCTCTTCTTTAGGTTTCTTGAAGAATTCCTCCTGTTCGTGACATAGCACTGGCTTAAGCTCAATATCTTGAAATCGTGCAGTCATCACGACCACCACTTTTCCTTCGCTCAGTAACATGTTCATCTCATGTTAGGAAGAACGATTTCTGAAGGCGGCCTCGCGAATGCTTTGTTTTGTAACAATGTTTGCAGCAGTGTTCGAACTTAGGTGATTTTACCCTAGGTTTAGAGGCCTACTTCTTCTTTCTGTGGGGTCTTTTCGTATCAAGGGGATTTTTCGGGTTTCTTCCCTTTTTGCTGAGTTCATCTGACAGCACACCTCGGATCCTCATCACTTCTCTGTTCATACTTTGTATGTCGAGCTACTCTTCATCCTTTTCAAGCTCAACTAGAGGTATTTGTATAGAATAGGGCAAATAAAATGGATCAGACACGAGAAAATGCCATTTTTGTGCTTTTTATCGGTGATGATCATGGATATGTGAGATTCAACGCATCCCTATTTATTATTTCTTTGCTGCATTTTCCAGGCTAAACGGCGGAAAACCACGAAAAAGAGCTCCAAGGGTCGTAATTTGGATGATTTGAAACAAGAACTTGACATCGATGATCATCAAATCACAATTGAAGAGCTGACAACAAGGCTCGATGTCAACATCCAAACAGTGAGTCTGCCTCATTCTTTATGCTTTTTTTTCCCCCGGTGTTTTTTTTTTGTTGTTATGCAGTCTCTTCACCTTCTTTTTAAATACCCAGACTAACATTTTAGAACCAAAAAGCTGAATGAATTCATAACGAAGTACGACCTTAAGCCACCAAATATTACGAAAATTACATAATATTAGGGCATGTCAAAGGAAAACTGCAATGAATTTCTATTAGCTTTGCATGCAGCGTTCGATGAAGATGGTCTCTACGGGCATTGGGATGCTCGTCCCACCGCTCAATCCTTCGTTTTTTGGCACTGTAGTAAAACAACATAAGCATCTAGTGGCACCATGTTCTACCACTTCGTGGTTCGAATGGTATCACCGTCTTCAAAGTCCTCTTCATAGGGTGTCGTTATCAAACTGATGACACCACGTTTTCTCACATGCCACGATTACGGTCAAAAAGCTGTTCCCTTCAGCAAGGTAGGGTTGCAAATGAGCGAGAATAAAACCCATGCGGACATTTTTCTGGTCTTGGGTCAGACACTTCGGTATCCATTTGACACATCAGAAGGTAGTGAACTTCTTGGACGATTGCATGCACAGACCCATGGCGAATCCCCTCTTCTGTAGCTATGGCATCCAGAGCACGCATCAGTTTGCTCTTATCACTTCGTTCACTTTCGCAATGTTATCGTCTGTGATGACAATGGTTTGTCTGGATTTGGGTTTTTCCTCGACATAGAAGCGTCTGCCACGAAACATTTTGCACCAATCATATACTCGCCTCTAGGAAGAACATGTCTCACCATCAATGGCAACCATTCTGTGATGGATATCAAGTGGTTTCGCACCTTCTGCACGCAAAACTGAATCCCAGATCTTTGATGTTCCTTGGACCACCTTTATCAGGTTACAGTGCATGCAATCTTCTGCAAGCAGTGATGGTAATTACATTGTAACACTGCTCCAGTGTAAAAAAAAAAAAAAAAAAACAGAAAGATTTCCACGCATCACGCACCAGAAAGTGCTTTATTGGGCATTTTCTTGCTGTTTCTCGTTCTTGCCGTTCTCGCGACAAGGATAGTTCGCAGTACGTTTCACCGAGCAGCTAAGATAGCTAAACTGTTTTAGAAAAATGAGGTACCAATTAGCTCGATTTGTCCTTGAGAGTGTGCCTCGTGGGGTTTTATTGCTGCCCCTCCAATGATTAGGTACGAATATATCAGAGATACGAGTCTGGAATCATGAACAAGATGGACATGATCATGGACACCAGAAGAACCCATGGAAACAGTCACAAATGATTCACTCCCCAGCATCGTAGCATATTGGTCAATTCCTACGAAACCAGTTCACCGGTTCCTCGACAAACTTGAAGCATTGAAAAGTACTAGCATTCAAGTACAGTAATGAACATATTTCTAAAAAAGAGGTATCTTTGAACTAGCACATGAGAGTGTCTCTTGGGAGCACCTAGGGCTGCGCACTAAAGGACTGAGACACACTTAGACGTGGGCATTCGACTGATCCAGGACAGAAACTCTGGAACCGACCTCAATGAGCAAGACATCGAAAGACTGGCGCTGTCTTGGTGGCGTTAATTTTAGCGGTCGATAGGATATCAAGTAGACTCAACAAAGGGTGTGCCTTTAGAGACATGAAAGAGCTGAAAGTACTGAGAAGCACCTCCCATTTCTAAATCAACAAGCAATCCTATAGCTAAAACAATGACTTGACTTCGACAAGTGAGGTACAGGTGAACTTCTCTCATTTTTGGGTCTTCCACTAACCTCATCGTCAGGGGTTACCAATACGTCCAATCTGAGCAACTCTTTTGGGTTAATAGGTGACGCAATCCCAAAGAAAGGGGAAGAAAACAATAAATATAACCATAATCAAGAGGACCGAGTGATGGAGTACGGATTCCCGCGATCGGAACGAATCGATTCGGTGGGCATGATGGGAACAAATTCGTTCTGTTACACGTTTGGTGCTGCCTCCGTGGACAGGGGGATTTGTATCCGGATGGAGTTACAATCTACAAGCAGATTAGGTATCGAAAGGATTTAATTCGAATCGGCACGGCGAAGCACCTCTCTCGTAAGTGGAGGGCTCCCCTCCAATTGGCTAACCCCACTGATATATCCAAGATGGTGAGGCAGGAGACGCGTTGGGGTGGCCGAGACTGACGACATTATTACTCCCCCCCCCCCCCTCAGTGCTGCTGCAGATCCGAGAAGTTGAAGGAGTCCAGATCTTGCAGACATGAGACTTGATGGCTATCCCCCAGAAAGTGCCAGATAAAAGGGGAGACAGGTTCTCTACTGAAGCTTCATGCTAAAGTCTCCCCTACATGCACCAATAAGTCTTCCCTCTGCCAACTTTAATCGAAAAGTTGGAGGTGCAAAGATTGTCGAGGGGTGTCATTCCCCTCGAATTCCCCAATCATCTAGTAACCGAGCATGGAAGGTTGCGGTGAGTGGTCACCACCAAAGGACGATGAATGCGCAGACGGTACAGGTCACAACTCGTTTCTTCGCATGCAAGCAATTTTGTAGATATTACATTTAGAGCGCGAATGGTAATGGCTAATGGTACCTTAGTCTTTTGACTTCGTCTTTGAGGATAGCCGCAAACAGACACTTTTTAGTACAGAGAGCAAAGAATACCAACCATTCTGAAAAAAAATATTGGATTTTTTTTTCCTGAAAGAAAATAGGGGACGAAAAAGATACGAGAGAAGTGATGAGTATTTTTTCCTCTATAAGCTCTTTTTATGTAACAGCAGAGGCAACTCTTCCGTCCTACCGTACATGGAGGGCTGAGGAGAAAAGAGATAAGGCCTCCTATCCATTTGTCATGCTATCTGAAAACCGGCATTTGATTTCTGGTATGGGTTTGTGTTGTGAGATCCATTTGTACCTGGATGGAGTAAGGAAACCAACAGAGGCTGTGACTGTCACGTTTCGAATGAATTATAGGGATTGACTGAGAAAGAAGCAAAGTTCCGGTTGGAAAGAGATGGCCCTAATGCCCTCACCCCTCCACCCACAACTCCCGAATGGGTAAAATTCGGAAAGCAGCTCTTCGGTGGATTTGCCATGTTGCTCTGGATTGGCGCCATTCTCTGCTTTACTGCATATTCCATTCAGGCTGGAACTTTTGAAGAGCCTCCAGATGATAATGTATGGCGCCCAATTTGTCATTCCGAACTCTGAGCGTTTCTCTTCGGGGACCAAGCCTGATGTTATGAATCTTGTAGTTGTACCTAGGGATTGTGTTGGCCGCCGTCGTGATCGTCACTGGATGTTTTGGGTACTATCAGGAAGCAAAAAGCTCCCGTATCATGGAATCCTTCAAGAACATGGTCCCACAGGTGAACTTTTCCCCCAGCCTTGGAATATCTTGTAAGGTTAATATGAATGATTTCGTGTCTCATGACGATTGACATTCTTGCAGTATGCCCTCGTCCGCCGAGCAAACCATCTAATAACTGTACGAGCAGAGGAACTTGTCGTTGGTGACATTGTAGAGGTGAAATTCGGTGACCGTATCCCTGCCGACATTCGCGTACTTGACGCTCGAGGATTTAAGGTGGACAACTCCTCACTGACTGGAGAATCTGAGCCTCAGTCCCGCACCCCTGACTTCACTAGTGCCAATCCTTTGGAAACTCGCAATCTGGCTTTCTTCTCTACCAATGCTGTCGAAGGTGAGTTTGGTAGATTTGCATGAAGGCAAGTCTTTGTTAATTTTACATGATATGTGTTATAGGAGAGCCTTTCTGAACTCATGTGGTGCATCCTCGTCACCCTGTTTCCAGGCACTGCTCATGGGATTGTAATCCGGACGGGAGACGACACTGTGATGGGTCGAATCGCAGGGTTGGCGTCGGGTTTGCAAACTGGAGAGACCCCAATTGCTAAGGAAATTGCACATTTTATTCACCTCATCACTGCAGTGGCCGTTTTCCTAGGAGTCTCATTTTTCGTAATTGCTTTCATCCTGGGTTACCACTGGCTTGACGCTGTTATCTTTTTGATCGGGATCATTGTCGCCAACGTTCCTGAGGGTCTGCTTGCCACTGTCACAGTAAGCCTTATCATTCCAACATTCATTGTGCAACAGATTTTCACGTTTACGTCTAAATTTAGAAAAAAATGTTTTTTCCTTAAGGTGTGTCTAACACTGACAGCCAAACGAATGGCATCCAAGAACTGCCTGGTAAAGAACCTGGAAGCTGTGGAAACGTTGGGATCCACATCGACCATATGTTCTGATAAGACTGGTACTCTAACTCAGAATCGAATGACCGTCGCTCACATGTGGTTCGACAATCATATCATCGAAGCTGATACAACAGAGGACCAATCTGGTGAGATTCAACTCACTCTCTGGTGTACAATATGTTCACTGTTTTGTACCTCTGGTTTGCTTCTGGTATCAGGAGCGCACTATGACAGGAATGCTCCCGGTTGGAAGGCCCTCTCTCGAGTGGCAGCTCTGTGCAGCCGTGCTGACTTCAAAGGTGGCCAGTACAATATTCCCGTCCCCAAGAGGTTCGTACTATCTGTCTCTTCATGTCTGCAGTCTCTCATCAGCTGTATGAAAATTGATGTCTAATTCGTTGCGCGTGCAATTCAGAGAAGTGGCTGGGGATGCTTCAGAGGCTGCACTCCTGAAATGTGTCGAAATAGCCATGGGAGACGTTGCAAGTTACAGAAAGAGACACAAGAAAGTTTGTGAGATCCCTTTCAACTCAACCAATAAGTACCAGGTAAGTTGTTCAACGCTCCATCAGTCTTCTCATTCTATCGGTTTGCAGTAGCAGTAGTTGTTAGCAGTCTGGTTGTCAAAATTATAAAAGACAAGTCCAAAGACAAAGAGAAGGATCTCTCAAGTGCACCCCATTTATTTTGATGTTTCCTTTCCTTAAATCGCTCTCAGAAGTGTCAGTTTGTGGACAATCATGAACATGGATAGGCCTTATGAGAAGATATAATCATGGAATGTGTGCAACCGTTTATTCATCGTCACTGAGATGAAAATGAAAGAAAAATCGCTCATTCTTCACCCATTTTCTTGGCAAGCACAGCTATGATACATCCGCGCCCATTATGGTGAAGCCAAACTCAATACCGTTGAAAATCCGGTGGGCGTTCTCCGATGAAGTCCACGAGACCTTGACCTGATCGCTCAAAAAATGTTATTCGTTAATCTAGACTAAAATGTTCACTCGCCAAAACTCTCTCCTTTCCAATGATCTCCGGGGCTCATTGAAATGTCAGGCCGCCGTTTCGTTAATAGTTAAGGACATCTTTCCTCTGGTAATCTATTGGTAGACGGCCTATTTGCTCCTCTATTATCAAGAAACTTATTTGCCAATATGGCTAGTTCTTAACTCGTCTATTCGTACATAAAATGCGAATTTACAGTGTTGACCTCGTGTTTAAAGTGCTTATGATTTTGGAAAGCTGCACTGGTAGGGACTAAATCATATATCAAAATCAAAAATAAATGAATGAAAGACTTCTTGATGTATTTTGCCAACCTTGATTCTCTCTGCAGACAGCCCTGGCAAATAATTTCTCCCATTGACTTTCTGAGGGGCCTAGCACCATTGGTTTCGGTAGATAGGGTACTTTTAGGGACCCCAAACCTTTTGACAGTGCGTCCAATCGACAGACTACTATTGCGTATCCCGCTAAGTGCGTTATGCAAATCACCATCTGTGTATTTTGTTTTGAGCATTTTTAGGGATTTTGGAAAACATGGAAAATAAATAATAAATAAACGTTTTCCTGGGCCCTGGGCATACTTCCCCACAAACATGAAAATGCTAGACTTATGAGTTTAGATTGTGAACTCTTTAAGAGGCAGTCATCTTCAGGCTGGTGTTTTTTCTATTTGTGGGCACCATATCGAGTACTGACTGATATGCATGCAGTGCATTTAAGTTATCCGTATTTTTTTCCCTCTTTGAAATTCGATATTTACATCTAGTGAAGAAAAACATCAGTGCAAACAAGGGGCAATGATAAGAATTATGAGCATTTGTGTACTTAGAAAATCCCTGGCTCCACCAAAAAGAAGTCTTCCATGAGCTGGAAGAAGAATTTCCTCTTCGTGGACACCACCGTCCACAAATAGGCAAAACCTTGAATCGAGGATCCAGTTTTTGGACACCCGTCTCTGTCGTTTCAGAAGACTTTTTCATATATACATGGATAGAATTATGAATAAGGAACTTCTAACAACATTTATGAGCATCATACTCGAGGCCCACATTAATTTTTGCGCAACAATCAACTTTGGAAAGGGTTCGCATCCGTTAAGAAAAGTCACTAGACATATTCGGGGGTGTTACATCTAAAAAGAAGCGAAAATGTCTAAGTTGAAGCTATTAGGCATGCGTTATTTATACGGTGGCCGACTGGCATGCTCATAACATGGAGCAGTCAAATTTATGAATTTCCTGCGTACATTTTTTTGGATGATAGAAAACGCGAAATCGTCCACAAATAGATGCCCGTCCACGAACCTTTACCCTAACGTGACTAACCTGAAAATCATTTGAACGATAATGAGAAATATTGCTTGAATTAAACTTTTTCATATTATAGCTATGGTATATATGCTGACTGCGAAACTCATCCAACCAGCCATCAGTATAGCCCCGATTCCATAAGGTCATTTTCAAGGTCAAAGTTTGCTTGGACGTGTGAAAATGCACAAATGTTTTTATTTCTTCGTTCTGATCGCATATTTGGAATTTCCAAGGAATTTCCTTTAAAAAGACACCTTGTTGGTTGAAATCGGACTTAACCTGTTATGCTCATATTTCCAATGGATAATCAAGCTCCGCCCTTGAAATTTCGTATGGGCATAACTTTAGAACAAATGGGCATAAGGAGGAAAATTTAGCCAGTTTTCTTTCACTGGCTAAAAGAACCCCGCACACCAAATTTCGTCAAATTCTGATATGGTACCCCGTACACGATTGGGTAATTTGACATTGACTGAACCCTAAATGCTCATTTTATACAGAATAATCGTCTTCTCTGTTTATATAGAAATCTGATCACAAAAAACATGACTTGAGTGTACTCAGCAAGTTGTTTCTGATTTGTAGGGAGTTTGGTTTTTTATTGGAACGATTTGGGATTGTTGAGTTTCTTAGAAAGAAATAATGGAGAGTGTTAGGGGAGGGAATTGAAGTAAGCTGAACTTACGACGGTGTTTGGAAATGTTAAGTTTGGCCTGTACTTTTGCATTGGATCTTTCCTTTTCTAAGGTGAGTATCCATGAGACAGATGATCCGAATGACCGATCATACCTTCTGGTGATGAAAGGAGCCCCCGAGCGCATCTTGGAACGTTGTTCCACCATTTATATTGATGGGAAGGAATCTCCCCTGAATGATACGTGGAAAGAGGCCTTTAATTCTGCCTACTTGGAACTGGGTGGCCTCGGAGAGCGTGTTCTTGGATTTTGTGACTACAAGCTCCCCCTGGACAAGTTCCCACATGGCTATCCATTCGATGCAGAGGAGCAGAACTTTCCCTTGGAAAGGCTCCGCTTTGTTGGTCTTATGGCCATGATCGATCCTCCTCGAGCTGCCGTTCCAGATGCAGTGGCGAAGTGTCGATCGGCTGGTATCAAGGTCATCATGGTCACTGGTGATCATCCCATCACAGCCAAGGCCATTGCCAAGGGCGTCGGTATAATCTCGGAGGGTATGATTTACACGTGTTTCCGAAGTTTGATGGTCACTGAATCTGAGCACATTTAGAATAGATTCTCTTCACATGTACGTGTGCATGCGATGACAGGAAGTGAAACCGTGGAAGACATAGCGAGTCGTTTGGGTATCCCATTGATGAACGTAGAACCAGCTCAGGCTAGGGCATGCGTCGTCCATGGCTCCGAACTCAGGGATATGACAACAGACATGATTGATGATGTCTTAAGGTATGGGCCTTTATCATCAAATCTTCCTGACATTGACATATACTCGAGTCGATTAAGATACCCTATGAAGACGAGAACATTGTCTCTTCCCAGGAACCATGCTGAAATTGTGTTTGCCCGCACTTCGCCTCAGCAGAAGCTGATCATTGTAGAGGGTTGCCAGCGTCTGGGTGCCATCGTGGCGGTGACTGGCGATGGAGTCAATGATTCTCCTGCCCTCAAGAAAGCTGACATCGGTCCGTCAGCAGCTTCTTGGCTCTTCTGTCTCACATTACGAGAAATCGATCCTGATGCCTTAATTTCTCGTGCTTTCTTGCAGGAGTTGCCATGGGTATTGCCGGGTCGGATGTATCCAAGCAAGCAGCCGACATGATTCTTCTGGACGACAATTTTGCCTCCATCGTGACTGGAGTGGAAGAAGGTCGACTCATCTTTGACAACTTGAAGAAATCAATTGCTTACACTCTCACTTCAAACATTCCTGAGATTTCACCGTTCTTGGTGTTCATCTTGGCTGACGTGCCGTTGCCTCTTGGGACTGTCACCATCCTCTGCATCGACTTAGGCACCGATATGGTAAGCAGCTTGTTTTCCTTACGTTTTTATCGTGCTTCAAAAAGATGGCCTCTTCCCCTCTGATTTTTTAGGAAACAGGCCTTCAACTATTACACGGCTGTCATCATTTTTCATAACTTTTATGTCATGCGTTTTTGAAGGTTCCGGCAATCTCATTAGACTATGAGGAGTCACAATCGGACATAGTGAAACGACGAAGTAAATTTGAGAAAGAGCATGAACAGTCTCTGTCTCTTATTTCAGGGGTAGCACTCCTGCTGTATGGGCAACTCTCAACCACAAGTTTCACATTCAAGATTGAGAAGTCCCAGTTTGTAGATTGAGAGTATCACTTCTCAAAGTTTACTTTTTTGCATCAATGCTACCTACTCTTGACGGTAGAGGGTATGAACATTACTCATGCATTCCTTGAGTTTGGAATGGAATTCTTGCACAATCCAGGTTCCAGCCATCTCTCTTGCCTACGAAGCAGCCGAGTCAGACATCATGAAGCGCCAGCCCAGGAATCCTTTCACCGACAAACTGGTCAACGAGCGGTAAGTTCCTGAGTTATGCTACGCCTCACACCGAGTCGAGCCAGAGGTTGCGGATTAATGTTTCTCAATATTAATGTTGCTCAGCCAACTGGATTAAAATGCGAATTGACGAAGGTATTTTAGTCCCGATGGACTCGCGGGGGTGACTGCGTTTATGCAGGAAATAACAACGCGCTTCGTTTTTCTCTTCTCGAGTCATCTGCTTCCAAACATAACTCATGACAACAAGGATCAGAAGCGGACAAATCAATAAATAAAAAAACGGAAAAATTGTGAGTAGAATTTTAAGGCGTATAATAACAGCTGAGATGGATATTTAGCTTCTGAATGGATGTTTCTTCATCCGCGACATTACATGAATATTGGCGACAAAGTTGGAGAAACTTGCGACGACATATAGCGTATGGGCATCAGTGAAGGGCTTTGACACGGTTATTCCTCTGAAAGTATTGATGTACATTTGGTCGTCTCTATCACCGATAGACCGTTTGCTTCATTATACGTTTTGAACCCTATTGTGAACGTATTCGCGCAACATGGAATGGTATGATTTATGAGTGAAAATCCTTCTCTTGGCTTTTCATCGCGTCAGATTCAAGAATATAAAAGGATACCGTTGGAATGATAGGAAAAAAATATAGCGAAGAGGAATGAAACAGGACCCAGGGAGTGAGAAGGAACCCACCAGAAGGGCCACGTGGCCTTCGAGGCTAGGAATTTGCGCTAGCGAATGCGTTTATCTTGCGACCGCGGCTTCACTTCGCCGTCATAACCCTGTCGCGTTACCTCCAAAACTAAGGATTAGATTGGATTCGAGGCAGCCTCATGGCGAGCGCTGCCCAAGAGCATCTGAGGCAACTCCGAAACGAAGTCCATGGATGAATGAATGGCCGCGGAAGAGGCAACCTTCTCAAGGACACCCAACGCAGAGGAAAACATGGCCCACGGAAGGGCGTTGAAAGGACTAAGTCATCTAATTCACCGGAGTTCTTCCAACTGTAGCTTCCAGAACGTTTTGAAATGAACTATTTCACAAGACTAAAAGAAAGAACGAAAGAAAGGCCTTCACTTAACTTCGGGATGCGGCAATTCTACATCTTTCAGGATAGAAATCATGTGCAGAACGGATAGCATTTGCCGTCCGATGCGCCCGAGGTCCTCTAAAGGCTCTTGGGATTTTCAGCTCACAATTGAAGGATCTCACGTTCATCTTTCACTATGAAGACATGATAGAAACAAGCTCTCTAGCAAAGAAAGTCCATCCAGATTTGACCCTAGTGAGAGTTATGAGAGCCAATACCCTGAACTTTCTGCTACGAACGTTTCTTTCGTCATTTAAGATAAGCGTCTTTTCAGGTGCTGTCATGTCTTTTCAGGACGTGACAGCAGGTAATGAGACCTGGAGCCATCTCGCCAAAGCTTAACCTCCTAAGTGCATGCAACGACTTCAGTTGTTTATGTACATCTCATGAAATCATTCTCTCCCTCGTGTAGTTATTGCTGCCGTCGGTATATGGCGACTCATTGGTGTCAGGGTTAGGGTTTTCGCCGATTTATGAATTTTAAAACTGAAAAATTACTTACTTAAAATTCTCTACATTTAAGCCACCCTGGACTGTCCACCAGTTTCCCAAGTCACGTTCAAGGGTTAACTCGAGGTTAAACTACCAAGTAGCCATGGGTGATCCGAAACTCGTCCAAGGACAGTCCATTTGTCCAGAGATGGATATATAGTCCAGAGGCGGTCGTCCGTTGGATGAACATAGGATGCCATCGCCATGGATCGATATATTCTCATGCATTCTGAGCTTTATTCTAGCAAAAGTTCCCTACATCGAACACTCAATTATTTCCATCTTATTGAATTAAGGTTTTATGGAATGGCGTTACGAGGATCCGATCGTGGGATTTATTTTGTTCTTTTTTTCCCTCTAAACTCCCATCTTAGGTCCCTAAGTAGAAAATTTGGTGAAAAGCATGAATTCCATAGGTCCGGGTTTCTATTCGGGAACAATTTTGGAGGAGTAAGCGCTGAAGATTTTGAAAACATCCTGAAAACATCCATATTTTTTGCAGAGTTGAAATACATCCTTAGGACACAGGAAATGACAGGTTAATATTAACTTGTAACAGCCACAGATTCAAAGAAGAAATAAAGTCACTGTCACTATAGCGTGCGAATGGATTAAAAGTGACATACACTAGATTCATTTAACTTTAAACTGATTCGTTTTCATAATGGGCGTCTATTGGAATAAGTTTACCTCAGTTAAACTGATTCCCATAGGGGACCATTTTGAGATCAGATTAGTTTAGCTTAAACTGATTCGGTGCATGTCATGACATGCACCTATGGGAATCAGTTTAACTATCCATAAGTGAACGAGAGTACCTTCAGACCAACCACGAAATTCACTTTTTACAGGATATGACAAAAAATTACCAACTTTTAACTTAAACACATCAAATCAGAAATCAAATCAATCAAATCAGGCTTTCCTTTCTGGATCCCAGGGCCTGCAAAGAAAGGAAAGAAGTTAAATGAAACAATGAATTAAATTATAACTGAGCAAATATGAGAAATTGATCGTGCAAAGGGTAATATTATCTTTCATGGATGCTCCAGCGTTCCAAAGACGCTCCTACGTTCTACTTCCCTGGAGCAGGACTGTCACAAACCATTTTTGAAGGAACTGTCCTTTTTAAGTGTTAGACTTGTCAGATTATCGTTCATAACTTTGATTTGAATCAATGGATTTTGGTACCTTTAAAATAAATGAAGATATGCCAAATCCTCGCCAAATTTTGTGAAATATGACTTATGGAATCATTAGATGCACTCGAAGTCGTTGGTATGCTTTTTTTTCAAACTCTGCAGACTCGCTGACGTAAACCAAGAGAAATTCTGAATGAACTTCGAGAAAACTCCCTGAATTGATACTCGTTGATTCGAGTACTATTCATTGAAAGGAGGCTCATGAAAACCATCTGCAAGAGATCACCAGCCAAAAAAAAAAATGAATTTAAATGAAAGAGGAGTTGGAAGTGGTTTTCATGACCAGAAAGGACAGCGCTTGAGAGTATTCTCGACTCCACTACCAGCAGGGGCTCTAGTCCATTCCCAATATCTAACTTATTTTCAACAATTGCTGATACTATTGCTTCGGCCCAACAAATTCAGATGTAATTTTGGAACTCAGTGATATAATCATGTGCATAGTGAAAGTTTCGTGGAAATAGCTCTATCGTGAGCAGAGAGGTACTTCAGTTAAATTTCGTTGGTAATTTTCTAGCAATACCCTGTGTATCCTTTTCTTTTAGGGATCCTTTACATATCAAGAACATGTCCACCATTGCACTCAAGTACTGCACATGTCCAGCATTGCGCATAGAAGTTCCCCTAAAGATAGGAGGAGATGTAAATTATAGTATTACATACTAATAAATGTGACTTATTTTTAATGATCCTTTAAATGCCTTCATGTCGTCTTCAGCATGTGGACTCAAGGTCAATGACACTAATTCAAAGTGCTTCACATGAAGTCAAGGAATGATGCTATCTCCTTAGCGTATCAGAGAGGCACAGCGCTAGTCAGCCAAGAAAAGTGTTGTAGTGATGTAGCGGATGAACGGATGTAGCGGATGTAGCGGATGGTATTGTATGGAATGCAAATAATCTGAACAAAGACTTTCTTTTCGGACAGACTGATTTCCATGTCATACGGCCAAATTGGGATGATGCAAGCAGCAGCAGGCTTCTTCACGTACTTTGTCATCATGTCACAGAATGGATTCAAACCCACAAAGTTGCTTGGCATTCGTCGCCACTGGGATTCTCGGGGCATCAACGACCTTGAGGATTCGTACGGCCAGGAGTGGGTGAGTCACGCCTACACGCTTTCCGATTCCTTTTCTTGGGAGAGTAAATACTCTTTTGGTATCCATGCAGACATACCGCGACCGCAAGATCTTGGAACACACGTGCCACACTGCCTTCTTTATCTCGATCGTGATAGTGCAGTGGACCGATCTGATCATCTGTAAGACACGAAGAAACTCGCTAGTCCACCAGGGAATGACGTAAGTCGCTTTCCATCGAATGAAAGCCCCGAGTGGAACGACAGATACACGTTTTGAATATTTGATCCCCAGGAACTGGGTGTTGAACTTCGCCCTCGTTTTCGAGACAAGCATGGCAGCTCTCCTCTCTTACATGCCCGGCACGGAAAAGGCCCTGCGCATGTATCCGCTCAAGTATGTCCCCAACATCTCTCTTCTGTTTTCTGCAGTCTCCTTCAATTCCCATGAAAATGTTTATCTTCCTTTCTCTCTCCTTCTTTCAACGTAGATTCGTATGGTGGCTGCCTGCCATGCCGTTTTCCCTGGTCATCATTGTTTATGATGAAATTCGTCGGTACTTCATGCGCCGCAATCCAGGCGGATGGATAGAGAAAGAAACCTACTATTGAGAAGAAAACGAGAGAAGAGCTCTCTCAGTCCATGTAGTTTATTTCCGTAGTGGTGATACGAGACGCCCTATTCTTCTGCCAGATCTCACAAATTCCGCACACTTTTTTCTCCCCACTGTCTATTCGTTCTCTCGTTCCCCCACGGTTTTCTCTAATATTTGGCATATCCAGTTGCTTCAATCAATTTGCTTTCTTCCTTATCCTCACCTCCTTGCAAATCATCACATTTCTGCTTACACACGACACGACCAAGGCCTTTCACGCTCGTCCGATTCGATTCTGTTCGTCACACAGCATGAAAAGATCTCAGGACGGGACTCGGGAAGCAACTGCAGCAGCAAAACCATTTGTATTCACATCAATTGATAGCTACAAGGGGCTCGTTTCTTTTTTCACTGTCTCGGTCTCCTAAGCCTTCTCTTCCCACTGGTGCTATTCTGCAATCTCTTTTTCAAGTTTGTGTTTCATATAAAGATCGAAAGTGAGATTCTAAGAAAACTGGTGGTCGACCTTCTTTGGTCATATGACAGCACAAATCCATTTATTGTTTTATTTTACTCCCTGCTGAGTCTTGCTTCAAGAATCTTGGTGGTCCTATTCTCTTCCACGAATCCTCCTGTCATCAGTCTCGTCCCCGTGGTTCAAGAGGGAACGGCAGAGGATAACATAAAATTGAAATGCATTTATCCGCGCTCATATGAGAAGAAATAAATAAAGATGCGAGGTTGAACAGAGCAGTTTCTGTTTCTTGCAGTCCTTTAATCGAATCATGAAAGCTGAAATTTGCAATCCGCAGTTCGTAAGTCTTGTAGCATAATTTAGTGAGTTTCTTGTCAATTCTAAGTTGAAGACTGCTTGGTGAGATTTTTTTTTATATATCTCTGTTCAGCTGCTCCACCTACTGTACATATACATTGAGTCTATCATAAAACATGAGAATTCCTGGTTATTGCCCTCTCCCTTTCTGCATTAGCATACATTTTGTGCGCCTGGATGAATGAGGGTATATGCTACTAATTTCATAGTAAGTATAACAGAAAAAAAAACATGAATCCAATTGGTGCAGTCTATATTTTGGACGTGCTTGAAAGAGGGGGGCTAATTTATAGTTAATATTTTCGAGGGGTGTCTGAGTATTATTTCGCGTAACAGGCATCACCCCAAGAATCATGTGAATATCAAGGTTTTAATATATTAGAAACGATGTCCACCTCTTGCTATCGTGTGATGACGGCACGTCAATATTGAACATCCATTTACGTACTTGCGCCACATATGCTAACGTTAGTTTTGCATCAAATCGACATGGCTTCACTTAATCATACGGCATACATGTGAAGAAAAATTGGCATCATGCTAATCCATTCCGTCATAAATTAATATTCGACTCTGATAGTATTCCTATGGTACACCATGACATCAACGTGATTATCGGTCTCAATTTCAAAATATCATGCATTCCGGTCGGTTAAAATTTTCGCATTTTTCTATGCGTTGAAGGCAACTCATGAAGGATGTCTGAAAACTTCAAGAGAAAATATGGCACAGTACAATTTACATGACACTAAATAAACTGTGTGCAATTTCATATTTCATTAACAGCCTGGAGACTGTCAGACATTGTGCATGAAAACTTTATTTCTGAATTTAATCAGAACTAAAAGCCTATTTCAATTTTTTATGAATGGAACAAGCAAACAAAATTTTAACAATTGCTCTTCAGTGTGCTCCTTTAATCCTTCACTGTGTACTTTATTTCTTGTCATTGAGTAAAACTCCAGAACTTTTTAACTGTTAGTACTAGAGATCGACCGATATATCGGTTGCCGATATAAATCGGCCGATATGTGCATATCGGTGAGTATTCACATCGGCTCTTTCATGCATTCCGATTTTGGCCGATATCAATAATACAGTTCCGTATAATCACCAACCAAGTGGAAAGCAAGGCCCCACAGGTGATGTCGTGGGTCTAGGTTCAAGACCTGCTTCTGATCCATCACCAGTAGGATTGCAGCAGTCAGCACTGCATGTTCGGCAGGCAGAAATAGTGGCACCCCTCTCGTCCCAGGTGTATAAAAACTAACAAGTTCTTCCTCGATAAGATAGAATTAATGACCTTTCGTTGAGGACAATGGATAAAGAAGCCAATTCCTGAATCACAACCAAGGTATGCTCAAGAATTCCTCTTAGATTTCATGCGTACATCTTACAGGAGTATTTAATGAGATATTCCATTAAAGGGAGATCAGGAAAATGCTGAAAAGATACTCTTCATTGGGGAAAATTTGAAGTAAATGAAGCAGTGCTGATGAATCTTTAATATGGTTTTATGCTGAAATATCGGCAAATATCGTATCGGCTATCGGCTTCATATATCGGCCAATATCGGAATCGGCAAAATCGGTAAAATCCAGTATCGGTCGATCTCTAGTTAGTACGTATCGAGTGTCTGAGCAGACGAAATTTTGTGTTCTACAGAACAAGGGACTGAAATCGAATGTCGCAGCGAGAGGACAAAAGAACTCCTGGATGAAGACTGTAGTCAAACATCGCAAAGGGTATGAGGCTCAGTTCGCCTATAGTCGAAAGTGGCAGCGAAAGGGTTAAAGTGGAAGAACATCGGTGTGAAACTGAAATGGTATGAGCAAGGGAATAAAATCGAGTTCATATATCAATAATACCTAACCGTTGCGCACGATGCAAATTTACAGCTAATTTTCACATTATATGACCAAATAAAACCTTGGAGGTTACAAAGTGTCATAACCAAGGCTGTGATTTATAAATCCTTATTTAGGTACACTGCGCAGTCCGTAAAAGGATTTAGATCAGCGAGACACAGGGTCACAACAATAGCGTGAGAGGGAGACTGGGGAAGCAAAAGATGCCACCCTTACTCTGGCTCGTATTTTGCGTTGTTCATGAGCCCGGGAGAGGAGGGCCACTTCGACCTGCCACATGATGCCCATGATAAATGCAATCAAAGTTGGCTTGGCCAATTTTCTTTACGATTATCGGGGATGGGAACGATTGAAGTCCAACAATGTCCTCCATATGATTCTGGTTTTCACATCTGGGAAGGTGTCAACATCATTGAAAATACTGCAGGTGTTGCAGCAACACGCTTGCAAAACAGCTGCAGCAATGGATTACTATTCTGACTACTCAAGCAGGCATCGATTGACATCGATTCGTTGAAACAGGTAGGAAAAGGTTAGTTTTTGATCACATGATAGCACACTCATTTTATTGGGTTGGAAAGAAAGTCTTGCAACACTTTCTAAAACTATTTATAAAAATTTTCAAAGGAATGATGGGCGGGGCTTTGCATTTGTATATGCTGGAATGTTCTCGAAGCTTCCGCCCTCGGGGTATATAAGGCCGCTTCTGCCATCAGTTGGCAGTCATGGCTCCGATCGAACGAGCAACTCTTCGCCCCATCGTCTACTACGAGTTCCTCCAATGACACTCTGCGAGAGCCGCCGCGGACAACATCTGCGCTGCATTCGAGGGCAACGTCGTCCACTATTCCACGGTGTCTCGATGGTTCAAACGCTTCGAATCTGGCGACACGACCTTCGGAGATCGACCACGCTCAGGACGTCCATCGACAGTCGATGACGAAGCCCTGCGGAACGCCCTCGACGCGAAGCCGAACGCCACCACTCGCGAATCGGCGACTACATTTGGAGTCACCCATATGGCCATCGGCAAGCATCTGAACGACCTCGGCTATCGGAAGGTTTACTCGACATGGGTCCCTCATCGACTCAGCGACTCTGACAAAGCAAGCCGTGTCGGTGTCTGCGAATCGCTGCTCCTTCGTCCGCACAGAAAGGACCTTCTGAAGGAAATCGTTACTGGAGATGAGAGCTGGGTCCTCTACGTCAACCATACTCGCAAGAGTCAGTGGCTTCCACGAGGAGAATTGCCGCCACACGAACCGAAACCAGGGTTCCACGAGAAGTAGGTTCTTCTCTGCTGTCGGTGGGATTCAGAAGGAATGTTGTACTATGAGCTCGTGCCAACCGGTACCACCGTGACTGCCGTCGTCTACGCTGCTCAACTTCAGAAGTTGGCTGGCGTCATTCAAAAAGAGCGTCCCAAACGCGACAAAGTTCTCCTTCTGCATGACAACGCTCGTCCACATGTTGCGAAGATGACTCGCCAGACAATTTCGGAACTGGGATGGGAAGTTTTACCCCATCCAGCGTATTCTCCGGACTTGGCCCCTTCCGACTATCATTTGTTCCGGGCCCTCAAGAACCACCTGCGGGACAAGGCCTTCGACGATCAAGCACAGCTCGAAAATGATGTCGGCCGTTTCTTCGCTTCGCAATCGCCAGAGTTCTGGGCAAAGGGCATCGAGCAGTTACCCGTGCGTTGGGAACATGTCATAGACAACGGTCATTACATTGTAGACTGAAATTGCATTTCAATAAAGATATAAAATGTTGAAAAATTTGCGCAGAGTGTTGCAAGACTTTCTTTCCAACCTAACATAATCATAAGCAGTAAGTATGTATTGGAGAGTGTGACCAAGAATTAAACGGTTCTATTGACGTCGCTGCATCAGATGTCATGGAGGACGAAGTGTGGCAGTGACCTGAGCAAAACCCTGGTAGTAACGAATCTTCTTGACGTTATATTCGGAAATAATACCAGATGCATGAAATAGGCATACGCTAGAGAAATATTTCACCTGACCGCAGTCGTCCTAGAGCAGCTATGAATAGGCAGCAAAGTATACACCTGTAGACGTACGCAGAAACCTCTTGCCTCTTGAAACCATATGTAAGCCCGGGAACCTTAAGCCATTCGAACTCAGGTCTAGCAAGCCTGCAAGCCTTCGCTATGAACGCGAGCGAAGCGCGATTGGAAATAGAGGGGGAGGGGGGGGGGGGGGGGGATGTGAGCTAAGGCATTTCATGCGTCTTTTCCTTACAGTGTTTCCGGAATTACTTTAACCATCGCGATCTAAAGAAGCTCATCGAAAATGATGTCACTAGACCCTTCAAGGATGTGACACACATTGGCCTGTCGATCGTAGATGACATACTTAGGAGACGTAAAGTCACTTTCAAAGTTTTGGATAAGATCTCTGCTTCCAGGAACAAACCGGCAGTGCTAGACAAATGGTGCGGTTCAAAAAATTGTAATAATAAAAATGCAAGGTGTTACTCTTCTTTTAAGTGAAAATGATAGTTTGTCCGAGGCTTAAATTAAAATTCCCGATTACTATTATCAATATCAATCAATTTTCAGTTACTGGTACGTTGTGGAACATGAACTACTGGAAGTGGCAGAGGGAGCAGATGTCATTTACGTGGACGAATCCCCTCACAACCTGCACATTCGCAGGAAATTTGGAATAAATCTTGTGGGACGGTAAGAGCATTATAATTTCAAGTACTTGAATTGGGGATCAATCAATATTGATGGTAGCTAGCTTTGACTCTGAAGATTGCCTGTATTACACTGCCTGGGGCCTGTGGTTCCAAATAATTTTTTTTTTTTCGGCCATGGAACATTTTCCCAGGTTACCACGCCAGATTCCCGAGGCGGCAATGTCACCCTCATCATGGCAATTTCGGCGAGTATGGGTGTGGTACGATACACCGTCTCTGAACGGCCTGTGGACACGAACATTTTCCTGGAATTCTTGGGAAATCTCTTGAAAATGCTTGAGGAGTCAAAAGTTATTGCAATGGACAATGTGTCCTTACGCAGCAACGGCCGGGTCCATAACCTCATTGAAAGCTGCGGTCATTCGCTGTTGCTTCTGCCATCATATTCACCCTTCTTGAATCTCATTGAAGAGATTTTCCATCTCAGTAAAGTGCCTGTACTCAACAAATTTCAAATTTATTTTCACAATTAATGAGAGAGTTGATATAAACCATCATTCAAACCAATCATACGCACCCGAAAACTACGTTTTAATTTTCATTCTTTCAGGGGCATATAAGGAAGGCCCATCCAAAGAAAAGACATGAACTGTTATCATGCATCGAAGAGGGAGTGAAAAACAACACCAGATCACATCGTGCGGCAGCTGATCGCCATTCCAGGGAGTTCTTTCATTCATGTCTCCACAAGAGATGCATCAAGAATCATCTTTCAGATGGAACGGAGAATAACGACGAAGGAGAGCAGTAGATACGGTAATGAATTAATTGAGCTTTGATAAGGGTCTTTCATGAGTGGAAGAAAGACATGGGGGAAAAACCTTTAGTGGGTCCAATGACAATTTCACAATTCCATGATGAAGTCCGCAGCCCATTTACTGTACCAGGAAGGTTAGGGGGGAAGGGAGGGAGGAGAGAGAGACTCATTTACCCGGTCTAAGTATACTTTTCGATCATGATCGAAATATCATAACTCAATTATGATAACTCGATCTGGGTCTAAGTATCGAACCCAAATATCATAACTCGATCATCATAACTTCGATGATAACTGACGTCACGCTGCCATAGGCCCCCCTGTCGTCTGTCGTCAAAGATGGCTCCTTACTAAATTTCAATTATCCCATGTGTCTATCACGTGGAATTTACTCCATTGTATATTTCTAATTTTACCATCTCGACTGTTTGGAGACATAGCGCAGCAGTTACCAACAGAGACTTCGTGTCTTTCTTGTGAAAAAGGATTGGAAGATGGAGGAGAGTTGTGATGGTCCTAGGCCTTGTGTAAGGCGTTTTAACTCAATTGATGAAACGACAGCTGTTATTAGAATATGGGGTGACAAGTGTACCCAAGCATTGTTCGAATCGAAACTGGAAAAGAGAGGAACAAAGTCGTCTGGATATCCGATCTTTGGTTGTGATGGCCAGAGATGACTGGATTTGTCGATGGTAAAGTTAGATGTCGCTCTCAATTATTATAGATGTCGCTCTCAATTACAATTTCGGTCTAAGTATGAAAATTCGATCAGTTATAGGGGTCCGGGAGGACAATCGAGTTATGATGATCGAGCTATCAGTTATTTGGGTCTAAGTATGGTTTTCGACCATGATCGAAAAGTATACTTAGACCGGGTAATTGGGTCCTTCCAAGTACCTTATCATTTACTTGTCTTTTCCATTTTTTCATGACCCCAGCCGCCAGATGGTACAGTTTCGGCCCGAGTCGATATGAATTCCAGCAGCGTTTTCAATTTTCATATTATATAATAATCGCACGCAGGCAGTGTCGTACTGTTTCGTATCTGTCGTACTCAAAACGGGATCTTACGACTTGACCCTCTCACCCTGTTACGCTCCTTGAGAAACTTATAACCACGTCATCAGTAATGATGATAAAGACTAGATGTCTCTTACGTCACTGCAGGCAACAGTGCCACGGAGAGGGGGTAAGGGGGGTTAAAGTCAATCCGGAAACATCCTATATAATTCCTTTCGCTGCGTCTTTTCCTTATACTTCCTTTCGCTTCTATTTTTAAGGGGAGCGACGTGACCCCTAACCGAAGCAATCCCACTGGCTATGAATGCGAAACCTAGGCCTAAGCTAAAGAATGAAGCTCTACGGAATCTTCAGAGGCGCTCTAAGAAGGCCTGGATTAGGCCTTTTTTGAACCCTACTGAAGATTCAGCGAATTTAGGTTTCTAAACTCTCATGGTACATTTGAAGTAACATAACATACCCTGGTTGCTGTTGTGTTTGCAAAAGCTTCCATCCTCGACGTCGTGTTAACAAGGGCAAACGAGAAAACGGAAGGAACTCAACTACCCGACGTTGTGGGTTCGCACGGCAACGTGACCGGGGCGGACGATTCTTCCGCACTAAGTGTTTAGTCAGACATCCACCAGATGTCAGTCGCTCTGATGTCACTTGCAAGTGAGCTACTGTCGGAAAATTTCATTTGGCTATACGCTGTATCTTCACCCAAACACGTGACTGAGGTCATAAGTCAGGTATTTTATCACACTAATGGACACACACAACCGCAAGCAATACACAGACAGTTGTTGAGAGCTTAAGAAGCCTTCAAGGTCTGTCAACGGAAGGCAGGGTTGGACTGGCAAAAGTTGAAAGATATCTTTAGTTTAGTTAACAGCAAAAGTTTAATTGGAATAGCAAAACGGCGTCGATTGCGAAAAAGTCCATTTTGTGCAATGGTTTGCTAAGTGAGAATCCGTGCAGACCATGCTGCAAAGACAACATAGAACGAAACTCCACTCGCGGATGGCTACATCCGAGCATCGATGAAATAATGGAGACAGGTAGTGTGCTCGGGAGAAGAGGTTCGGATGAGGCCTAGCTCAAGTGCTGCCACCGTTCAGTGAGTCAAACGCATCCCACAGACCAAAGAATCCGTGTCGAGCTGCTGCGGAATGGGTCGCCGAGCAACTTCGAGAACGAGGTCGCGCGGAGGCCAGTCCGCGGCCATCTCATCCACACTGAACTGTTCGACGAGTGCTTATGGGGTGACTTGCATCTCCTCTCGAGGAATAATTTACCTGGACCGCCCAGATTCTGACCTCGGACTCGGCAGCATCGTCACAACTTCGATCATGACGAAGCTAGGGTGTTTTTTGAAAACTTGAATCTTGTTTCTGTCTGAATAGAGGTGGTGGCAGAATTTGCGAATGGAGAAAAGGGGGAAAGCGTTTACTCGCAGGTAGTTGCACCTCTGAGCACGGTGGAACGATTGTGATGACTTGGCAAGGAATGAGGACGATGGGACGAAAAATTAGTACCTGAAACTTTGCAGGAATCACATACGTGCATGACGTATCTGCGGTCTCAGCAATTCACCTCACCTTTCGACGCGATTCTCCAGAACAAAGCCTGAATGCGGCGACACTCGAGCTTCCGGGACGCCATTGGTCCCCCGAGACCTTTCACCAACCGAATTCATTCCTAGGACGAGCAAGGCTTGAGGAAGCGCTGCGACGCTTGCAGACCCGAATGACCTCGAAAGCAAGCAGAAGCTGGAGTGGAACCCATTGGCCGAAATGGGGCGACCTCATTGTCAGCATTTCACGAGAGATCCACGGGTATACCAGTAAGAGTAAATTGGTAATACCATCTTCTCTTGTTCAGGGGCCTGTTCCTCGCCTCTGCTAAACCTAATCTAAGTCTAAATCTAAATCTAAACTTAATATTTTCTGAAAGCAGCCTAAAAGCAAAAGATTTAGACTTAGACTAAGATTTAGATATAGATTTAGACTAAGATTAAGTTTAGCAGAGGCGAGGAACAGACTCATGATTTGGCACCGAAGGATTTTGAACCTCGTTGAAATTCGGTTTGAGCTGAATTCAGAAAAATGTAGAGTTACGCTTCATTTAAACTTAGTGTGAGGCGCCCAGGATTAAAATAAGTTTACAGGAAAGGCTGGTTTTCTTCAACCGAGGCCAACCGGAAGAACTAGTTACTCTGCTGACCTCTTAATCTTTTTCATTCCTTCTTTATCGGCTCGGCGAAAATAGGGTTAATAATAATATATATATATTTTTAAATCTGAGCATTTACTATTGCATTATCCAATGTCAGTCGAAGGGTAAAAAGCGAAAAAAATATAAAAATAACTGTAAAATTTGGCGCGAAACAGAAAAAGACAACTGAAAGCAATAAATCGAGATGAAGGGAAAACTTTCCCAAGGTCGATTCGTGCCTTCCACCGTTTTCCTCTTGCAAACCCACTGCTAAAAAAAATTCAAGGGTCAGTGGTTCCCCATACTTAGGCAAAATAATCGCAAACCACGTTAAGATACGATACGTTAATAAGATTGGCACGAAATTTGAGATAGTCTTGTTGCTGCATAATTTACTTTTCTCAAAATTCATGCCAGACGTTCTACAATGTGAACCACGACCACGGATATGCATCGCCTTCACCCACCCTCTGCTTTCCCGGCAACGGCATGAGCATGGAATGCGATCATCGGGGACAGCGACGATGTGGGATGCTTCCGAAAAACGGATCGGGTTGTCGCGTGGGGTTCTAGCCGTTCTGTGGTAAGGTCTCCGATGGTGAGTGGTGGTTGATTCCGGCAGGGCATCACCGGCGTGGCAGTGGCAGTGGCATTCCAAGCCTGGTCCAGTTTCCCTTTCCATGAGGCCCACTGCTACTAATATGGAGCAAATCTGCGAATTCTGCGGCAACTTTGGATCCTAACTATTTGTTCCCTTGTTTCACTGGAGCTGACGGCGTCTGTGTGCACAGGGCCATGTTGTATTTTACCTTCGACGTAACTTGAGGAAAAGACGAATCGGATGACTCGAAGCACTGAAGTCTCCGAGATTCCCCATGACAAGTAAAGGGCGTCTTTTGTCTTTTTTCTCGTTTTTTTTTTTCCGGCGATGGAAAGTGGGGGCCTCGAGGCGTGTTGAAAAGGGGAAGAACTCCTAACGTATGCCGAAAAATTATCCTGGTGATATTTTATTTCAAGACAGTGAAATTATCATACTCTCGATTTCCAATGTTGAAACATAATTTGCCAACCCTCCTCTATTACAATTTATGGTTGTTCGTGGCACTCCAAACATTTTGGAATCCCACGCAATCCCTTCCTGCCAGACTTTGTGGCGTTAATTGCCGTATCTTGATCTTCCTGCAAATACTTATTGCTCGTCCCAACCTTGCTGATTGTTATTGGCTATTTCCTTCGTCCTTTGGCTCTTGTTGCGTTTTTGGTTTTACCTTAGGGGTTTCCCATTTCTTTGTAAATGGCAATATCCCAACTTATAACAGGTAACCATGAATTGGAAGTCGAATGCGACCTGCATAAGCACGACAGAAAACAGCGATGAGAGTGCGAAATTAAAAACCGTGCCGTCGGGAGAATGCAGGAAATTTCCCAGCGAGAAGTTACGAAATTCGCCGATGATTCATTTTCCGATCGGGCACTTCCGCAACGTCTGCACCGCTGATACTTGAGGAGTTGTGCGTGTCGATCGCCTCTTACTCGGTCCTAAAATTATCAAAGGACTGAATGGAGGTGCAATCTACATTGCCATATGCCCTAAAATATATTTATGGATAATGTTCGCTTCCGTTGTCCACACGTCGTCATTTACCAAGTTGAGATGAAAGAGCTGTGATCGCAGTGATGTCACTGTACATATGGCACGATCCATTAAACTAGATAGGGTACTGATTGAGGTTCTTACAGGAAAATGATACAGCGGAAAAGTGACATGTTACGGAATTACCCTCCAGTTTCACGAGTGTTGAGGAATTCCCAGATTTGTCTTACATATATTAGTAGTGGAAATGCCAATATCATTGACTTTTCCATGTTTCACTTCGCAAAAATGTAGGATTTCTTTTTTTAATGTGGCACACTCCAGGTTGACCAAGGCAAGAAGGCCTCCAAGGGGCTCTCACCTCAGAAAAAGTGTGGGGACAGTAGAGTTGGGATCAGGTGACCTTGCAGGCCAATTCATGCATAAGTGATACATTTAATTTCTAAGACTTCATTCATGAATCTGATGGGTGAGCATTGTCGTTTTGAAGAAGTTGGGACCAATACAGTGCTTTTAAGATGAGATAACACTCTCTCAGTTCACGTCAAACTTACGATAGGAGGAAACGTTAATTCCACTCGTGTCGGTTAGCACAAAATAACCAATGGTTTGGATTAAAAGGGTGCGTGAATTCATCGTAGCCCTAGCTTATGGTTGAATGACTGGTCACAATATCTCATCCTTTTACCCCTTAACACCATTCGTGAACGTGTGGAGATCTGTGCAGTTAATGTTGTTCGATACCTGCCTTTATTATCATCCCCACCATTACCATAGGGCATCCCTTTCAAAAGAAGTCGGCCAATGACTTCCTGTCTCTCTAGCACAAATACGCCAAGAATCTTAAAGTTGAAACAAGAACAAGTTGTCTACAAACTGAACAGACCTCCACTATCCCACTATATGCTCATGCAAATTAAACTATTCCTACAACTCGACATTACCTTCATTTGCAAGACCATTTTGTTGGTGCATTGGAAACATAGGTGATCATATAAATAGAAATAATGTATAGTGTGACTTTCGTGAATCTTGGCATGAAATAACTCCAGAAATTTTCCACTTGAAAACTTAATCCATGTGCTGTCTACAAAGGGCTATCTCAATTAACCATCAACAAATCTAGGCCTAGGATTGATTTTTTTTAAGGCAATCACAGCATCACTGAGTCACAGTCAGAAAAAGCCACCTTTAATATTCACAGCCAAAAGACATGTCAAAGCTTTAAAAAAATAAGCAAAAAACCCATTATGCAATGATCATGCCATGAATAAAAAAATCAATAAAAACATCATGGCATTCCAAAACAAAAGACAAAACACGATGCTGAAAGTTCTGAGATCTCTACCATTAAGCAAGCATGAGATTGCAAATGTTTGTGTGTTTCCTTCTTTGGCTATCTGCACCTCTGGAAAAGTTGAAAGAGATTCTTGACTAATGGCTCCACAGTCAAAACCAAAATGACCAAAGTGAGCCCTTAAAACTAAAATATATGTTGCATAACAGGAATACCACAAGACTTTCACTGACACTCAAGGAAAAGAAACTGAATATCTCAGATGGAAAATGCAGTTAGAAGGTTGGCAAATGATAGCTCAAATGGTAACTCTCAAGGGACAGCCATGGATAGGATAAGGAATTAAAGCAGGCTGATTATTTCTGCAATGAATATTTATGGATTCTCAAACAAGAAGAGGAAGGCTTTCATAAGGAAATGGGCCTGCACCATTGCCCAATCATACCGGATGTTCATGGGTGATGTAAAACTCAGCATCAAAATTGGCAATGAGGGAGGAAAGTTTACAGATCATCCTAAAAGTCAAATGAATCTTCCCTTTGTTTCCAAGTTTCTCTGTGGAGGTGCATGTTTAAAAAAGAAACAAGCACTTTCAAAATTAGCCTCTAAAAATTATGCAGCTTTGGGCAATTTTTTTTACTACCATTAAAAAAATTAATTGAAAAAAAAAATTCATATTAACCTGGAATAGCACAATAACACCCTACAACAAAGCAAATGAAGTACTGAAGCAATATAAATGACATAGAGATCATATGCATAAGCCTACAAAATTCTCAAGCCTACAAAACAGGGATACAAGAGGAACCTCAAAATAAACCTTCATTGGACAATAGTGGACTCCATTGCTTAGCTTAGATACAGAGACCTGAAGAACAGAGTTTTTTTTCCATGCCTTATTGTCTTAGAGCAGCAGCATGAGAATTACACAACAAAGCACCATGAGCTATCCTGTTGCAGGGCAAAGATATTCCAATTTTCACTCATACCACCAATATGATGGTAAGAAAGCTTCAAACATACAGGTATAAGATTCATTAAATGTGAGATGCTGAAAATCTGAAAGAGAATTTAAAGAAATCACAGGTTTTGAACACCATATGTTCCACCGCCCCTGTTCTGTTCCTTTTGGAGCTCTTCAGAGTCTTCTGGACTAAAAGACAAAATTTGGAAGTCAATGACTAACTTCTAGTCTGATCTACCAAGAGGATATCTTTGAGGCATTTCTAATGAGATTTAAACAATATCAAACTCACCGAACAGGGGGAGGAAGCACAGGCTGCTCTGCAGTTGAAGCATGCTTCTGCTCAAGCAGAGCCAGGGCTTCTTCGTATGTGGGGGGAGGAGCAGAGGTGTCGATGACAGTCAGACCTCCATGGACACCCATGGGGACAACAGAAATATCTACCACACATTCATATGAAGGAGGCAGAGTGAGGCAACTTGGATCTCGAGCTATATGGAGCTGCTGCTGAGTCTGATGGAGCTGGAATTCCTAAAATAATAAGGTATGGTGGGGTCAGTGCAATTACTTGGAACTTGCAATTGGAAAGTGGAACTGCCAAAATATTAAAGTCAGCTTCCCATGTACTATGATGAGTCTCACTTAGCATGTTTTTCCATGTAAGGCATTAGGCATCAGGAAAGAAATGAACTTATTCCTGGTGAAAAAATGAAACATGCCTCTTAATCATAATTAACAGGTCTTTGGATGATAGGACAAGCAACTCAGGTTGCAAAATCAGCCATCATGATAAAGCCTTTTAACCCTGTAACTACCATTCTGCATTGAATGGATCCTGATACAAAAATTTAGCAATTTGAATTTACTGCATCTTGAACATGAAAATTCTGATACTCTGTATTTTCATGAAGACATAGGATGAAGTTTACAGTGATCAAGTAATTTGTTACAGATGTTCTACTGGGAGTGTAAGTCGAAATACCCTCTCTCACTCTCATGTTTATACCTACAGCTGCAGACAGATATACACATATTCACAAGAATAACACATCTTTTCAAGAACCAATGTGATGAGTTGCTTACCCTAGTCAACACTCTCTGAGTAAGAAGTAGCTGGAGAAGTTTTTTCCGCCTCAGGTAAATGATAGTCTTGATGAGGACCACAGCACCAGTGCTTATAAATACAGGTCCTGCAACCAACCATATGTGGCCGTTGGAGTAATAATCAGTGATGTCCTGATCCATGAAGCTGAACACAGTGACCACAATGCCCACGAGGAGAAGAACAAATGTCAAGAGGAAATAGGAGTAAGAGATGCAGTCACACTGGGCAAAAGCTGAAGACTCTTGACAGCAGAGGCAGTCATGCCGATTGTTACGTAACTGTTCCAGAAGCCTCATGATGGCCTCAGAGACAGCGGTGCGACCACCCTGAGTGTCCCCCGGACGAAGTGCTTCCCTTCCCTGTCTTGCATGCCTTGATTGAGGTCTGCTAGTACTCCCTTGAGGGGCAAGGCCAACTTGTGGTAAAACCATCTTGAACCAATCCTAGGTCTCCAAAATCTGGGGACTAGATTGGAGCTACAAATGCTCCTTCCCTGGTTTCACCTAATGCCTGAAAAATTGAAGAGAATGTTATGACTACAGAAGTGAAAAAGTAGGCATAAGTCTACACCTACAATAACACCAGGCCATAAATCATATTTTTTGGAATGGAAGGGTAAGATGCAGGAAGCTAAATGTTACCCATATGGGTCTAGTCTAATAGGTGAAAAGAGATCATGCTTGACAGATGAACAGAGCAGGCCAAGGCCCAACTGAGAAAAAGTGGGATGCTTGGGAAGTTATCCAGCAAAGAACAAAGAACCATGCAAGATCTTCTACCATGATATTCACATCTATTATCCACTTGCTTAATTTTTTATAGTTGTTGCAATGTAAGGCATTGACCAGAGAAGCTATACTGGGCAATATATGGAGTTAAGAAGCCTTGTTTTAAATATGTGAACAAGTCTTTCTGTAACCTACATGCCTTGATAGAATTGCCACATGTGATATGTCTGACAGCTTCACATTATCGTAACCTACAGTGAAATGCCTAATCTTGAAGGTTAAACCAGTGCCACTACACCAATGGAATCTCTGGAATGCAAAATTTTTATGCTAGGTCTTTACCAATTTATAGGGATTCACTCCAGCCAGTTTCTTGTTCTCAGCTACACTAGACAACTACACCTGGAGCATTGCCTGCCTGAGGTGAAACCTCTTATGAGAGCCTAGGGCCTCCTGCTCACTTCCAAGGCTCTTGTGTTTTCTTTCCTTTTCTTTCGAATTTACAGTCTGCCAACCAGGTCATGCCTCTGTGATACCCCCTCCCCTCTTCCATGTCATACATCGACATGGTGCTTGGGCTCAAGGCTTCACTATTACACAATTGCGTCAGAGAGCGCGTAATTGTGTCCTTCGAATTTCCCGCTCAGCGGACAGAAGACTCGAATCTGCGTTTCAACTGCAGTTATTGAGATATTTCTCTGGCAGCGGGAACCCGGATACGCATATCCCGATGCTTTCGTGCAAAGCAATACAGATTAAGATATATCTAGGCTACCCTAAAATACGAAGACATGTCAAGGCATGTATGTCCCAGATCTATTCACCATTAAACAACACAAAGCAATAAAGTAGCAAGGCAGACGAACAGACAGGTTGGGGAGAGATAGTTGTCCCAGAGTATACGAGATAAGACAACCACTCGCCATACAGGCCAGAGACGGAATCTCCGTTATGTCCTTTGTCTCCCAAAGGCAGCTGCTCCCAGTGGCCTCGGAGCACACGCGAGAAGATACGGGCAGCTGCCATATACGATGCAGCTATAACGTCATCATCCCCCTGCCAATACCATTCCGCAGTTGGGTCTCTGGAAGAGACGCCATGTGCTTCCATTTAAACCTGTCAGATGAATAATACCTACCTCTATGGTGCTTCCGATATTATTCACCCGTCTGTACAATCCAACTTTGTTGTCATTTGTATTCAACACATTTTCGAATGACTCCATCACCCTCGGATAGCCTTTCACAGGCATCGGCGTTGGAAGCTATCTGAAAGGTGTGGAACTAAAATGAAAAAAAAACCTAAGAACCTGCAAAACTCACCGAGTGCTCCCATCTTCGACGTGAGCGTTACATCTCTTTCTGTCACCTGTGCAAGAGCCATCTACTACCGTTAGCCTCGTTATTGTGGACTAATTTCTTATGTGGAGCTTCTGACAGGCAGAATCCGTTAGCCTAAGGCAATTAAGGTAATAGCCGAACTTGGAAAATTCCTGGAATGTATAATTTAGCTGTTACATTCACCGTTTCAGTTGGGCACACTTGACTGTGATGGCACAAGAGAAAGTGCTTGCCAAGTCATCTTATTTTATGAATTCATGCCCTGAATCTCGAGAAAGTCTTGAGTCACAGGCAAAAGCTAATTTTCTGGGCTCAACACCAGAGGAAGCAAGTAGGGCCTCTGTTATGGGACTTGGAGCGATCTGTAGGCATGCCAACAAACTTTTAGGTGACTTTTATAACCAAGCCTGCATGGACTTGGCCAAGGCATTGTTGGGAAAGGTACTGGTCCGCAAACTAGGGGATCAGGTTTTGAAAGGGAAAATTGTGGAGACCGAGTGTTACCTTGGGGGAGATGATAAAGCTTCACACTCCTACAATGGCAAAAGAACTGAGAGAAATGCACCCATGTTCATGAAACCTGGCACATCATATGTCTACCGCATATATGGCATGTACAATTGCTTCAACATTTCCAGTACTGGTAAGTAATTTATATCCATACCAAAATGGACATACTTCTAACTAGATAAAAACTTGATTCAATGATATTGCCTGGTCACTTCTTTGATTGCCCTTTATAATGGTATGGAATGAAATTCAATATAAATTAATTTCAAAGTATGTCTTCTTTTCCCTCAAGTGACATGCAAGTGTAGTAAGAGTGTTGAGAGACTGAGACAGGACCAGGACTTCATTCAATGTGCATTAAACAGATTTAAGTCATTCTCCCCCCTCCCCAATAAAAGCAACTCTCAATTACTCTAATTTAAAAAATTATGTGGAGGAATCCAGTTAAACTGATGTTTTTGAAACCAAAATGTTGAGGAACCTTAAGACTTCTTAAAAAAGAAACATTGGCTTTCATTTTAGTGGTCTTTCAAATGCATTGTAAAATGATTTTTTTCTTCAGAGAATAGAGGCTTTCATGAACAGTCAGGACTAGATGAGTTTTACTTGATAGGTGATGGTGCAGCTGTCTTGATTCGATCCCTGGAACCCCTGGAGGGCCAGGAAACCATGCAGCAGTTGCGTGAAAAGAAGAGGAAGCCAGAATCCATCAGAAAGAAGCTCAAAGACTTTGAACTCTGTAATGGTCCCTCAAAGTTATGCATTTCAATGAATCTTGAGAAAACTACTTGCAATGGGCAGGACTTGGCAAACTGGCCAGCTTTGTGGATTGAAGATAGTGAAAATGTGAGAGAGGATTGCATAGTGGCATGCAAGCGTATAGGAATTGACTCTTGTGGTCCTGAATGGGCTGATAAACCCCTGAGGTTCTATATTCTGGGGAATCGATCTGTTAGTGTAAGGAATAAAAGTGCAGAAGCTCTTCTTTGCTCAGGTAGATGAAGACATGTGTTCTTCCACTACATGCTGGTTTCATTCTTCAGGTGCCATATCCATATTTGACATCACTGCACCTGCCAAGCCCAGAGCTTGCTTGGTGTTATGTGAACAACTGCTGTAAGTGAAAAATGTGGTGGGAGATGCTTGATTTTGGACTCCTTTTCAAAAACATATATTCAATGTACTTTATATCAGTGATATTGAGCATCCTGGCCATTGCTCTGACTCTAGTCTTATATAAAAGCAAGGATGACCACAAAAGCCATCCATCGTCCAATTTGACTGTGAGAATGTGTATATATCTTCGTGCTTAGCTCTTCACCTTCAAGACATAGGGAATGCATGATATTCATTTTTTTTCTTGTTAGGGAGCAGATGCTGGTGACATTTTATCAGACAGTCCTTCAGCAGATTCTTCACCATTGGTCGAGGGCCTGAGGAGTCAGAAGGTCAGAAGCACCTACAAAACCATTGCAGCTAGTCTGACAGCTGATGAAGCTGAAGAAGAGAGACGGTAAAACCCTTCTCATGGTTCGGTTTTTACCAACATTGCAACTAGCTAAGTGACTTTGTATTTCTGTCCAGGGCTGAATCAACACAACTGAACCATATCTTTGGACT
Source organism: Darwinula stevensoni (assembly GCA_905338385.1). NCBI lineage: Eukaryota > Metazoa > Arthropoda > Ostracoda > Podocopida > Darwinulidae > Darwinula > Darwinula stevensoni. The sequence continues at coordinate 163,715 of CAJPEV010000100.1, forward strand.
TCTCAAGAAGGAGGAAAAGAAGTTTGGGATACAGTCTCTTGAAGACCTGAAGCACCAACTGCACTTGTACAAGGCATAACCTCAGGTTTAAATGTGACCAAATTTGTATTTATTCAAATGCAAATATAAGATTTATACAGAAAGTTTGACACCAATAGACTGTGTTATTCACTTGTTAAGTAGTAAATAACACTACTGACTACTGGGAAGCGTCTGTTGGCCGTAGAGTTTCAAGGTAATGTTGCTCAGAAAGGCTGGGATGGAATGCTGAGCAACCAGGAAGTGTTCTATGTCCTCAGACATGGCTTTGGAAAATTCTGTCTCCAACAGCTCCAGGGTACCTGAGGATCCAATCTGTAATTCCAGTCTTGTTAACTCAAGAGATATTTGCTGTGAGACACAAAAACATGGTTTTACCCTTTGCATGAGATCCCACCTGAAAGTGGAGATAGTCATTGGGTGAGTCTGCATACACACTGAGGACCTTGTAGTGTCGTCCACTCATCTTCTCAACTTGATAGCCCATCAGGGCATGAATTGTCTGCCGAAACTCGATGCTGGTCTGCTTGAATGCTTCCATCATCCTTGTAGTCTTCATTTCCGAGTTCTTCAGCTGTACCTTTAATCCTTCAAAAAAAAATTCTCTTTTAATGCATTTCACACGAAAATCAGACACTAGTGAATATAGCAGTCTCAAAAAGACTTACAGATGTTCCATGCAGGCAAGAGACCCATGAGAAAGGATGTTGAAAGAGAAAAGGAGAGACAGAGGGTGAAAGGTTTAGAATGATAAGAGAGAAGAAAAGACGTACTTTCGAGTTCCTTGGTCGTGTTCACATCAACAGATGCAGCTGCCCGTTGTGTCAGTTCCAATGCTTCTCCTTCTTCCATCAGACGTATTCGTTCCTTCAGCCTAGCATTATCCACTTCCAGAGATTCCAACTGTTTTTCCCGCTCTTCCTGAGCTTGTGCCAAGGGGTTCATGCTGCAGAGGGATACTGTTTTCAAGCCTTTATCTCCATTACAGAAGAGTGAACAAAGAGATATGAATTAAATACCTATAGCGGAACACTTTGGTTTGAGCTGGATTGTAGTCGCCCCTGACTCGATGCTCAAGGAGCTCCTCAAGACGCTTACGATCTTGACTTAGGTGTTCCTTTTCTGTCTCCAGTTGTTGGAGTTTTTCTTGGAGCTTCTGAATCTTCTCCAGCTCCTCATTGGATGACCTCTGCATTGACTGTATGACAATTCATGATTTTCTCAAACATCCATAACACCTTGCAGTTTTACATTGATATGCTTGCCTGATTAGGTGGGACTAGGCTGTCATTAAACTGGCGATACTCTTGGAGAAGCTCCTCTAGCTGAGCCACACGTTCATCAGTCAAATTTATTGTTGTATCCTTCTCACAGGAGTCCAGGATTTGTTTGTATGACTGAACTTCCTGCAAAGCATACCAATCCACAATAAATTATGTAAAACAGATTTAAATCTTTCCACTTGAATTTCACTTTAATGCAACTGATACCTTGGAGAGGAGCATGAGTTTACGACTGTACTTCTTGAGAATGGCATCCTTGTCAATGATCATCTTCTCAACACTACACAGTCGTTCCTCAAGACTCTTTGCCTTCCCACTGGCTTCTGAGCTCCTCCTCTGCTCCATTGCAAGGCTAAGGAAAGGAAATTATAAAAATAAATAACAGCAAAATCTGAAATGCAGGATGACCATCAGAACCAGTTGAATTTCCATGCTTCAAAAATCAGTCATGCCTCCAAAGGAAGACATCTCATGATTTACAAATCACAAGGACATTAAGAAAATTATTGCCAAACCAGCCTGCTAGGACAAAAATACTGTGTCTATAGCAAGATACTCTTTGAGATAGATGATATCTAGGGGGAAGAAAATGAGGGATGTATAGCTAGAAGCATGCAGTACAGGAGAAGGATTTCATTTCTGGAAAATAAACATTCTTTCCAGCTCAAGATGCACCCTTCTATGAAGTTTTATAAAAGGGATGGTAAAGCACAGCTTGCGGGTATGTGGACCAATGACCCTGCACTGAGATGCCACTGATTGCAACCCAAGAAAGCTTAATAAGAGAACAAGTAAAGGGAAAAAAAAGAGGACTATACTCAGAGTTGTAGCTCCTAACAGTCCCTAGACTGCAAGAGCTGACTTCCCCCATTATCACAATCACTTGATACACAACCACTTGATATTGGGACAGATTAGGTCAGAAGGTGCTACATGACAGGTTGAGATGATGAAAGATTAAATAGGGACTACAAGAACTGAAAGGATCTGCCCCTTCAGAAAGGAGGGCCAAGAAGAAAACACATTCCCAGTTCAAGTGCTGAATGAAAGCAAGTGGTTTGATTTGAGTTTTGAAAGACCAGCAAGGATCCAAGCATGAAATAAATGGGTGAAGAAATCTGACCAGACTTAGTGTTCACCTTCTACTGGGTTTTTCTGAAAGTTTCTGACCCACTAAAATAAAGATGAGACTAACAAGAATATATTGGCTTATTTGCATTCCATATAGCCAGGAACACCCAAGGTACCAATTCCTGTTTCAATATTAGGTATGACATTCTGCCGGTCTCCAGGAACCCCAGATCTGCATCCCTAAGCTCTCAACAAATCTACAGATGACATTCATTGTGTTGGTTCTCATTACACTTAAAGCCCTGATGAAGACTAATGCCCAATTTAAATGGCATGCTGAACACTCTGCAGGAACCTGTGCCACAGGTGTTAGGGGTATTGAGATCTAGACAGTTACTTGGTCAACATTTTCTAGATCTGAACCAGTCTCTTTGATGGTATAGAACCTAAAGCCAGCTGTGTGGCATGGGCTCCATCCTGCATCAAGCACAGCCTTTTCTTGGCCAGGGCTGGTTGCTTGAACCTTCATGTAGCCCATGGAGACAGGCAGGGTCAGGCAGAGTATTTACTCGCATTTTGTGCGAGTTGGTCAGAAACTTTTGGGACACCCTGTAGAATACTTGAGACATGAACACTTACTCAGCTTTAATGGAGCTGATCTGCTCAGTATTTTGCAAATCCTTGCATTGAAGATTAGCCACATAGTTAGCCAAGTCTTCTGGAGAAGGATCAGGCAACCCCATCTGAAGAGACACCTTCTTCCATGAAGACAGCTCTCCATCCAGACTGGAAACTTGAGCATGGATTTCAGCCATTTCAGCCATACGCTCCTTGAGTCGCTCCACTTCTGCCTGAAGATGTGTATTCTGCTCCTTTAGCAAGAAGGTGTTTGCTATCTTCTCCCTATGAAAACAAAAAAGAGGGAATGTCAGGACTGGGTCTTATAAAGTACATCTCAAAGTATTATTTGAAATTTATATTCTTTTTTATTTGGGAAATAAATCATAAGAAAGGAATGAACAGAAGACATAATATGGACCGGAGAGCCAGGTTGTCCTTTTGAACCTCAAGGAGCTCAGCCTCGAGGCTAGGGAGTCGAAGAACTTTTTCCTGCATTGTCTTTGATAATACTATCCCTGTCTCCAGCTCTCCTACCTTCCCTTCCAGCTCCTGCAAAATTAAAATACATAAAATGAGGTGAGAGCCAAAATAGCACACTGAATTGTTGTTCACAATGAAAAACAACCTTCATGTTCATGTGAGCTTTCGACAAGGAGGCTTCCAGAGAAGAGACCTGTCGAATGAGCTGCATCTTTTCCTTCCCCATAGCATTGCATGCATCCATGGAATCTTTCAGTTGAGCATGGAGGGTCTTGTTCTCCTCCTCTTGCCTCTCCAGGGCCAGCTGAAGCTCATTCATCATTTCCTCTTGCCCTGACTCCAACTGAAGTTCAATGCAAAATTATGTAAATCTCTCATACTTTTAAATATGTAGTTGCATTCAATGCTTCAGAACTACCTGAGTGATTTTCTTCTCCAGTCTCTCAATCAACTGATCCTTTTCCAGAGATTTGAGTTCTATGATGTGCCTTTCACTTCGAAGCTGTCCAATGAGTTTGGAGGTGCTACGCTCCTTCTCAGCCAACTTCTCTGATAGACTTGACACCTTCTGTGTCAACTCCTCATTCTTAAGAGAGAAAGGCCTTTTAAGATAAATGCCAATCACATATCTCCAAAAGTTATGATGAAATCCCCAGAAAACCTTGGATTCAAGGCGTCCACATGACATCTTGAACTCTTCCATTGAATTCTCTAGATCTGAGTCCAATAGCTTGTTCTTGTTACAGAGTTTCTCCAACTAGTGAACGTTTGGGTCATAGAGAGCTAACCGACTATTGTTAAGGTGGAGGAACGCGGAGTCGAAAACTAAGTTCAGATGTTGTCTGTACCCGTATCACTTCAGATCGTCTAAGGGTCTATAGGTGTTTGGTGGGTTGGCATGGTCACTATTGCCCCCCCAATCTCAATGCATGTGACTATTTCCTATGGGGATACCTAAAGGACAAAGTCTTCAAGTCAAATCCATGCACTTTGGGAGACCAGAAGGCGGCCACAGAACATGAAGTCTACTCCATTTTCCGGGATAATTTGCAGACTGTAGTGCAGAATTACGCCACACGTCAAAGACGTGATAGCGCACAGGGGATGGCATATTGAATGTGTTCTTTCAAGGAGAATCATTTTCCCATGTTTATGGATTCTTGATGCAAAATTTCATGCATCTAACTTCATTTGTTCAAATATTATAAATATCTATAATGGTCTGATGAATAAAAAATCACCCTGTATAAACATATGCCACATACAAAAACACAAAGGTAAACATTGTCCTTGACATTTTTCTCAACAAACTTGATGTCAGGTCGCCTCTTTTTTCCTCAATTCTGGGGTCCAGGCCCATAGCTACATTCACAGGGTTCACACTAGCTTTTTTTAAATCTTAAGTCCTGGTGCCTAGCTTCAACTCAGCATGAACATGTTCAGGTGGTTTTCAATGAGTCCCACAGACTTAGATGTTTTGCAAATGAGTCCCTCTAAGAAAATATGAGTCAGGGACTCACTATAGTGAGTTAACATGAACCCTGATTCATATTGCCTTGCTCTGTCCTGGCCTAGGCCAGGACAGAGCTCTCCACCTATTGAATTCAGAGATGGGTGAGCACAGAACCAGTGGCACACCCATGAAGGACTCAGAAGACTCAGAGTTTCACTTTCAGCTAAAATCTTTGATATAAATGTCTTTTGCACAATGGACAGAGCTTTAACTTTCTTAATGTACAACTTTCTCATCTCTAACAGAACATGAAATAGGATATTTTGACTCAGTATCAAACCTCAGGAGGACAGTTGAAACTTTTCTTTTTACCACAGCCAGGAGCTTCCTGTCATTTATCACATATACAGGCTTAAATCACAACCTACATATAGCCTAGTTGTATTTATAACTGGTGACTGAGGGTGTTTCTGCTCCACTTTACAAACCTGGCTTGGTGTAAGATAGAACCAGATGGGCTGCAGGTCCACTCAGGCTTTTCCCATTGCAAGAATAATGCTTTTATTAATTATTGAGAACCATTAGGTAAATACCAAATGGAACCTAAGCATCATTATTTCTAGTCATGCTGAATGCCCTCTACCTACTACTAAACAAGCCATTGGATTCCACTCATGAGGTTATCTAGATAAATCCCACACGTGGTACATCTTTTAATTTCTTTATGCATTACTCCTTTTCCACTTAACTATGCACTCAATTTCAATGTTTTTTCGAAAATTGCAATAAAACGTCTCCATATCTTCCTGTCATTTTTTCAGTTTTTTTTAATTCTACAGTTAAAATTTAACTTATTCTTGTGGAAAAGTTCCTGGAATATATTTTTTTTGCTTGAATCTTTTACCTTCAACATCCATGTCCATGTGATCCCAGATCAGTGGTTGGTTGCCACTGACCAAATTCCCACCAAGGATGAGGGAGAAAAAAGAAATTATATATGAAGAAGAGGATGAACAAGAAGATTGATACATCACAAGAAAGGTCGCAACATCAATGCAACAAGACATTACTGAATAGAGACAACTGATTCACTTTCATTATTTGTGTTTGTATGGGGAACAGTGGATAGTTAAGTGAAACAGGAGTAACACATTGAGACCTGTAAGCTGTCCAAGCATGGCTATTTGCATGAAAAACAAACTACAGAAAAACAAACTACAGTGTTTTTCTCTTGGGTTAGACAATTTTTCACTTGATTCAGACATACATGCATGGGACATTCCTCATGCATGAGTGTCAAAGTAAAGTGAACTAGAGTCTGCCTCAAATGAAAAACACTGCAAATGTGATTCACAACAGGTCTTGCCAAATATTATGCTAATTGTCATTATTCTGCAAGGTAACCTATCAAGTTACATCTCACAGAGATGTAACTTGACAGGTTAAAGACTTGTAGTTATACATTTAGATTGGAATGTAAATGAAATGCAGACAAGAAACAAGAGCTTTTCCAAATGCCCACACCTAAAAATGTTAAGGTCAACATGGCTGAGGCCAGTTGAACGAAACCTAGTGGTTCCCATGCTTACTTTTTTTCTTACACTGCACCCTCTAATGTCCAGTGGTTCACAACCTGTCATCTGGGAACCTCTGGGCCAACCAATAGTAGGGGATGGTTTGGTTTGCAAGGACTTATTAATAATCTCTTTTCTGCTTCCTTCAGTCAACCCCCTTGTTTGTTTTGCCTTTCTTGAAAGAATGAATCTATTTTTTTGGTAGCACAACATGACTTGAGTTTTTGGGGGGTTCACCCTTGCTGTCCTACTGTTTGAAGAGATTCTTGGGCCTATCACTTGCAAACCCAGTATCTCTCGATTGGCTGATAACAATTCCACCTCCTTGCGCCTCAGCTTTTGATTCAAGTCTACAACAGACATGGGCATAGTGAAGTCTAGCAGATTCCCAGATATCCACAACGGTGGGTTGGCATGGTCACTATTGCCCCCCCAATCTCAATGCATGTGGCTATTTCCTATGGGGATACCTAAAGTCAACCCCCTTGTTTGTTTTGCCTTTCTTGAAAGAATGAATCTATTTTTTTGGTAGCACAACATGACTTGAGTTTTTGGGGGGTTCACCCTTGCTGTCCTACTGTTTGAAGAGATTCTTGGGCCTGCAGGAAGATAGGGTGCTGAGCAAAGGAACAAGGGAGAGTTTTTCAAGCTTTCAGGAGGGACTTCGAACCCCTTGATATCCCTCTTGGTTGCACTGCTGTATTTGACATGTCCTTTGGTGGTCCTAACAAGTACACTGTTTCTGGATTGAATTTTTACCACCCCCTATGGTGGAGAATGGTGAAAACACACTTCCAGAGAATCTGCTTTATCAGGTGATAGACGTAACCACCCATGTGTAAGATGTTGCTATCTGCAAGCGATGAAAGTGCTCCTATAGGGGGTATGAATTCAATCTAGAGACAGTGTAGCATCAGTCTTCCCTATCTTCTGTACCTCATCTTTGTGTAGCCACTATTTTTTGTAAATGAATGAGTGGCATGTTTCAGTGATTTTCTAACAGTAAGTAGTAAGTAAAAAGGAAGTAAATATCTAAAATATGAATCCTAGGCTTCCTGTAAATTGATTAGTCTATAGAATGAAGGCAAGCAGAAGGAACAATCACCCCCCCCTTGCCATGGATATTCCCAAAAACAGAGACCCACCTGCAATCTCCAAGGCCTTGTGAGCATCTTCTTGGCGCTTGAGCAAAGAGCTAACAGGCACAGTCAACTCCATGCTAACATCCTGAATCCGAGTAAGGTCCATCAAGGTCATACTTGATATCTCCATTGTGTCTCCAACTGTAAGGCGTCTGGACTTTCTTGCACGGGGGAAATGACTTTCATCTACTGATCGCTTTGTGGCTTGAAACTTTTCAAATGGAGACACAATATCTGGGGGCCCAGAAGGGTCCCCAAGCTGGGCAGACATCTTGTTACCTTGCTGGACTGCAATCCTCCTATCACTTCAATATTCACATAGGTCATTTACATGTACAATGTACAAGATCAAAGGTAAAGTAAAAATATTGGCCTGACATTCTGAAACTCCTCCTAGGTCAGCAATCTGTGCTGATAATCTACTATGGTGCAGACCAGGATATTTTACACCTTGACCTCCATTCAGGGCTTATAATAGGGGCATGGGTAATTTAAAGACAGGGTTACTCAGGAAGTTTTTTCACAAACATGAAAGTTTATTTTGGTCAAGTAGCCCTATGTGTGCTTCCAAGAGCTCTCTACAACTCCATGATAGATAAAAAGAAACATATCTGTGAAATTTATCAGTTTAAAATTAACCTAGTAGGCAAAAGCTTTACATTTTGCACAAAATTCAACCTGAGGTCTTCAGTATACTCCAGAGCAGCATTTTTCTCAACTGATTTTGATAAATTATCAATTGCACTAGTTTAAGCAGTAAAAGCCTTGGTGATGTGTATACTTTTGGCATACTTCACTGCCAGGGGTAGTGATGGCTTAGTCCATGTGAACAAGTAGTCTTTTAGAATGCTTTTCACTCAAGTAAAACATTTTTCCACTTGACTAGGACAATCATGCATAAGGAACATCCCATGTGTGGGTAGTGTGAGACAAGTGAAAAATGGCTTGACTCAAGAGGAAAACACTGTAGCTGAGTGAAAGATCTAATTTAAATCAGTCTGATTTGTTTTGGGTCAAAAAGAAATGGCAACTCCATTTCCTGAATCACATTAGAATTGAGGCCTTACCAAACTCTCTTTTCTCCATTTTAGCATCCTCTCTTCCTTGATTCAGCCTTGAGACATGTCATGAAATATTGACATTAGTGCCATTGAGAATGACATAACTAAGGATAACAATTTTATTCATCAAAAATTGAGGAAATAAATTGACTTCCTCAAATTCCTCTAAAACAATTGAAAGCTGATTATATTAGACTTTAATAATTACATTTTACAAGAATTTCTCAAATTTTACTAATGAAAGGGATAACCCAAGGGTGGCTTCACTACCTCATGGCATTACAAATATGGGAACATCAAAAGATTCATGCAATATTTCTTCAGCCCCCTCCTGAGAGATGGGGACTTTGATATTGCCAGAGGAAGCATCTCCCAAGGTCATCATAATTTTGATTCAGTGGCAATGCAAAATTTTGAACTCTTAAAAAAAAAGCTCCTATAAATCATACTCCAACCAACTGCTTTAACATATGCCCCTTGTGGAGCCTGTTATGTATTTCAGCTAGTTCTTAATATTCATTTACTAGGTCAATATAAACCCTCAAGGGAAAAGATGTAATGAGCTTAAGATTTACTTGACATCTGGTGAAAACAGGGTACAGAGGTATAAAAAGTTATTGAGTATCCTGGTAACCATGACTCCTCTCAACTCAGCAAGCATAAGAAATAAGCCTGTGACAGGCCCTGGGGGAGGGGGGGGTCTTGTGGTCATGTACACCTACAACAGGGTTCATTTGGGGAGTTCAAATGGGGAAAGTCCCTAAGAAGCTCCTGGAATTTTCTAAATTTGAAGGAGTAAAACATGGTAATTAAAGATGTTTACTTTATTTTTTTTTCTGTCCATGAGCAGAAATTGCACATTGAATCAAGAATTCATTGGGATTATTATAATGTGAATAAAGTCAAATCTAAATTTCTGCTTATTCAGTCAACCCCTGAATCAAAATGAAGCTCCATAATTTTTTGAGTTATTGGCAAAATGTCAGGCATTGCACTGCTGGCAAGACTACCATGTCAATGTACAATGGTTCCTATATTCTTTTCAAACTGTCCAGTTTCTCATGAATACTTGAGATCAATGTTGTAATGGCCCATGATCCTGGCTGGCTGTGATCATCTCCCTGGCTTTACCTTATTTGCTTTGAACTTCTCCAAACGCATCCAAATTTCTTACCTCCTTCAAATTGCCTTCAAAAAAGTTACTTCAACTGAGCTGGGTCTTTGGGATTCAGAAGTGGATGTCTCAATCCTTGGTGCTGCCGAAGAAGGGGTGTTTTTTTTTTTACGGAAATGGAAGGTGTAGTATGGGAATTTCCTCAAATGACCTTGAAACTGTCTTACTGATTGCATTTGCGAAAAATTGCCCGAATGAGGGATGGGGCCTGCAAAGCCATGCAAGAAATGGCTCAGAGATAGCATTCTGCCGCTGGACTACAACTGCAAGTATCCCGAATAGAAAGGAAAAGTCGGACTCTCATTCCCTCCGCTCCCGAATAGAAAGGGAAAGTCGGACTCCCATTCCTTCCGCTCCCGAACAGAAAGGGAAAGTCAGATTCCCATTCCCTCCGATGCCGAATAAAAAGGGAAAGTCAGACTCCTACTCCCTCCGCTCCAAAACAGTTGCATTATTTTCCTTATTTTGCTCTCCCGGTCGCTGCCAATGAATTACCGTCCCGATACCTCTCGCTCCAAAAAAGTTTCACTCGTTTCCTTCTCTTCCCCTGAGGAAGGGCTCATGTGAGTCAGCCAACTGGACATATGGACGGCAAAGTGGGTTCGGCACAAGACCACGAGCGTGAGGGGTAAACTACACATTCGAGATCCGATTGGATGTAACAATCAGCAAGAAACCCCTCGTCCGTAATCTTCCACCACGCCAGTGTCAGCATCCCTCACCACTCCATATCCCATGTCAATTCGACCTCTTCTCTTTCTGTTCTCCCTTTTCAATTATTTCATTCTTTCCACCCCTCCTTCCATTTTTAAAAAAAATCCATCTCCCCATTACCAGGTTACAGATAATGTTCCACCCTTGCTAAAGATACAGCACGTTGTACCCGCTGCTTCCACCAAGAACATTTGCTTCAATAATCAGGTAGACCTTCGCTAACACATGACATGCGGGGCAAAATTAAGTATTGAGCTCTTTATGAGATTGTTTGACGATACACTTTACCATGCCATTATTGGTAAAATGCAAAAGCACTTCTTGCTTTTGTTTTGAATTTGAGTTGTAAGCTATTTTTGTGCCATGAAAATGATAACATTTAAAAACTACTCTCAGCCATTGTTCTGTTGTATTTCATTTTGATTGATGTTCATCAGTTCATCATGTTCATCAGTGACTGGAATGGAAAGTTTTATCTCCAAATATGCATTAAGTAGAGCAAAAGAAATGGAAAATATTAATATGTAATATAAATATATATATACACAAGAGTGTTACAAGAAGTAACGACAATTCCTGTCAAAACCGTCCGTGTGAGCCTATTTCCAAGGTCAGGAATGTCAGGTGTGTCCAGTTGCTGGCTGTTATTGCAGTCCTTTTGTTCCTGTTATTGGGAACTCATGACAAGTTAAGTATGGCAATTGGATTTCTCAGGGCACATTTCATTGCATCGCTTTCTGGTGAATAAATAAAAATTTGTTTAAATATTCAATCTGTCTAGACCATAGCAGAAAAGTGACCAAAAGCCCATGGCTGTGAAGGTGCAAACTCGGCCAGAATCGGTTCCCATCATTTTTAGTGAAAAGGGCAGCTCAATGTACACTACTGTCAAAAGTTAAGGCCTGCTCATTCCTGCCTTCTTAAGGGACATGCGGCAGCAGTTTGTGAGAAAGTTCAATATTGCATTTGCATTTAGTCCTGCCTCAATGGAGTCCGAAGTCATGCCATGATGGGCCCTCATGGATGGAGACTCAGACACTGGCAACATATCTCATTCAAGATGGTTTCAGTATGTCATGCACACCAGGGGTCCAACAATTTGCGGGTGAGGCAATGGCAGTGAATTTACTGTTTACAGGTGGGACTTGACTTTGGGATGATAGTGTGCATTCTATTCATATACTGTATAAACATATGTAAACAAATCTGTAATTAACCAGATCACTGAGTAAAAAGTTGAAATCTTAGGAAAGAGCGTTTTATATACACGAACATCTTGCCCTCCTACAATCTAATACTTTAATTGATTCGAGGTCATGCCATGCACGGCCTAAAGCGCCAGGCCTACAAGGCTCTGCCATTCTGGGTCATAAAAATTGCAAGGCCGAAAGCGGTGGTGAAAGGTTGTCACTCATCCGCAGCATGGGCGTCCGCTCCCAGGGAAATGATGGGCCCTCATGGATGGAGACTCAGACACTGGCAACATATCTCATTCAAGATGGTTTCAGTATGTCATGCACACCAGGGGTCCAACAATTTGCGGGTGAGGCAATGGCAGTGAATTTACTGTTCACAGGTGGGACTTGACTTTGGGATGATAGTGTGCATTCTATTCATATACTGTATAAACACATGTAAACAAATCTGTAATTAACCAGATCACTGAGTGAAAAGTTGAAATCTTTGGAAAGAGCGTTTTATATACACGAACATCTTGCCCTCCTACAATCTAATACTTTAATTGATTGAGGCCTAAAGTTGAGGTGGCTGTCACTCCTAACGCGATGTCTACGATGCTATGCCATGCACGGCCTAAAGCGCCAGGCCTACAAGGCTCTGCCATTCTGGGTCATAAAAATTGCAAGGCCGAAAGCGGTGGTGAAAGGTTGTCACTCATCCGCAGCATGGGCGTCCGCTCCCAGGGACAAGGGGGGGCACTTGCCCCACCCCTGGAAATCGGGCATGGCAATTTACTGGTAGTACTATACAAGAAATTTAATGTACTTCATGTGGAAATCTCTTCTTCCGTAGCACCATTTAGACCAATCGTGCCACGCAATATGAAACATCCAAATGTTTCAAATTGTTTGCTGGGCTGTCTCATTGTCTGACATAAGAGTTGCATAATAGGTCTACAGGTAAGGGCTACTTTGAGGCCCACAATTTCTGTCGTTGTTTTAAACACATTGGTGACGGGCCCCGAGAAATCTCGTAGGGAATAAACCAGCGGACGCCCATGATCCGCAGCCTAAAACGCAAGGCCTACAAGGCTATACTATTCTAGGCCATAAAAGCTTTCAACTGCTTCATACCTTTACGTATACCTTTTCAAATTTCTGCTCATTAGATGGCCAGCGTAGCGGCTGCAAGCCGCTAGTTTCCATTTCATTTATGAAATTGCTTAAGAATTTTGGAGGAACAAATGTCTAGATTTTTTTTAATGCCCTTGTAAGGGTCTTGCATTTCAAATGAGATAAGAGACATGAGGGCTGATTCTTGGACTTGCATGTGAGCAGTCCCTCTTTCTCTGAAAAGATACGAGTCAAGATGAATCAAAGTTATTTCAGAAGCTTAAAATTGAGAAAGGACCACACTTGTCACACAGTCTACTTTATTGACTCAATCGAGACATTTACAAGTAGATACAAGATAAATAATGCAATAAAAGCGAGACATATCAGTGGAAGTCAATCAGATTACTGCTCACTTTTCCCAAGTGCTGCTTTCTTTCCCCCCACAAATTAAACAGGAGTGATTTCATAAAAAAAAGATGGGACAGACAAAATACTGTTAAAATGGGGAAAATCATCGATGCACACCTCATTCTCCTATCAATTCACTACTAAAGCAAAGAACAGGAGAGGATCTGGGCCACATGTGGGGATTCTTAGCACATCAAGGGGAACCACAAGGAAGGAGACCAGGGCCGAGTCAACCTCAGAACCAGTGACTTGCAGTTATTATGCCTCTTTCAAAATGTGGAATGCTTCATTTGACTATGAGAGGGAGAATCACAGATCTTTGATGATTCAATCACAAGCCTTGGCCTCTGACTCGACCCTGAACAAGAGACAGGAAGCAGAGCTGCAAAAGCTGGCCCAATCAAAATTTTCAATGCAGACTATGATCCTCCTCAGGGATGGAAATCAACCATTTTCTATGAACTAAGAGTGGATTAGAGAAGCAAAAGGAAAGAGTGGCAGAGAAGACCTCTTCTACCATAGACAATCCATTATATCACAAGATGAACAATTTCAGAAGTGCTTCAGTGTACATTTATATGTGGGGAAGATAAACACGACAAAAAACACAACCCCCAAATACCATACATACCACCATTCATTCATCCATCCATCCTCCACTGTACAATAATCATAACAGAGGGTCGGCATGAAGAGAAAGACACGATATCTGTTCATGTCACAGGAATCATGACCCTCGACACTGGTTCCGTGCTCCATCCCCCTCATTCGCAGCTCAGGCTAATAAAGCTTCTGTTAGGTACTTTATACATAACAAGGGGGAAACTAAACCTAATATTGTAGATACTTGAAAATACCACCAATTTATCTTTCCCTCCTCATCCTTAATCCTAAGATTCTTTTTTGAAAGCCAGAGACAACACAGACTGATGGGTGAACACCAGCAAATTTCCCCACTGAGCAAAGTAGCACACACTGCACACCTCTGTTGTTTCCTCAATTTATGTGTTTTTAGCTTTAGGCATGCACACAATACGCTCTCTGTTTCTCTCCTGGACGACTTTCAAGGAAGGGTCTGGTAGAAGAACAAGAGAGACAGATTGTGCCGGGAAGAAGAAACTGAATGATGATTCTACAAAAATTAAGGGGACCTGGGGGGAAATAGAAGAGATCAGGAGTTGTCATGTTACTGCCACACTCACCCAATCAAATTTTAAAAAAAATTTTTGGCACTGTGGAAAAGAGATAAATAATCTTTTATATTCTACGTTGGACTTAGATTACATGGAATTGCTTCTGAGAATTGCAGGACTTGACTGAATGGCTTAAAACCCTGAACAGATGCATGGTGAATTTGGTCATCATTCCCAATCAACCTGGAAGGAGATGACAACAAAAAAAAGAACTAGCAGGCACACTGGATGGAAATCTGGGAGGGATGATCAACAGTCTAAAGTCTTGTGTGAAACGCACTCACATCTGAGACAGATCCAAGACCCTATGGCATTATGAGTGAGATCCGAATGGGACTCCTCGAGACCCGAGGTGCTAGTGCTTGCCTTGAAAGGGACAAAAACAAAGGAGAGAACGAAAGACTATCACAAGGAACTGGAGAAAACTCCCGACAACTCGGGGCAAGCCCATGTTCGTGTTGACGACATTCATACATAGCTTCATCACGATACTGCATATTCCCACTCCAGCTTCCTGGAAGCACGGTAACGTCCCCAACGGCAAAAATGTGACTAGATCATAACAATGCTTCAAAGTTACACTTCTCCCTTTCCTGCAACCAGCATTTCTCCTATTCTGTTCTGCCAACTTCCAAGGCACTTGCACATCTCGCTTAATGCCATCCACCTCATGGGACATGATCATTCGATATGGTGAAACCATCATTTTGGCTGGTATTCTTCAATTCGGAATTCTGCAAGATAAATAGGCCTTAAGGCTGGAAGTTCACACAAGAGATCAAGAGGAGTTCAACCGGGTCTCGAGCGACTTCACAGGAAACTAGGGACACTTGAGCAATCGAGAATTGTGACACGAGAGACCCCAGAGACGCTTTGATAAAAGGAAGATCACTTTAACCAGATCATTGTGAGGTTTATCGCACCAATAAGGCTCCAATATCGCGAGATAGGCATTAGCTCACTGGAAACAAATTTTGACTTCATATTTTCCTTTTGTCACTATTGTAAGAGCAAATAAATACAATTTTTCTTCCAACTTCACATCAGGTACCGCTCCATCACAAAGATCAAAGACAGCTTACGAAAAACTATTGAATACGTCTTTGGAATCGCTAGGTTACTTTGTTTAGTTTTTGGCTCACAATGTTGTTGCAGGAACAAGGAGAGCTCCATTCGCACATGAAGCACCTTCAAATGGGTAATGATAAATTGGCCGGCAACGGGGCAATGCAATCCCCCTTTTGTACGAACATTTGAACACATCAAAAAGGCTTTCTTTCTCTTATTACTGAGAAACAGGGTGAAGGAGGGAGCAAAATGAAGCTGGAAACATGGTGCTTGAGCGGGTCTCATGCATGAACAGGACCCTTTCTTAAAAATCGCCGCCATCACAAGTGCAAATGCATACCATCCAATTGGTTTTCTTTTTAGTTTGCTCCCTTCTGGCTTGACAGACTTACAAAAAAAAAAAAAAAACCATCCACACGAGACATGAGAGAGGCTGACCTATGAAAGCCCTACTTGAGCTTGTGAAAAACCAAAAGCTGCTGCCAATACTGAACCTGCTACCGGGCCAGATACTGGTTAGTTTCATACACATCACGTAAGAGATCTTCAACAACGTCCTCTGGTGCTGCTTCTTTCTTTTTATGTATTTTTTTTTTACATTTTCTGTCATTTTAAACTTTTTTTGTGAAGTGCACCATCAGGACGGTGTCAAAACACACAGAGTGGGGAATGGAAACAAGAACCAAGGCAATTATGGGAGAAGGACAACATGATATCACAATGGACTGTCGAGGAAGAGAATGACAAGTGGTTTTCTGTCTGATTGTTGGCATGTCAACAGACAATTCTCACATGTGCACAAACCCAGGCTATGGGTTTCCGATGAAGGTTTGAGCAGTGGTGGATTCTCTACCCTCTACAGATTGAAAAATGCAGGCCATTTTCCATGGAACACTTGAGAGAAGAGATAGAAGAGTTGGCACTGTTTCCTTTGTGGGAAATGCTACATCTATCTCGCTCAGTTAAATGACTAGTGCAAAGAGAGGTGACCAACTGTGGCAAGAGGCAAGGAACCACTGCCCCTCTTGCAACAACCTTTCCATTCGATTTTTTTCCCTTCATCTCCATATGAACCACTTCTGCAAGAGGAAGGCAGTGGGACCTGAGAGGAATTTCTTTCATGCACAATCATCACCAGAGCCAATCACTGAATCACATTCCCAGGCTTTGTGGCCAAGACACAAAAAACCAATTTCCCTTGGATTGAGATTGCATTATGAGGCATCACAGACAAACACGGAAGATCCCAGCTGGTTCATCTCATTCAGAAGTGAGGAATTATGCTGTGACCGGGATGTCCAGAGACCAACAGAGATAAATGGAGGAAGGCACAAAGGTTTGACTCAAAAGAGGCTCCCGCTATCACAAACACCACCCGTGGATACACAACCTCAGATGACTGCCTGTCCTGGAATAAAGAAAAACTCTGACCATCCTTTAACTTCTTAATCCGGAGTATGGAATGTCTTGTGAGACCCACAAAGTTTGTCCATTCACTATGGCTAGAAAAAGAGATGTAAATCAAACAAATAAAGATGTGATTCCTGGATCATGTTGCATATGGCAGATTTTACTGGCATCGATTGCCATCCCTGGTCAGAAGTCAGACACCTGTCAAATCCTACTGGTATGTTTCTTCTATGTGGAAGACGTGGAGCTATCGACAAGAGACAGAGAAGCAGGTACTAAGCAACCACCACGCACAAAAGCATACAGGTTGGAAGTGATATGATCCTGTATCTGACTGGTCTTTCTCCTCCAGATCCAGAGGACACACACTATCGCACAGTGCAGACAATGGAAAAATATTGCACCATCACATTCAACCACTTTTTTTTTTCTTTTTTTGTAATTTTTTCCAATCTCCTGTAGTGGGGACATTATCACTTGCATCGAGGGGGATGAAGCACGGATGACAACGAATGTGCACCAACCTGCACCATCGACTAAATGCCGCAAAAAATGTGGAAGGATGCAAATTGGTTTCTATACAAATATCACCTCCACCTTAGGGACTGAGGGGAATTAATGCAGAGATGCACACCTCTGCGTGCAGATCTCATTTGGTCATCTTTTTTTTTCATCTTTTCATTTTGTTTTTAGTTTGATGTGGAGTACTTACCTTGCTCCTGTACACATAGGAAGGAACTCCAATCAGGAGCTCAATCAAACTCTATTGCAACGCATAGGCTGACATAGTTCAAGATTTGAACTTCTTTCTCGAGTACATCACTTGATTTTGGGGACAATGGGATTTTTGGCAAGCTCTGCACAGGTGCTCGCAGAGGGAGAGGACTCCCATGTACATCCGTGCGTGCACTCAGTCAAAGTTAAAGCACAAGTTCATTCATTCTCCCATGCACACATAACATACACAAAAATCCTGATATGATTTGTTTCAGAAAGGTCCATTTCTAACTATTGAAAAATAATATAAAACACTGTGACCAGGGGAAGCAAATGATCATTCCTGAAAGCATACTGTTACTCATCTGAGCTCGAAAAGTACAAGAAAAAAGCAAACAGGAGCAAATTAGGAGTAGAGGGATTGGGGAGAGAAGTCTCTTAAACTTGTTAGGAACATGCACACAGTCATTTTTGTGCAGGATAGCCAAGCTGCACTTCAACTTGGTTGAGGGATATTGTATTCCAATAAAGCTGAGCTTGGGATTAGGTGAGGATCTGCTAACATGGGGACACTGCAGCACCAAAAAGGCATCACACGCGACGATGGCTCCAGCCACCCATCGCCTTTTTTTTGCATTTTCATCAGAGAATTTCCAGAGTTTGAATCACTTTCCCACAAGGTCAACTGGGTTCATCATACACTCCCATCAGCACTCATGCCTCAGGCAAGAAGGCGAGACCGGCATAATGCCGGATTGTCGTGGCAGATGTTGTCTCATATCCATCGAGTCCTCACACTCCTATCACAATTGATTTCCAGGAGACATAGATAAAACTTTGAGGAGACACCATGAATCCCTTTGCTATAGAAACAAGTATCCACAGAAACAGTTACAATGACTGATGATAATATTATTGATAAAGTTTCTAGCCTAAGCCTAAGGGTTCACTGATAATCTCTTTGCTTCTCTCTTCATATTTGATAAACATCCCAGTCTTTAGGTTGCACCCTAAATGGAGCCATCACGAATCGCTGAGATACGGTCATGACTTGGAGAAAAGAGAGGGAGGAAAGGAGTGACACAAGAAAGTAACCATCACCAGAATCTCTCCTCTCTCTCCATCTACAGATCAAAGATCAAAGGGGGCCACTGGTTTCAACATCAAGAGCTACCCTAGTACTTGGCAACGATACAGCTGAGGTCAGGGAGGAAATTGAACAGCTTCAGCGTCAAATCGAACAAGGCTGTGGTACACCCATCACGAATACTTTTTTGCCTACCTGGGAGGATAGGCAAGTCTGTGGGGGGTACTCAATACATGAGCCACTCTAAACCTAGGTCAAAAAATGTACATCATAATGCAGTGAGTAACACAGCTTGGCTTAAATCAGATATCAACTCAGGAATGGATATCGTGCAAACAGACAAGACAGGAGGGAATCCAGGAGGATCACACTTTACATGTTCTCGCCCCCCAAAAGATCACCGGGGAGGAGCGAGTTGATGGGATGAGACGAGGCATGTCCTGGGTCAGAATCATTGAGTCCAGCTGGCCCCCACACAGATGAAGAGCCTGAACTCGGCCAGGAGGACCAAGTATCACCACCAGCCTGAGGAAAGGGCATGGTATTCATAATAGACTGGTTTCAATGACAATCAAGTTAAAATACAGGGCAACACTGCACTTACCTTTGATGGAGCAGGGGTAGGAGTAGGAGCATTGGGAGCAACCCAGGTACTGGGGTTGCTTCCACTGCCACCTTGGTTCTGCCCACTGGGACCAGAAATAAATGCCTGCACTTCAGCCTCTGTTGTGGAGTCAGCCAAGATCGTGGTGTTCCCCAGGACACAGTTGTTCAGAGCATTTTGTGCCTGTCATGACAAGATCAAGGAGTGTTCACGTCATTAGTAGTTGATAGTCTGAGATTACCTTATGGGGAAACTGCAACATCAGGTTAACACACAATCAAACTACTACAGAAACTTTGAAACCAATACAAAGCTACCTATTTGAAAAGACTCCAGTACCATAACCAACTCCTTGTGCAACTTTATCAACAGATTTCAATGTTAATGCATAGTTTTGACCATTCCTCCCTAGTCAGTCAATCACTGTCACAATAACCCAAATCATATTTCAAGCCTTGAACTTGTAGTCATAATGGCAGACTATATATATAAATAGAACAAATGCCAAAAAATTTCAACCAACCAATACCTTTAAAAGTATTAGGTAGCAAGCAGATGCACCAAATCACCTATACAGGATGTTTTGGCCAAAACAGGAATAACATCAATAATGTATCTCAACATGAATGGGCAACTCACTTTGATGGTTTCTTCACGAGAATTGTACTTGACAAAGGCCACACCCAACTGAAGCACCAAGTGAAATGTGGACAGTGGACCATGTTGCATGCATAGAGTCTTCAGGGTTGATCCATCAATCTGGGGTGTCAGATTCTTGAGCACTAGCCATGTTGATGAATTTGGATTGCTCCCTCCACTGGCACTGGAGCCAGGACCACTGCGCACTGGTTGTCCACCTTCACTCCAGCCCCAGTTACGATTCCCAGAGGAGTTGTTTCCACTATTTGAGCCAGAGCCAAGGCCAGCCCAGCTTGAAGTACCAGAACCTGGTGCTCCACTCTTGTTTGCCATTCCAGGAGGAGGTCCACGAGATTTAGGTCCCCATATGTCTGAAGAGCCATCAGACCATGCACCCTTCGATCTGGATATAAGGAAAAAATTTAGGTTAAAAATACTTGCACACCTTATCCAAGGATGTACCCTATATGCAAGCCAAGTAAAGGAGGCAGCAACTCACGAAGCAATAGAGGAAGGGAAACTCCAAGTGGATGAGAGAGTGAGACCAGAAGTGAACACAGAATCCATTGATGTTGTGACAGTTGTGCCAGGAATGGCAGATCCATTTACATTTGTTGAGGCTCCAGAGGCTCCCTTATGGCTGTTGTCCCCTCCAATGTTGCTAAAGATGTCAGAATCTTTGATAGTGGCAATGGATAAAGGTGAGCGACCAACAGAACCAGGAGTAATGGTTGGATCATCTTCAATGTTCTTCACCTGATTACCCTGTTGAAGAGCATAAAACCAATCTCAGTATATGAATAGCACACAACATTCGAAAAATAAATTTTATTCAATATATCCTAATAATGTGCTCAGTGACAAAATAGTAAATGTGAAATCATGTCTTCCTCATTCGAACGAGACACCCATCATGGCATAAAGAACCAAGTTGTCCCAAGCAAGAAAAATGATGATCTCACCTTCCATGGTTTTCCAGGCTCAAATTCAGGGACTAGATCAGATATGTAGTTCTGGGAGCTCGGATTATCTCCAGTTGACCCAGATGACCAATGAGATTCCTGGCCAGTAGAGCTGGAGCTAGCAGAATTGGCAGAGGAGTCAGGCCATCCACCAGAGTCCCTTGAAGTTGGTGGTACAGACCAGGTACTGTGGGGAGTACCCAAGAATCTTCGTTTTCCAGGGAAAGGAATGGAATGGGTCCCGTTACAGTCATATTCATGCAAAATTAAAAAAGCTTCCAAGGATGAGCGATGGTCGAGGAAGGCGATATGAAGAAAAGCATCACCAGTCATCCCAAAAAAAAACCTCCTTGGATCTGCCCATTACCCTTGCATAGCTTTTTTTTTTTAGTTTAAGCTTTCAGAAACATCCCAGTAATGTGATTTCCTACACTTGTATCCAGGAATAACAATGCACCAGTAGAAGCCTGTAGTATGCTCTGCTCAAACATTGATATGTCAGAATATCTAACTAGACTGCATGGGGTATCACCAATACAATAAAATATGATCCAAATATGCAATAAACTAATCTAAGATCTCACCTATCCCCAGCACCAAGCAATGGTGTATTAAGAGGTGAAGTAGTTGGAGCCATATTGGACTTGGACGAGGAGCTCAAGGGACCAGGAGCCCGACTGAACTCATTACCAGCATTAGGACCTGTGACTTGCTCATCCTTGGAGGGATGCTTCCATTGGTTGAAAAGACGGGATGGTGGCGTCTGTTGTGGATCACACAACTGAAAAAAGTAAGAGCATCTAATCTGCTAAACCATTTAAATGTTGAATCAAAAAAGGCCAGCAGAGCAACAACTCACAGGTACAGATGGAACACCTCCACCACCAAGATCCAAATTTGCCAAAGGAGGGAGCAAGGCATTCATTGGATCAGCACCAGTGGTCATTCCAAGTCCTGATGGAGGCTTAAACGCATCTCCTCCGTGACCGGCTGGCCCCTGGTGCTGCTGCTGTTTCATGTACAAGGCCTATCAACATCCATGCAGAAGTCACATGATCCTCCCACTCCCCCTCACCTCCAAGACCCAACATGGAGAGGTCAAAACTCACCTGTTGAACAGCAATCTGATTCTGGAGGTTGGCAATGTTCTGCTTGCATTTGGTCACTTGGACGGAAAGATTGAGAAGTGAGGAGGGAGCACTGCGATTGAACTGTGATTGGGTCTGCAGCAAAGCTTGCTGGCGATTGAGTTCCTGGAGGACTTTGATCTGATGAAGTAACTGGCTCAGCAAATGAAGTGTATTGTTGCTCAATTTCTGACTCAGGATCTGGGGGGACAGGGAAAGTCATGTCAGAAAATGCCCACAAATGTCCATGCTTGAGAGCTTTGCAGGATGGAGTTAGAACTAAGTTTACCCCTGGATGGAGATGTCCAGCTTGAACAGCCAAGTTGATTTGAGAGGCCAAGAGATTGAGTTGCTGGTTGGATGGAGTGTTGGGTGGTCCACGACCAACCTGCTGTTGCTGCTGCTGCTGAAGAAGCCTATGCATGAAAGCAGGGTTCATATTCCCAAGATTTGGAGTTCCACTCTGTGGTGGTGCATTCAACAAACTTCCTCCACTTCCCACTCCAGCACCACCCTATAATCATAACAGGTTCATCTTGAACCAATGGAACAAGGAAAATCAAGAATTTTGGGAGTCAATATCTGGAAGGCAACATACAGGTGGATTGAAAGGAACTTGAGCTGGTCCAGCACCATAACGGTTCCCAGTTGCATCAGCTCCGGTAAAGTGTAGATTAGGTGGTATGCCAGTGTTGAACTGGGGTCCAGCAGGTGCAGGGCCAGATCCTTCATCCATGCGAGGTGCACCTCCCCAATTGGTTGGATCCATGTCTGAATGAAGACCTGCTCCAAGTGCTCCTCTACCATATGTTCGGCTCAGTTCCATCAGTGCATCGTCCATATTGAAGTTGTTGTGGCGCATTGCAGCTTCAATGTCCTCTTTCTGTTTCAATGAAATAAATACAAAAGAAACCTATTAACTTTTGCAAGGATGATACATACCTCTCAACATCTCATTCTTCATGTGGGGGGTAGCAAACTCTTTTGAAATGCATGCAAAAAAAATTGCATGCAGTTTGACAAGGCAGCAGCTTAAAAGAGACAGGCTGATCATGATTCATAAAGAGGTAGGTTTGGGGCATCAGGGTGAGACTACCACTCCTTTATAAACCCACCTTGTATCCCATTTCAGCAAGGATGCGGAATTTGCTTGGATAGAGAGCCTCCTTCGGAATCTGTGTCAGTCCCTGCCAAAAAATAGGAAGAGATGGGGGGAGAAGGGTATGGGAATGGATTTAGTTTTACCAGGAGCCATGATATGGACAAGGGTGGGGGATATTCCAAAGAAAAGGGAAAAGGAGGAAGGAATGAAATAGGACCAATCCATCACTATGTTCAGGTTTGACACAAATGCCTGTCTTTTCTGTACTTAGCATCATTCACTATCAGAAACTAATATAGGAAGAAACAAATTAGGTGTAGACAGGTGCTAAAATATATGAAAAACTAATACATTCAACACACCTCTAGATACAATACAGGATAACAGGTTTTCCAGGAATAAAGGTGTATTCAATTATTCCATACCTTGTGCTTTCTATTGTCAGGCCATGGCCACCCAGGGTCCATGACTGACATTTGGTCCATCCATGCAAAAGATGAGGCAGATTGCCAGGGTTGCTGCGGAGTGTTCTGCAAATTTCATAGGCACATGCAATGCAGGTCAAGCTCAAAGGAACTAAGGAGATACAGGAAGTGAGTCAATAGTGAGGGTGACACAGAAATGAAATGTTACTGATACAGAAGCAATAGTATTAACAACTAAAAGGAAATCAAAAAGACCCTTCACAAGGTCAATAAAACTAATACCTCAACAATATGGATACCATTGCCACCAAAATCAATTGTGCCTATTCTATAGGTGCACAATAGAAATTCATTCTAAGTTTCTCAATTGCACACTGAATCACTATTACTGAAGCTGACTTTCAGTTAACAATTTTACCAAGACTAATCCATTAAATGTAGTAAGTTTCAGGAAATCTGCAGATAAGAACAAGAGAATGAGTCATTTCAGAGGTACTTGCTGTTATGCAACTCCTAGCTCCAATATTTTTTTAGACAAAACAAACTTGAAAATAGCATTCACTTCCCAGAACTTGCACTGAGCAACTTAACCCTTTATTGCAAAATATTTTAAAAGCCTTGAAGAGAAACATTCACATTTCATATGCATTATCTTAAAGACACCAAAAGAATATATTTTCACAAAAAAAGGTAAATTTGCAAAAAGAAACTACAATCAGTAGAATTTGTATGATGTAAGACAAAGATGTGTGTAAAAGATGCAGAATAAAATAAATTAAAATTTATGACAAGATTTAATGTTTCAACATTAAGAAATTGCAACAAAATAAGGCCAAAGCACTTGACTCAGGTAAGGTACTGACTTAATATTTTCAAGATGTTCCAGGTTGGTATGAAGCAAAAATGTAAAAATATTTTGTTTTTCCATTTGGGAACATCATAAATATTTCAAGAATTCCCTATTCACCACACAGTGAGTCTTAAGCAATGTCTTATAAAAATTAATCCAGTATTTTCTCAATCATGAACATTGTGTTGTGAAGGGTCAAGTTAATATTAAAAAAGACTGCTAGGTACACATCCCTGAAAATCTAGAAGTAGTATCCAAGTTACAAATGATCTTTATGGATTCCTCTCTGCCACCTTTCCAAAAGGAAAATGCAACACCTTCACCAAATAAAAGTAAAAGGGATGGAAGTATCAACAGCATGCACATGAAAAATTTGTATGCATGCTCTCATGCAGTTCAATTAATATTCTAAAAAAGCAAGTCCCCACAGAAGAACAATGCTCAGAATCTAATAACATGCACAAGACATTTTCATCCTGGATAAGCTACTTTAAAAAACCTCTGAGAAGGGAAAAAAGACAAATCTGCATATTGGTGTAGATCCAAAACAGTAACCATTCATGCCTTAACAGTTTTGCTTCTCCAAAAGTTATGTTATCCCCATATCACTCAACAAAGTCATGTGGTTCTTGAGGCAATCACCAGCACTAAATCATAGTTTATAAAAAAAATTCTACCATATTGCCTTGAAAAATGGGCTAAATTAAAATTTCATTGAAAAAGTGATGGTTGATTGGAGTGAAAAAAAACTTTTGCTCAACTTACTAAACTAAGTGGGCCAAAAATCCCTTTACACTCTATTAACATTTAGTAAACATAACTTAATAAAATTTACTAAACCAAAAAATAATAGTTCAGTGGATCTGTGTATCATATGTTCTGCACAACTGCTATGACTTATGGCACATATTTTGGGATAACCTCATCAACTGTGCATAAAATTAAATGCACTGTAGAAGGACTTTTGGCCCACCCTGTACTAACTTAAAACAAGAAATTCAAATGTTAACTCAAATTCCAAGGCATCTAAAATACAGTGTGTCCCAATATGATTGGTGCATTAAAAAAAAAAACATTTCTTGTAAAGTAATTCAAGTTTTCTTTGAATGCTGCAGTCACTTGACACCACCCCATTTGACTTCTTTTGGTGGGGATGTCAAAGAAAATTGTCTTCAGAACCAAAGTGTTAGATGTCATTGAACTCAAGTGCTGAATCTGTGATGCACTCGCCACAGTTACTGCCAACATGTTCAAGAATACCCAATAAGAAGAATAAGAAGAATACTCAATTATGAAATTGAGTATCAGCATTGAATATCAGCACAACATTTTATGTGCAACTAATGGTGCCGATGTCAAAGTTTACCAAGAAGTAATTATGAATTTTAAAAATAAAAATTCAAGACTGTGCTTCATACATTGGTGAAAAAATTTATTTTCTATCTGTAATACTTCATGAGAAAAACTTTTTTTGAAACACCCACGATTTTGGGGCACCATGCATTTACTAATGAACACACAATATCACCCATCATCATTTATGATGCTTAGCTTGCCATTATAAGGGTTGCATTCAAGCACTAACTTCCTTTGGGATCAAGAGACAACAGTCTCAATGACATGTAAATGAAATTTCATTTGGTGCTGTTAAACTTGTACTTTCTACATTAAAAGGTAGCCTTGAAACTGCTTAATACACTAGCTACCAGGGATAACAAGAATCCTGGCTGGATGTGGAGAATACTCAATATCAGAATGATGCTATTACATGAAGTACATTCTATGAAGAGTACTCTAGACACCAATATTTTGCACAAGTTTACATTTCTATTCAAACTTGACAGGCCTTGTCATTTACATAGTTTTCATAATACAATTTCACACTTGAATGCCCCAATGTGTGAAATGACTACATCCCACCCTCCCAAAGAAAAGCGGCTGATGCAACCCCTACATTGGCTTACATACAATGAAAACAGAAATGGACACCACCCCAAAATGGAAGCTTCACACTACTCATGCCAGGTTCAGGAGAAGCAACTACAAACAATTAATTAGTCTATCCCCAGTGACAAGGCCATTCTAGCTCCTCGTGCAAAATTTCCCAGACAGATTTCCTCCTGTTCCTAGCACTATGAAATACGGTAGTCATTCCAAAATCCTAGACCCAAAGCCCAGGGCTCCAATACCTACATACAGGGTGGGCCACTTAAAAGTAGCCCGTCTCTGGTCCGAGCATGGCGGAGGTGGTCGCCCCTTGCACACTGTTCTTACTGTCGCAGTATTATAGGAGGTGGGCTACTTTTAAGTGGCCCACCCTGTATAACTCAAACCAAAAGACTCTAGTCAAACATTAACATTTCAAGAATTAAAAACCAACGCCATTTAAAAGCCCGATTCAAATTAGACTTGGCCTTGTCAAATGCTGACACTTTTTAGGCCAAAAACCCACATTTACTGCTTGAGAGATGGGATTCTCACCGGCTTGTTGACAGGTCCAGGCCAAGGACTTCCATCCATGAGGTCATTATCACCTGCCCAATGAGATCCATGACCTTTGGCTTTTACCCAGCCCATTGGACCTCCAACTGGAGAAGTAGGGTCTCCTCCATGACCAGCCCACCCACTTGGACCGCCATCCGAGTGCCCAGAATCATCCCAGCCACGATATCTATCAACAAAATTCAGATCAGAAAGTGCAAATACAAATAACAGGTTACCAAACTGCAGGTTAATCATCCTTGTAAGGGTCATTGACTTATCAGTTTCAATAAAAAATTCATTGTACTCACCCAGATGATCTCTGCATCATGCCACTGGGACCTGGAGGTGGCATTCTACTCTGGGGACCTCCCATCCCACGGCCCATCTGACCAGGTGGCATATCCTTGCTCCATCTATTTATTTTCCCTGCAGATATTCAGAAAAAAGTACAGTATTTCAGAAACATTGTGAAAATTTTCAGGCACATTGAAACCAGCCCTGAAGTTTAGGGGCTTCAGGTAAGTTCTCATGACCTGTCTTTAAAATGTCTCAGAAATCAAGAAAGCATAATCAAATCATCAGAAGATATATACTAAACAAAAACACACAATGGCATTGAACATAGAAGTAAAAGAAAATTTTAATGAAATGGTGAAAACAAAATTTAAACTCAATTTGGGAAACTTAATTTTGGGAATCAGTTCAAATTTCACAGCAAAGTTATGACACTGGAAATTTGTTAACCTGTAAATGATTCACAACTTTTAACTGCCTTTT
Organism: Darwinula stevensoni; assembly: GCA_905338385.1. Taxonomy (NCBI): domain Eukaryota; kingdom Metazoa; phylum Arthropoda; class Ostracoda; order Podocopida; family Darwinulidae; genus Darwinula; species Darwinula stevensoni. The sequence goes on from CAJPEV010000100.1 coordinate 191,474, forward strand.
ATCCAAATCATCATCCTTCCATTTTCAGAAAAATATCAGAAGCATCACTAATGCTGGATGTTGTCTTGATGCATTCACCTTACTACAGCAAGTAGCCACATATGACTGGCATGACCACCTTTCACCTCCTATCTTTGCGCCATTCCAGCCTTGCTCTCAGGTCATTTACACATCTTTCTGCATCCCCCACCCTCAGGAGAGAGGAGCTAAGAGATATTACCACAAGCAGGGGTTGGGGGGGGGGGGGGTTCAGACTCCTTGAAACCCCCCCTTTGTTGCACCACTAGAACCATTCCTTTGTCTCAAACCACCTTAAAAAGGAGAAAATGCTAAGTAAAAAACATGAAACAAACCTTGAGGCTGTGTTCCAGCACTCCAGACTCCAGTCCCATCATCATAGCTACCTCCCATGCCCCTGCGGTTGGTTGGGGGAGAAGGCTCCTCCCATCCTACAGGTTTCACATCCTTCACTCCTTGATTACCCCAGTTGTTCACAGGGCCACCTGGCTTGGGAGGCATGGCCCATCCACTTCCTCCACTTCCTGAATCTCCTAGCAATTCAACATATTCCAGATTACCATAAATAACCAATATTATTTATTTTTCCTCATGTACACTCCAAGACTCCAATCAATTCATCCAATCTAAATAAACATGAAACAAGAATTACCTCCACCTCCACCTCCACCTCCACCCCCGCCCCACATATTGGTGCTAGGGCCTCCAGTAGCACCCCACTGACTGGCACCATCATGCCACATACTCCCTCCATCAACATCGTTGTCATCTTCTCCCCACTGGCCACCAAATCTATTTGTACTAGGAGTCCACTGAGCCTTTGATGGCTGAGGTTCTGCCCTTGGAACTCCACCATTGCGCAGATTAGCATGCCACAACTCTGTGCCTGGTGATTAAAAAAGAAAACTTCAGGATTGCTTTCAATTCTTGCACAATAGATTCAATGTCCTGAAACATGATTTTAATGCTTAATGGTCAGAGGGACATTTTATGATGCACTGACCAGTGTTAGGAGCTGGCTTGTTCGGGTTCTCATCTTTGGGACTATGAGGAGGTGAAGGAACATCCCATGCAGTATCCTGGTTAACATTCTGCTGCAAGAACAATTCAAAAGGTTCATTATATTTATGATCTTCCAGTGCCAGTGCTCCAGAGTGTATCTGCTGATGACTGTATAGGAGGAATTGATGCCCAAGTGACTCACCCCTCCCCAACCATCATTGCTATGAAGGGCCTCTCGGATCTTCTCCAGTTCCCTCTTTTGGGCAGCTGCATCAGCAGAGCTCTGGCTGTTATTAGAAGGGGGCAAGCCTTTCCCAGCTGCCTGAGCCCATGAGGTTGCACCAGATCCATGCTGACCAGTACTTCCTCCACTACCAGACCCTGTTGCTGCTGCCACAGCTGCCTTGCCTGCATGGAAATGGATGCTAGTAACACCACTACTCCAATGACAGAAATGCTGCATATAGTCATGGTGCTTACCAGGGAAGTCATTTTGATTGAATTCTCCTTGTGCACCAGGCACCTGCCCATTAGGAGTGGGTCTCGGAGGTGTGCCCCAACCTGAGCCAGCAGACACTGCAGAAGAACCACCACTAGATGCCTGACCCCAACCAGCATTAGCTGCAGATGGTGGTGGTGGGGCACCCCAGGCTGCTGTCCCATTGGAATTTGTTTCTGAAGTTCCACCACGTAGACGCAAGACAGGAGGCTGGCCATTGAGGGGCTTGTGGGCAAGTTGCTGGTTGTCATGAATCATTTCCAATACTCCATAGGATTCAGAAGCAAGAGACCTGCCACCTGAGATCTGGAAACAAAATTCCTCCTACATTACTATCTCCATTAGTCAGCAGTGCATCACAATTCAAGTCCTGAAATCCCTATATTTTGGTGTACATTATCCTTTCCAGCTGAGTGGACAAGTGGTAATGGTGAATCACTCACCTCCTGGTGAGCACCATGACAGAAAGAGTATGGCTCATGAGGCTGGATCTTGTCCTGTTGCTGGCTAGCATTTGCCACTTGGTTTCGTGTCATTGATTCCAAAATGGAAGCACTCAGTCTGCCTCCTACACTGGGACACCTTTCAGATCCCTGAAAAGATCAAGCATCTCAATCTCTAATTTCAAGAAATAAATATTGCTGCAAATGGGAGAATGAAAAACTTTTTTGGAACTCACCTGTGTTTGGGCACATGGGAGGCTGGAGTCTCCGGTACTGGTAACATGGAGCTGTGGAGAAAAGGAGGACGGTGGGCGGGTAGGGGAATGGCTCCCCGCAACTGCTGAGACTCCTTTCTTGGAGGCAGATATCACAGACAACTGAGGAGAAACCTGGAAACAAGATATGAAAGAAGGGCTACCTCCCTCCCCTTCCCCCATGCCCTGTCCAGGGAGAGGATCCAATACGCTGCCATCATGAGAAGCCTTCAGACCTACAATGTGAAAGAAAGCAAAAGAGACTATCTTTATGTCTTATCTCATGATGAAACAACTGACAATCATTAGACATTCAAGTAAACAGGCTCACTGTTGTCAAAAAAAGTAAAGTCCTGAGAATCTTCAGCCTTCAGGCTCCCCAGAGGCTTTTTGTAGTCGGTGGCAGAACCACCTGAGAGGAGACTTGCATCATTGTCAATGCGTCTGGAATGAGCTGTAGCTGCCGAGTTGCTGCTCACTTCATTCAACACTGGCTTCGATGACTCACAGTTCTTGTCATCTCTTTGTTCTTTGGGATTAGTTCTCTGCCATGAGGTCTGCTAGAGTAAAAATTCAAAGTTATAATTTGCTGAGAAGAGTGAATGGTATGATACTCTCTAACTACTCACCTCAGTGGTTGAGCCACTGATAGAAGGTCTGAATGTATCACAATCCTGTTGCTCTAAGTCAGTATCCATGTCCTGCCAGAGGAAAAAAAAAAAAAGAAATCCAAATTAAACCAAATGTTTTCATTACATTTGTGCATGCTGCAAGAAAGCAGCTCCAAAAATGTTTGATCCACCTGCAAATGTAGTGGTTCCAAGTCATGCAAAAAGCTGAAATTTTATGTTGACTGTATCCCTGACGTAACTTGCCTTTTCCTCACTAATGTTAATTTGCAATGCCCTGTTAGTGACTGCCAAGAATAAGGTTGCACTATATTAACTACTGAACAAGTCTGAGTAAATAAGTCCATAAAGAGAGACTAATAATGGCACAGAACATTTCATTCTCAGCATGCTTTCCAAGTCTAGATCCAAAATTGACACGGAAATTTGCAAGTCACATCAGGCTCTACTCCATTGGATGAAAAATCAATAGGCCTAGGAGCTATAAGCCTGCATGGGCTTAACGTTAAGCCCTTAAAAAAAATGACCTGCCCTGAAGGTCTTGCAAACGTCAACTGAATGACTAGGTATGTGGAACATTGGGTCTCTTAATCGCACCTGGGACTTACGTAGCACATTCTCCGACTTCTATTATAGCTTCAAGTATATGCCTTTATAGGTCTACGCTGCGTGGTGCTAATCCTTTGTGTTAGTAATAACATATGTAGATTACAAGTAACACCCGTAACATTTGGCCGGCGCGTTTCTTAGGTCTTCACTTTTGGTCGTCCGTGACTACGTCCCAAACAAAGAAATGGCCCATGCCAGAGCAAGGAACGAATCGAAGCGTTCACAATAACCAATTATAAGAGACCTGAGCTTATTTCCTAAACTAGATCGGTCGAGGCCTGGCTAGACAATACTTCACGGTTTATGGGCCAGTGACATGCAACGTACACCTAAATTGATACAAGTTCGCTTTTTGACGCGCATTTATGGGGTCTAAGGGATAGGCGTCTGACAGATGCAGCTGCACCAGGCTATCTTGGGTGCAGCTATCTTGGGAATCATGATATCTAATAACCTGCATTCCATAAATACTCTTCCATAACAGGCTTTAGTCTAAACAGTTAAAGCTAACATCATTCGTGATGTGTCTGCGACACCTAAGTCAACGCCGGTGCAGAACGAAATCGGAGTTGAAATTCGATTGGTTGCGGATTAATTTTTTTCCAGTCGACTTCCATTCATGCAAAGCAAAGTCCAAGTCCCACATGGGTCACCGTAAAACGTGTCGAACTCGAGAACAGGCATGCCGACACCTAGGTTCTATATTCACGCTAAAACTAGGAGTTATTAGATCCGTTACCCTTAACGTCTGAATTTCCCACCCTGCTCCTGGTCTGTTCCTTGACTGATACGAAGGCCAAAACTCGAAGCTCGAGAACGGTACAAATTCACCACCATCCAGGTTGACTTTTCGCAGCTCTATAAAGGTGACCTCCGCGGAAGCGAAGCAGATGCGATTCAGTTACGCTGAACAGAGCATAGGCCTGGGCATGGGCTGGGGTGAGGCGCGACCAGAAACAGGAGAAATAGAGCTATTTATTCCACGGAGAAATAACCCACCTCATGAGGAGATGAACCCGTGAGCAACGAGAGGAATAAGGCTCATCCAAACTAGTCGACTAGGACGATTATTGTGAAGGATCTAGGCATAATATCACCAGGTAATTCGACACAGGAATAAAGTGGGAGACAAACGTGAAGCAGGCCGTCTCGTTCACTGCGTATCCTAGCCTTCCTAGGCCTGGTGCCTGGGCTGCGGGAATAGCAAGAAGCAATAGGCTGGTGCGGCGGCGTTCCCCTGCGCCATAGCTCAGCGCGCAAGCTGCAACATAGCCTCTCTCTCGGACATCCTGGAACCCCCTGTTTGGAACCTCGCCAAAGACACCCCGAGCCTCCATAGAGGCTTCCTCGGACCCCAACATCCACGCAGACACCGACGCATGCTTTCCACTAGCGCAGGTGGTTAATGCAGTATGGTTCCTAAAGCCACTCCCAAAAATGAAGACGGCAAGCACACACGCAGCGGATGATCTCAAAGTGGCCATGCGGGCGTAAAATATATTCAAGACTCAGTGCCGAAAAGGCCTCTACTAATCCCCGTTCGCCCTTTCCTCTGCTGTCTTCCATCGACTCTGATTCCCAGCCCCGCGGCACAGATGCCAAAAATCCCTTGACGACAAAACTCGAGCCCACGGAAAACATGAGGGAAAAAACCTCCATGCTCTGAATTCTCTCTCCTTCCAAAATGCAACTAAGAAACAGCAAATATTCCTAACTCCCATGCAATGAGCGTTACGGTAAGCCCGCAGAGATATAAAAAAATATTCGCGAAAGGGCAACCTTGACAGACGATAAGTCAAGGAATGCGCATACGAAGGAATACGCTTATCCGGAATCATATAAAAGCCCTTTGGAGGAAGATTAAACAACCTGGCCTCTCCGTCATATCTCGCCTGGATTTTTTCCTCTCGAACTTCTCTTCAAGAGACAGCAGCCGAGAAGTGAACTGGCAGGTGAGACTCAGGAATTCGACGAGGATGGATGAGGAGTGGAGTGGAAGCAAAGAAAAAAAACTTGGAAGGGGCAGACTAAATGGATTCGGCCGAAACGCCCCGCAGCAAAAACCGAGAGTCCAGACCTCTGGTCGAGACGGATATATCCTCAGGCATTGCAGTCATTTTTTTTTTTCACGCTCGCACATGAAGAAGCCTTCGTATCCCTACAATCGCTTATGAGAAAAACGAGACACTATGCGACGCGCCAGCAGCATGTGACTTTTCATGTGACATGCTATTATGAGCCAAGTTCACACTCGCGGTATCGCATTTTTTACTTCTTATTTTTCTCTTGGGCGATACAGGTAAAACCATTAGGGGTTATACGTTTGAAAACGTATTGATTCGTATTACCTTCAACTTTTACCCATGCCAATATGGGCAAGCAGAAGATACGATCCTTTGAATTAATATTAATAGTGATGCGAATTACAAGTGAAAGCAGTGTAGTCGCGTTGAATCATTCGTGGAATCTGACGGGGGAAACGTAACTAAGACTAAATGTCGAGGAGTTGGTTTGGTCTTTGGTTTGGCCTTTAAACCTCTGGGGGGAAACTGGCGAGACGAGTCCTGTTGTCCGTGCGATGAAGAGAGCTGGAATGACCCAGATACCAGGGTGGGTCAACGACACCATCTGTCATTACGATTCATCAAATCATTATTAAATCATCATCACCACCACCATCCGCTGAGGACTCGGGTACAGTACTAGAGCGTACATTGATGCAGCATTTATTACGTATGTGCTACACGAGCGACAATCTACATCCATGCTGAAGTAGTATAAGACGCTCGCAAACAATGATACCTGCTACACAGATTGAAAATCCGGTCAAGTAGGAACTGCAACTGTCAATTCTCGGTGGGGACAGAGTGAGGGCGGCATGCCTAAGGTCCTAATGATGAAATCCCTTTTAGTCAACGATCCTTTAAAAATCTATTAACTCCTTATGAAGAAAAAGAGCTTAAATTTGAAGGCTTTTCTATGCACAACAAACCAAACAAACGAACCTTGAGGGGGGGGAAAAGTTCACTTTAAGTTTTAAGTAAGGTGTTCCTACGAATCAGTTCTTTTTTCCCTTGTAGTACCAATATTTTTTTTCCAAAGATGAGCGGATGCATAGGCTCACTTTTCTTAAAGATAGTATTTTGCCAAAACTGCTTGCTATTTACACCCCGCATAAGGGAACGATGGGGAAACACACAATGGTGACGTCGCAAGGTCGATCTTGAGAAGAAATGAGGACATCGCGATTCCAGGCACCTGCTTGTACTCACACACCGGTCTCTCCCGTTGCGAGGCGTGGCAAGGCTCTCGAGACCCCAAACTACTGTCGTCGGTAAAATCGAGAACTCGATGACCCGCCGGAATGTAAACGGCGCAGCGAGGCCAGCTTCGACATCAAACTTCCCTACAGTATCTCCCTTCCTCGTTTTCCCCCTGGACTTCTCCCACCACGAATCGATCGATTCCTCGTCGCATGCCGAGTGAGAACTAAGACCCCAGAATGAAAGGGGGGTGCGAGAGACCCGTGCCCGAGGGCATACTGCGTTCTACATCGCTTACTCCCTCTCACGAGAAAGAGATCACAACACAGGCCGAGTCGGCAAGCGAACGATGACCGCCTTCGTTCAGCACTTCCTTTTCGATCTTATTTCATGTGTCACGGATGGTAAGGGGCACACAGGATCCACGTGAACGCGTGTCCGTGGAAAACCATTTATGTCTAATCTTAGCGAGGACGTGTGATGGGTGAGGTCTGGCCTTTTCGTCGATGAGCATGGGCCGAGCACTTCGAGATGGAAGAAAATGTGATGAAGCAAAAGATAATTTATAAACGACGCAGGACAGTACTGTATTGTACCCACTAGAAAAAAAAGGGAATAACAAGACCGGGGGGGGGGGGGAAAGGGCGGAGGAAAAGATAAACCCTATCAAGGGCCATCTCGTTTCCAGCCCATTTGTTGGGATACCTCATCCATTTTCCACGTGCGTCAGGAACTACTCGCCTTGCATTTACCACCCTCTCTCCTCTCTGGCTGTTGTTTCTCCAATGAGCTGCAATGCATTTACTAAAGAGCCTCTCGAAATCCTCTTTATCGATCTTCCAGTTCCTCAGTCCTCACTCAGCCTAAACCTCCACTGCATTTCTCCTCCTTCGATGTCGCCCCTCCCCTCAAGATGAGCAACAGGTTCAAGGAACTGTACATTCAATATTAATCCAACCCTTTTGCGTGCGTCTTGGAGGACGCTGAAAGGCAGATGAAAGAAGGGAGAAGCCACCAAGGAGATCGATCGGGGACGGGAGGGAAGGAGGTCAGGAATCTCCAAACTGAAGCAACAAAACTTTAAAAGGCATCCTGCAGTCTCCATATATGGAATGGTGATCCACAGATAAATATTTTTTCGATCTCTGTTGCATTAGGAAGTGATGGGAGAAAATGCTAGCTTTTCATAGCCCCAGCCCTCCCCTCCGGATCCCGTGAAGAATCCCCGCAGAAAGGTCATTTGGAGGCAATGCTAACCATTATACTACCACACAATATGGGTTGTAACATCAAGAGTTCTACGGTATGATGTTTTGCATATAAGAGCAGAGGATAAGTTCAAAAATAATTACATGCGTTGTGGTGGTTGGAAGAACGTCAGCTGATATAGTTTCGACAAGACAGAGCACCACTGCATTTTACTCGAATGGCCAGCTAACAATTGGGCATTATACGTATCACTAAATGGGTCGCGGAGATCCTGTTCCATGGCCTGCGCCGTCTCCCGACGTCAACTCCACTAGAATTTGGACCACGTTGAAAACGAGACGTGCAAAATCCCAACCCAGTAGCCTAGAAGACCTTTGGAACAAGCGGGTCGCCTAGTGTCTGAGAATCCATGATATAGCTTCGAGCAGTTACAAACACAACCACCATCACACCCGAAAATGTTTGTGTAACTAAGTGAACTTATTTTCTACTCGCAAAAATCAGCTCGCAAAAAAAGCTCCGGAATATATGCCAACGAACACACCGCAAGACCGCTGGTGTACCACCTAGCATTTGTACCAAAATTTTCAGATTTGTTTAGCTACTTAGGGAAACAAGCAACGTTTCCAAGGAATTGCGTCATGTCCAACATTCCCTCCCCTCATCCAGTGGATGGACTGATCCATCGATCAACTGTGGGAATAGGGCCCACGTGAAGGGAAAGCGTGTGACAGGGACAAGGGCTGTTGTCAGCAGAGAAGAGACAATCGTGGATAAGGCTATTGATGACAGAATCTCCTCTTCTTGGTACAATACAACCGTCTACGATCTTCCCTCGTGCATTCAATGCAGACTCTTGCCATTGTTTCCAATGGAAAAAAAAGTTTCACCATGGGGAACTAACATTCCAGGTTCGCAAGAGCTAAATAAGTCCGTCTCTCTAGGATATTGGCAATGCTTGGCCGCTGCCCTGTTGCAAATATTGAGCACGACAGGAGAAAGTTTCCACGAGATTCCATTTCTGCTGTTATCAGAAGTGGCACTCCTCAATGTATCACACCCACATGACAGAGATAATTCCCCCCCCCCCCCGACTCCATGATTCCTATCGAGATGCATGAGGTGAAAGATGGGGACAACTGAATGACTGCAGGCAGATTATTGGTTTGTCCTTGGTGGCATGAGAGCAACAAAAAAAGTAAATAAATAGAACGAAAAAGAGAACCTGACACCGACTGACGAGAGACAGCTCAAATTCAACCGAGGGAAAATAGACATTGATGCAAAGAAGACGAATGGATGGGGAAGTTACGTATCGATAGGCTGGATATAATCAGCCTTGGAGTGACTGACGAGAGACTCAGGGAGGCGTACTGCCAAGGACTGGGAGAAACGTCACAAGCAAAATATCATCTTTCCCCCCCCCCCCCCCCCCACCCATCCACAGGCACGTGCCTTCTCCATTTGTAGTCACCCATGATCGCTTCCACCTTCGCTATTCCACGTTCAGATTCACACCTGCTACTTCGCTGTCTGTTTCATCTGTCTACAACAGTCACGTGGACCCATAACAGACAAAACGACACGTCACGATGCGTCGGCAATCCAGACAAATATTCCCCTCCCTTTACACGTATTCCAGATAAGGTGCGGAATATCATGAGAACGGAATTTATTTATTTTTTTTTTACACAAGCATATGGGCGAAGATATTCAAAGTGTACGATGTATGTTTGTCTCAGAAGATAGTCTTTCCCCTATTGTCTCTAGTGTCAGCTGCAAACCATCTATACCTATAGTGATTTTTCACTGAACACCTATGGCTTTGGCGGTGGCAGGAAAATGGTGCCTGCCGGGGGAGTACGTTTTCACTTTCCCCATGGATTTCATAGGCTCAAGCTGCATCAGTTTTACATTCCATACCCTACCAGCTGCGACGAAACGGCCGAGATGTCCAGTGTCGCATCACAACAGCGAAAAGAAAGAGCAGAATAATTAGAAAAGGGGGACTCACGTGAGGCACTTGAAACACAGGTGAGTGAGGAGGAGAAAGTGGGAAGGAGTCAGCTACCTCGCCGTTCCCCCTCTAGCCAAATGGGGGAGGGAAAAAAAAAATCTCCTTGTAGTTCATTTCAATGTCAATCCATTTTCCAAATTTTTTCGAAGAGAACGCGGGAAAGTGGCGGTATCACCGCTTCGGAACGAAACGACCCATTTCCTACTCTCTACGGTTAATTCGTAATGCGATGAAACGCAATTCACCCTCATGATAGCGCATATACACGCGAACTCACCTGGTGAGTTTGTACCCAAGGAGACGACTGGCACCTTTGATTAGAACCACGGTCAGCTTTCATCGTATCTTCTTCTCTTTGGCAGTCCCATGCATCAAAACCTGTTGGAAATGGAACTATAATTATTACATTGTATGCAAACTCGGAGACGTACTATTCGCACGAGATTCACAAACTGTTTATTACTCCTACCCATCAACTTCTCCTTCATAAACATATTTTCATACAATATCGTTATCTCCCGACGAACAGCAACAACCCCCACCTCTTGAAGGCAGATATCCTATCAACGATTCTGCCAAGGCTGGGAAAGGGCGCTGGATATTGCACGATTTTTGCGTTTCTATCCCTGCCATGGCCTCTCTCTCAGCTGGGTTGTTGTGGGCGAAGAGTTGGCTTCATGCCAAATGGGCTGGGTCCTGCCTCGTTCCGTTCTTCGCATTCCAATAATCGAACACGGGACACCACTCATAAATGAAAGACTGTCCCAATTGATCGATCGATCCCCACACGCAGAAAATTTCTCGAGAGTTCGATTTGCGCTAGAAACCAATGCATTGCTTTACCATTACTCATCTGCGCAGAAATTCAGACGAGGGTGAGGCGCAAATACACGATAGGGACTTTCACCCAAGGGACATGGAAGGGTGTTGAGTGAGGCAAGGCCCGCAGGGTCCACGACTCCCCGAGGTCTTCGACCGGATTCCACGTGGATAGAGAGAGAAAAAAAAACGGTCTACCCCAGTCCTTGACGTTTCGACCAAAGGATTTCGCAACAAGGTCGCAGTGAGCCAGACATTCATAGCTTTCTTTTAATGCCGTTTCCGGACCGCATCAACCCCTCTCTGTGCACGTCTGTCAAGTATGCACTCATAACGAGACTTGCCGTTTTGGCACCTGACGAATGCATTCAGTCCCTCTTTACCACACGACTGGAATTCAAAACTGGCTACCTGCCGATTCTGGCTGAGAATGCTTCCAATACTGTCCCGTCACGAGACTCCCCTCTATTACTGCCACGAAGACTTCATTGAAGGCAGCACGTGTCCTCATCTTGGGCCCCCATTACAAAGACAACTCGTCCCAACAAGCAACAAAGCTCAGAGTAGAATGGAGACAAGACCGCTTGCGCTGTAGGTATACGAATCGATAGCTTCCGTGCTTCGCAAGGCGGGTTGCCTGCAGGGAAATGTAGTAAAATTAGAATCCAAAGAATTCGAGGTCTCTACGACCCAGCGAGTGCTAGCGTCTCAACAGTCGTTCGGTCGGGACAAATTCGGTGGATGTATGGGGCTCTCCGACGGTCCTGTCCCACTTTTCTTGACATTGCTTTCAAGACGAATTTATTACCTGCACTCTACACGAAAGTTCTTGCTATACTTCGGGCGTCTGCGCGAGTCAAATGGATTCCCCGAGTAGGAAAACTGGACGCTGAGAAAGGAAGATGAAGCCTTCCTCTCGGAGCAAGGTCTTCGTTCTATAATTTATGAGTTCGGCATTCTTTTTCCGCATGAAAAATACAGTAAGGTTGGGGAAAGTTGAATGGCCAGGGTTGTATACTTTCCCCGAGTCGATCAATAGGGATTTCTAAAGCATATCTGCAACTGAATCACGTGGCTGCCCTTTTCGCCTTTACTCTCCCAGATTATTCCTCTTCTTTTCCTAAATTCTGCTTCCCAAAATAAGTTTTCCCACTTTTTCACGTTCATTTTCTGCATGAAACAGATGAACTTTGACTTTACATTGGTACACACTGAAAGCTCGGATCCTATTCTGTGGATCCTATGTTGCATTGCAATGCCCTGAACTCAATTTTTTATTTCTTAGTTGGGAAAGGGGGAATTCAAAACTCAGGTCGTCTTGCTTAGAGATGCACCCATTTCTCAAACAGCAAGCGTTCAGGCTTCCTTTTTGAACGAATTCTATTTTCAAATTTTCCGTTAAAAAAAAAAACTCGAGTGCTTGAAGACTCGAAAGCAACATTCATGGAAGGCAGCGCGCCAAGTCGCAAAGTGGTCAACGTGCTCAAGGCTTAAGGCGAAAAAAATTAATTGTTTCCCTACAGAAACCTTACAGCGTGGCACAAATCAGGGCCTCCAGAAAAGAACGTCAATTTCCTCAATTCGGAAGCATGATTGCGATACGAAGAACGAAATAATATATATCCTAGATCGCCTCAAGTTCTCTAGAACAGGTGAGCTCGCACGCAGGTACGCTGCGGGGGTGCGTGTTGTAGCTACAAGCATGGAATGCCGCATATTAGTTACTTATGATCAATTTGCTCCTACAGCTCATTAATTTTGCTTTCATAACGGTGCCCATTCTTATCATTCCTTTCACTCTTTTTTTTTTTTATAAAGGAAGCAAAACGAACCAAACTGCCCCAAACGCTTCATAGGGCACGAACCTTCAGGATTCTGTGGGAAAGGAAAAGAAAGCCCGTCACTATCAACCATTGCCAGTCTCGCACCATTTTTTTTTTTTTTTAGTGGACTGTAGACGGGGGAATCCTCATCGACAAGCTACTACAGGGACTATTCACAATGCTTTTGCGAGGCTCTTGACCTGAAGCTCTAAATCTGAACTGTGCATCCGAGAAACAAACTTTGGCATACGTCGAGACCTCAGAACGACGTCTTTCCATAGTCCTCGGGCCTAAAGGCCTGTAGTTCTTTAGGTTAGTCCTAGTTATAATAGACTTACGCCGATATCCTTATTCCCTTTTCGGGACATTAAGCTTCATGCAGAAGATGGATCTTGTGGGAGTCCATTATGACGTGGGATTTTTAAATTTATGATGGCTTTAAAATACCTCCCGCGGAACCGACAGCAAAAGCAGCTATGTATACGCAGTTGGTATGCACCACGCAACAAGCAGGGAAGAGCCGAATTTCGACCCCACAGAGCTAACCTGTTCCATAGGCCTTCAGTTCTTTTCCTCGCACGAGGGTTCCTTATCAATGGGATCAATCGCTTCAGGCAGGCTTTCGCGCTGTGTTCCTCGGCTTCCTGTAATGCCTTGAAATACAGGGAGGTTTGGAATCCTTGTTGCTCAAGGTATATGATTTCTTCTTAATTTCACATCAGAATTTGTCATTCTCTATCGCGACAAATATGTTGTCGTGGACTGGAATAGTACCTGATCGTGGCTCGTGGGCACATGGTCATGACACAATGAAGGCCACAAGGCTACAGAGTTCCAATTATCGTGACTACCGCATTAGGTGGTTTTTTTCTCTTTTCACACAATGACTTCTCTGGCTTCTTTTCTATGCTACCGTTAGGAGCCAAGCTGAGAACCGCCTCCACGTGCGTGTCAGTTTCTACCAACATTTGAGTCGACAGGTTAACCTCTTTCGAAGTCATATTGTATGACAGCAGAAGTAGTAGCCACACGGGGCGCCGTCATCGAGATAAGGGAGCTCACGCCCACTACCACTCACCTGCCTCAAGTATGTCCCCCGAGCTCCCCGGCGAGAAGCCCCATCTACAACCTCTAAATAGACCTTGAGCAATAAGAGTCGAAGGGCTCGGAGTAAAAGTGTAAAGCAAACGCGACTACATCTAATAAAGCGAATATTCACTCCGTCTCGGTTCGTGTCAGATCTCAATGAAGCCAGCCGGTAAACACACCACTTTAAATCGACTGCAGCGCTAGGCGGCCGGGGATGGAAATGATTCCACGAAAGACAGAGCCTGAGCCAGCCCGAGCCGCAGCTCCTCCCAGCCGTCTTTATCCATTGCGATGCCTTTGACGGGCCAGTAGAGAGACCCCGAGAGGGAAACGCTTCGAAAGGGCACACGGGAATGAAGGGAGACGATGAGCTCCAATTAACTTCGAAAGCGTTTTATGGCAAACTAGAGGCAGCAAGACGGCGCTGCATTGGGAATCGACAGAAAATTACCGAATTCAGTTACGACGGGGCGGAGTCCGTATACGGAGCGAGATCGTCGCTCTAAAGCTAAGTCCCAGCCAGGCTCGTCGTGCCAGAATTTAAAGTTTGGAGTTACTTCAGATCTTCAACATTCCCTTCGTCTAGTCCAGGGGTCGGGAACCTTTTTGGCCATGTGAGCCATATTAGGATTGAGATAAGGGCTTATGCGCGAGAATTTTTCAGAACATAAATTTTCTTGAAGCTGCCAACAGACATGCATTCTCTGATACATGGGGGAAATGCGAGACAACCATGATTTTCAACCAAGACTCAATGAGCAAAATTTGGCTCATGAGCCATAGGTCCCTGACCCCTCTAGGCAAATAGCCTATACTATATCGTCAACACCATCAGCATTGACGAGAGGTCGCCCCCTCGAAGTCTGAGAGTCCAAGGCCCCAAGCACCCGGGCACGAATTTTGGCTGGGTCGTCTTCTCCAGAAATTTTCTCTTTCCTAACAGATACCAGGAATTTGGGAAATTGCTACAGGCCTAAAGGCTAAGAGGAGACACAAGACCCAGCGGGACACCTACAATTTTTCAGAGTCTAGGACTCCCGCCGTTACGCTTTAACTCAACAGGGCTCTTGGCCTACATCTGTTTTTCGAGAAGCTCAGGCCTTATGCTTCAACAGTTGCGTTAAAAAAGGCTGAGCACCAGTCTTTCTGTACCATAACTGACGGGCCTATAACAGGCAAATGTTAGACAACGTAACCTAGGCTACTAGCCTACTTTTCCTCCAAGGAACGAAACGATTTGGCAGTGGACAGTATAAGGTATCAGATGCTCGCAACTCTAATATCCGGAAACATCGAGGAGGAAACTTACCGAATTCGTATCTTCATCCTGCCACGAGGGCAGAGAGCGAAACACACGGAAAGACGACTAGCGAGACTGGATAAGCGATAATACGAGAACCAGCGAGATAGGCCTCTCCGTTGGGATCGAGCCGAGATGCTTTTGCGCAGTGTTGCCCGCTCCCCCTTTCCAGCCCCCTATGATCCACTGCTCAGTGTTCGTCGCTGGAATGTTCCAGAAAACCATGCATACGAGACGCAGTAAATGATTAAGAGATGGTACAAGTCCAGGCTGATCAAACTAGTCATACAATGCCGAAAAGTTGCATGACAACAGGAGCGGACGGTAAAGACCAGACATCGCGCAACCGTGCCCTATTCCCCAGGCAAGATCCGCTTGGCTTGCTCCTGCCCGCTCGACTCCTCCCAATAGAGCCCTCGCCGGGAACTGAATTCCCCCATACATCGGAAGACGGGGCCCGTCTATAGCCTCGTTTTGACTGAGACGTTTTCCTGGGCCAGGCCTGGCAGAAGCGATTCCCGGGAGCATGCAACCCCCCTTGTCTCCCGCTGAGAGAAAGGCCTCCGGGCATTTCGGTTATTCCAGGCCGCCCAAGGGCTGTCTCAGGCCTCAGACACCGCCAAATCCTATTTTCTGTATAAACACATCACGCGACCGATCCCCCCCAAAGGAGACTCGTCAGACCCGCTTCCTTACATAGCCACGGAGCATTCGCAGGAGCATGAATAAATGGCTACGTCCAGTCCCGATGCTCATGCATCACCAAAGCATAGTGACAACCGACAAGCATCATCTGCAATGCCAAACCGATCCATGCAGGAATCCATCCCAGGTAATTTATCTCAAAAACTTGAAACATCCAGCATATCATTTCCATTTGATTGCAACTCTTATTTCAGCCAGTTGCAGTCGTCGCCATTTTTGGTCAACGTAAGAACTCGCGAGTGAAAAAAAATTCTACAAAAAAGTTAACTTTTGTGAACTAGAATACTAACGTTTCCCAGAAATGAGGATCACACAGCACTCCCTTAGTAGAAATGCATAAAATCCATCTGCCCCAGAACGGAAGCCTAGCCCCTGTTTACCGTCGCAGAATCGAATCACGTCCGAAGGTCACACAGAAGGCGAGCCAGCGACACACACTGTGAAACTTCAACCTGTCACGCATGATGAATGGAAGGGAAGAAGAATTCGCCCCCTTCCCCTGCCTTCGAGCGATTATATTCGACGTCGTCAATGAATCATTTCCGCCACGATCGACGCCGGACTAGTTAAGTT
>CAJPEV010000101.1:0-16679 GCA_905338385.1 Darwinula stevensoni
TGTAAGCTTGTAAATTCCATGAAATAGGTCCCAGGAGACAGTACATTTTTGGAGGTGATCTTCCCCTGGATGTGCTAAATTGCACAATACAGGAAAAGGTCCGACCGCAATGTTCTATGAAGTGTCCACGAGATTAATCCTTCGTTTCCTCATACTAGTACCCAAGATGAGGATATGAAGTTGCAGAATCGCAGAATCTCTACCATCGTTTTCATTGCCCTGTAGAATGAATTCGACGAATTCTTGGAAAGGGTTCTTTTTGGGAATATGAGCTTTTTTATCTTGAACCAATTAATCTGGAAAATTAGGATAACAGGAAGTGTCCGTGTTCATTGATTCCTATAATGAGACAATGCGAGACATATGGCAAGGTACTAGACATTCCTGTGCGAGACTATTCCAGGGAAAGTGAGAAGGGCATTTTCGTGTACTGTGAGAAAACGAGACTTACGTCTCCATCTCGTAGCAAGGACAACTTTACAATTCTCTAAAACTTCCATCAAGTTCCTCCAAGTCCATGTGGTATCAGAATTCTGTCGCGACGTTGTCGATGTCAAAGGTGTCAACATTCTTTCAATGTTGATAGGTAATGTTGCAATGACATTCGTGGAAGTGTCGCATCAACATTCCAAATGAAAATATTGAAGCAATGATTTCTCAATATTGTACAGGAACTTGCAACATAGAGCAACATAGGCAACATTTCGTCAACATACTGTGTTACTTGGGAGGTTGCAAGTATGTGCAATGACTCTTTCGAATATGAAGGAAGAATAATTTGAAGGAAGATTCTTGTGATTCGCATCCGGGGAATTTTTCTGCCGATTTTCACAATTCAGCATTTTCTGAGCTAAAATGTGAAATCGCAGCAACATGAAGACGCCGTTGTCATTTGCAGCCATACGAAATTATCCGGGAAAAGGCGAAATATGCTTATAATGTTGCACAATTCATCATTTTGCGAGCTTGGATGTGAAATCACAGCAACAACCTTTTTGAAGTGATTCGCAGCCACATTAAATATTCCGTGGCATGGTGACGCGTTTGTGCAATCATTGTTCCTGAAATGATTTTCATAATTCAACGTTTTCCGAGCTTGGGTGGCTACAACATGAAGACGGTTACATCGCTACAACATGAAGACGGTTACATCGCTACAACATGAAGACGGATACAAGTAATTTGTAACCATTCGAAACTTTCCGCGGCATGGTGGCAAGTGTGTTTAACGAGTCCTTCCTAAATGTTTCTCACTATTCTGCATTTTCCGAGCCTCGATGTTAAATCGCAGCAATATTAAGGCGGAATCTTGTGATTCAACTCCAAAGTATTTTTCCACATGGAAAGTGTGTGCAATGAGCCTTTCAAAAATGATTTTTTTTTTATATTCCGAGCTTGGATAGGAAATCGCAGCAATATGATGGCTGATTTATGTGATTCGCTTCCGAGGAATATTTCCGCGTGATGTTTCTGTAATCAGTGTCTCCCCTTTCTAAAGTTAAAAAAGTGAAAAGTCGTAAAAGGCTCGAACCCATTCTATAGCGACGTTATACTTCCGCTTTAGAGCACTAAACGCAGGTTTCTTTAAAAGGTCCCGTTCAACTGTGCAGGTACCAATGAGTGCTTCTGGAATGACTTCCATATTTTCATAATTTAGCATTTTCTGAGCTTGGATGTGAAATTGCAGCTACATGAGTGCTTTTTCAAGTGATTCGCAACCATCCTAAATATTCCGCTGCATCGTGACGCGGATGTGCAATCATTCTTCCTTAACCCTTTGCGGTCATATTTATTTTTAAAGAAAAAAGATACATTTAAACAAGTCATTTCAAATGCCGGTCGGTAGATGGATAAATAATATCGGTAGATATCGTGTGAAGTAAAATATCGTAATAAATGGCAGGAAAAAGTAATTTCGGGTTAGTCCGAACAAAGAACAAATGTCGGGTCCTGCCCGACTGCAAACGGTTAAATGATTTTCCGAATTCAGCATTTTCCGAGCTTTGATGTTAAATCGCAGCAATATGAAGGCAGATTCAAGCGATTCGCGACCAAGGAAATATTCCGCGGCCAGGTGAAATGATTGTTTCTGGAATGAATTTCACATTTTCCCAATTCGGTATTTTCCAATTTTGGATATGAAATCGCAGGCAGTTGAAGGCGGAATCTTGTGATTCGCCTCCAAGGCATTTTTCCACGGCAAGTATGCAAATGCATCCTTCAATGTTCAAAAAACCTCAGGACTCTGGCGTGGATCTTGGCAAACAAGAGATGATTCCCCTTGTGGTTTCCAATGGAAGAAAACGGGTCTGAAATTTCTAGGAGTATATCTTGGAAACACTGAATTTGAAAAAAGAATTGGGAGGAAGCCGGGCACAAAATCAACTCTTTAAGTGCAAACTGGACTCCTCGTTTCCCCAAGATGTCCTATCGTGGACGTGTTGTGATAATTGTCTGATGAATCCAAAACTCTGGTAGACCCTTGCATGTATCGAACCTCCACCTGGATTCCTCTTAAAACTTGAAACTCTTTTTAGAAACTCTGTCTGGCTAGGGAAACATTGGCTTGTAGGCCATATAGAAGTGGCGTTCGAAGAGCAACCGCCTGTTTTAGATCAGAGGGAACTTAGATCCTCTGAAAGGAAAGCGGAAAGAAAAGATTTTGCTCCAGAATGGTACTGTTCGTCTGTAGGTACATATGACAACTTTCTTTTTTTTATTTGCTTAGCTTGCGACATCCCTCTCAGAAGTCTAGGGGTCCTACTGCTAATTTCACCACCCATCACACATGAAACAGCTCCTACATACATTATAGAAACAGCAACACTTTGGTTTTCTTTAAATCTCAGTTGTAAGTCTGAGGTTTCTTCTCCCGATCTCTTCCCTTTAATTCCGCTGAAACCCAATATTTTCCAGCATGCCTTTTCCATTTCACGTTCTGCTGCTTGGGAAGTAACCAATTTTACTATGCTACAAAATATACACAATAGTCCCTCATCGATGAATCCAGACACTATACCAATTACAGAAAAAGTAAACCCCAGGATACACAGACAGATCTCCATGGACCAACACACTATTAGGAAAAAACTTCCGCCTGATAAAGCAGAGCACTCATTTCAGCTACATTTTCTTAACACAAATCCCAGAAAGAAAAGACCATGTCCATTTCGACCTTTTAACTCGGGAAAGGATTTATGACCTTTTATTTCATTTCATCTACAAGAAAAGCCTAGGTAATCACCCTGCACACCATGTCCAATGCTTTCTCCAAGACACAAAAATTTGCCTCCATCTGGAAAGCTTGGATGTGAAATCGCAGCAATATAATGGCTGATTCATGTGATTCGCTTCCGAGGAACTTTTCCATACTCAGATTTGTCACGAAAGCCTGGAAGTTCTCTTCCGTTAGTGATCCATGGGGCGAAAAAATATGCACACACCACGATTCCAGGGAACATTTACTATTTTGGTGCGAAGAACTTTACGAATTGCGGACAGTATGCTCTGACACTCATAAATAGAACAGTACTACCAGTACCTGCTTTTTTGGCAAGCTGCAATATAGAGGAAATCAACTCGTACCTGAAAGTCGCACTATGGAAGAGGCACATTACTTTGCGGTAACATAGACGATATATATCTGGCTATGGTGGGAATTCTCCCTCCCTCTTTCTGAATACACCTTTTTTGTGGTATTTTCTATTTTCTATTTTCTGTACCCTCTTCGCATCTTATGCCCTCTTAGAATATTGAAAAACCGAATTATTAAGCTTATGTTGTAGTTAACATCCAAATCCATGGATGTCAGTCAATTTAAGAATGAAATTTCTTTACTATTGACAATTACTAGTAATATGAGATTTACTTTGATCTTTATCACACCTTGTAGCCGAAAGCATATCCAGCAAACCGGCAATAGTTTGATTGAGAAGCAACTAGAGTACGTTGTTTACTGCACTATATATGAAGTACAGCGTGGTACATCATAATCTCAAAAATAAGGGAGGAAAATTAATAACAACCAGGATACATGTGACAGTTATGTGACAGCACAGTACATGTGACAGTTACCATACAGCATTCAGTGGCTGAACAGCTACTTTATGATTACATCGAAATGTAATTACAAAACAGGAGCTGCATTTGGATAAGATGTTGCAGTACAGCATGCAGTTAAATCTCAGCAACATTTTCCATTTTCAAGCTGCAAGATGTACAAAATATTCGTAGATATAAACATTTTTCACGATATGGTAGCACGTGTATGCAATTAGAATTTCATGTGAAATTACTCACTAAAATGTGAAATGGCAGCAACATGAAAGCTTCTTCAAGTAATTCGCTGCCGTCCAAAATTTTCTCCGGCATGGTGACGCGGGTGAGCAATCATTGTTTCAGCAATTATTTTCACATTTCTGCACATTCCGAGCTTGGATGTGATATCGCAGCAATTTAAAGGAAGAATCTTGCGATTCGTGTCGAAGGAATTTTTCTCCAGAAAGGTGATATGTCTATTAAATCAATTTTTGTGGAATGACTTGCTTCATTTTACAATTCAGTATTTTCCGAACTTGGATGTGAAATAGCAGTCATATAAACCCGGATTTTTTAGATTTGCAACCAAGAAAAATTTTGTGCGGCAATTTGACACGTGCACGCAATAAAGTGCTTCTGGAATGGCTTGTATATTTTCACAATTCAGCATTTTCCGAGCTTGGATGTGTAATCGCAGCAATATGAACGCTGATTCATGTTATTCCAGGAACTTTTCCATACTCAGATTTATCACAAAAGTCTGGAAGTTCTCTTCCGTTAGTGATCCATGGGGCGAACAAATATGCTCAAACCACGGTTCCAGGGAAAATCTACTATTTTGGTGCGAAGAGCGAATTCCGGACGGTATGCTCCGACACCCATAAATAGAACAGTACTACCAGTACCTGCTTTTTTGGCAAGCTGCAATATAGAGGAAATCAACTCGTACCTGAAAGTCGCACTATGGAAGAGGCACATTACTTTGCGGTGACATAGACGATATTTATCTGGCTATGGTGGGAATTCTCCCTCCCTCTTTCTGAATACACCTTTTTTGTGGTATTTTCTATTTTCTATTTTCTGTACCCTCTTCGCATCTTATGCCCTCTTAGAATATTCAAAAACCGAATTATGAAGCTTATGTTGTAGTTAACATACCTTACCAAATCCTTGGACGGGTAAATGTCAATCAATACTTCTGAATATGTGCTTTAGGTATGAAATTTCTTTACTATTGCTATTATTAGTAATATGAGATTTACTTTGTTCTGTATGCCGAAAACATCTCCAGCAAATGGGCAATGAAGTTTATTTAATTGATTGAGAAGTACGTTGTTTACTGCACTATATCTAAAGTACAGCGTGGTCCATCATATCCAAAATAAGAGAGGAAAATTAACAACCAGGATACACACAATACATGTGACAGTTACCAAGACAGCATTCAGTAGCTGTACAGCGACTTTATGATTGCATCGAAATGTAATTACAAAACAGGAGCTGCACTACCCGGATAAGATATTGCAGTTTAGCATGCAGTTAAATCTCAGCAACATCTTACAGTTTCAAGTTACAAGATGTTCAGATACAAATTATTCGTAGCTATAAACATTTCTTCACGACATGATGACAAGTGTATGCAATTAGAGTTTCATGAACGATTTCACAATGCAGCATTTTCCGAGCTTGGATGTGATAACTGTGATACGATTCGCGACCAACGAAATATTCCGCGGTGTACACGTGTGTACAAAGAGTGTTTCTGGAATGAATTGCACATTTTCCCAATCTCAGCAAGTTGAAAGCTTTTTCAAGTGATTCGCAGCCATCCGAAATAATTCGAGGCATGATAACGTGGGTGTGCAATCATTGTTCCCGAAGTGATTTTCACAATTCAGCATTTTCCGAGCTTGGATATGAAATGGCAGTCATATGAAGGAGAATTTTTGCGATACGTGTCAACGGAAATTTTCCAAGGCATGGTGGCAAGTGTGTGCAATGAGTGTTTCCATAATGTGTTTCATAATTCAGCATTTTACGAGTTCGTATGTGAAATCCCAACAATTTGTAGCGGGATTCTGGAGATCCGAAACCAAAGAATTTCCCTCTGTATGGTGGCAAGTGTTTGCAATGAGTCTTTCCAAAATGTTTTTCACTATTCAGAATATTCCGAACTTGGATGTGAAATCCCAGCAATATGAAGGCGGATTCTTGTGATTCGCGACCAAGGCATTTCTCAGCGGCATTGTGGCAAGTGTGTGCAATGAGACTCTCAAATATGACTTTCACAATTTGGCATTTTCCAATCTTGCATGTGAAATCGCAGTCATATAAATGCTCATCAATCAAATCAAATAATTTGCAGTCATACGAATCTTGCCAAGGCATAGGGACCCTTTGCGATATAAATGATTTTCATATTTTCACAATTAAGCATTTTCCGAGCCTGGATATGAAATGGCAGTCATATGAAGGCGGAATTTTGTGATTCGCGTCCGAGAAATTTTTCCACGGGAACTTTCTGCAATCATTGTTCATGGAATTATGTCCATATTTCCAGAATACAGCGAATTTGCAGCAAAATGACAGGTCTTTCTAGTTATTTGCAGCTATAATAAATTTTCCGCGACGAGGTGACGAGGCTTTGAGTAGCATGGCACGTGATTGGGAGATTGTATCTGTTGTAAGAGACGATGGGTCTGAGATGAGTGATCAATCATAATGTGAACATGCGTTACGAATGCAAAATAAGAGGAAAAAGTTGCTTATTTTTTGCATGTATGCATAGCGCTATTCAGCATTTTCCGAGCTTGAAAGTAAAATCTTGAATGTAAAAGAAAACTGGAACTCAGACACGAAGCCAAAATGTATGTAATACGAATAATGGAAACCGAATATGGATTCTGGCATTAATACTTCATTTCTGCGAGTTTTATAGCCACCTGAGTTAGCTCGCATTGCCATACCTGATTCACATAATGCAGCTGTCGGGCCATGAGATCCCTGCAAATATGTGCAGAGACGAAGACCACACTCAAGATAGGCTTATCTAAAAGATACTGAGAACTAATTTGTGAGATCCCAGATGCTGGGAAATTTGAAATCGATGACACTAACGATGGCAGGGGACGAGAAAAAGTATATTTGTCCCTTCTGTCGAGAGGACGAGCTACATCTTCTGATCCGATGCCATGGCTACGCAGACCTGCGACTCACGCTCCATATCTCCTGGAGAAGGAAACCCAGATTGTCTCCCCGCTGACACGTTGAGGCATGTGGCTGACTCGCCACATGTGGGGGAATCTAGCATTATTTACAAGGAAGGCATTGGATCGGAGAAGAGCCTTCACGGATCAAATTGAATGACGATGGCTGTATTCATGTAGTCTCCAGTCCTATGGTCAAGAGGAGGTTCCAACCCTCCTGGAGGCGGGGACCCAATCCCAGGCTCCCAGTCCCAATCCTATGCAGGTTTTAAAGTGTATTGCCCCCCTCTTGTGATTGAAATCATTTCCGTTGTTCATGAAGTGCTTCTCATTTATTATTATTATTATTTAAATATTCACGTATTATTATGATTATCAAAGTCCATTTCAAATCCAATCCAGGAATTCGGCACAACAACGTTGTGTCGACGTTGAAAAAAGGTTGATGGCAATGTTGCCTCAATGTTGAGAAAAGGTTGAATTTTCAATGTAACATGTTGCCATGATGTTGCCACAATGTTGAAATGAAACACTGCTCAACGTAGAAAAAAAGTTGATGCTGTGCGACGTTGTGTCAACGTTGAATTTTCAACGTAAGGGCATTATAGTACCTCCTCCCTATTCCAGGGTTTGATTAATGAGCTTTGATTGTCGGATGAAAATGAATATGGACTCGATAATTTCATAGTTGGTTCCCAAGAGGTATGATACTAGCAGTAATCTATCGAGTACAATCATCCAGTGTAAAGGACCCTCAGAGTTCTATTTCTTCTACTGAATGAGAATTCACATTGAATACTTGCATGACTCAAGTACCTCTCAGTCCAGTAGAGGAAAACAACCTCACGGGCATGGTTTTTATACTTTATAGTAAGGCCGTGTGCCAGGTGGAGATTTAGGAAAATTGAGCGTGTCTTCTCGGACCCACTAGCCAGAAGTACTTTGGGTCTCCTTTTGCCTGATTACCTCCTTAAACATATCTATCTAGGAATTCCTATACCTTCCCCTATGCTGTAAATGGGAAAAGATTGGGTACAGTTTGAAAAAACGCAGGGTACTGGTTATTTAAAGGCATCAGGATAAGAATCGCGGAATTGGCGGTAATGTGCCATCTCGCATCGATTTGTAGAACCTATTTTCTGTTGATATAATGTGGATAGCTCCACGTAAAAACAACATTGAGAATACGATTTTTTTTTAATTTGCTCCTAATAGCCTCTGAACGACTTCCCTAATTCACGAGTAGTCACCAAATGCTGAAAATACGGTAAATTATGAATAGCCTTCGACGAGAAATCAACATCAATGAAATCATTGATGTTGATTTCTCGTCGAATTCTCAACTTCAACCAAGTCTCAACGTTTCAATCTATTCTCAATGTTGATACAACGTTGTTGTGCCGAATGGGACCTTGTATAAGGTCGCGGAAGGATAGGAAAGTGGTGCGCTCCCAAGCTGATGACAAAGAAATTCCAAATTCAGGGGGAAAAATATTTGGCATGAGAGGAACTGAATAGAGACATTCAACCGAGGAAGGAGAAGCAGAAGGAGATCTTGGAAAGGATATTCAGAGTCGAGATGAATCTGAATAGTATGGTGGAGTCAGATTTCCTTGAGAATTCTTAGGATTGAGAATGAATGCAGCAAGAGTGAAGGTTGTCGGAAGATGCACATTTGAGGCAGAGAAAAGGGTGGTGGAGCTGGGGTGGAGCAGGAGACATTGACATGTCCATGACCTGACATTACCTCCCCCAAACAGTGGCTTAGCGAGGGGTTTCAAGGCTTCAACCCCCCCCCCCCCCCCCCCCCCCTTGAATCAAACTTGGGCCCAACTCTGGTCGGAATGCGCCCGCCCCACCCCGACGAGAAGTTAGCCTCCCATTGACGAAAACCTGGCTACGTCACTGCCCCCAAAGGGGAAGTCGAGGATGATTTCTGGAACAAGTGAAGGGCAAGCACGCTTTGCATGACCTGCCTTTTTGCAGTGGAAAGAAATCAGGTCACCAAATGAAAGGAGGATTCTGTAGTTGCGATTGTCATATGAAATGCGGATGGAGGAAGGGAGGGCATTCTCTTTCACGCTGAGTTGAACAAAAATATTCCTCCTGAAGGACTTGATATGCTGAAGAGAAGGATTCCTCAATGATGCACCCATGATTGAGAAACTTGGAAACATGAATGTGGACGGTGGAATCAAATGTGTACAGGCTTCAAGGTGTTCTTCAAGGGAAGAATTCTCGACTGCACGAAAAACGACGGCATTTTTCCTTGGCAGACGTGCATTAATAAAATTGGACGAGACATGCCTCTAGGTCGGTGTTCCCCAATCCTTTTATTTCTTATACATGAACACGGCACTCCCATCCATTTACTTCCTTTCCATGGGAAACTTGAGCTTGCTTCGCTGAACATGGCAGTTTGATACAAGGCGTGGTAGTGGAACTCTCAGCTCGTTTTCCACTGAGAGTTGGCGGAACGCCTTTTAAGCTCTTGCTTTTAAGTTTTATTTTTTTTAGTTACAGTTTCTCAGTTTTTTGTTGTTGTCAACTCTCAAATCTCACGGCACACTTAAGCCTTTCCGGCGGCACACCAGCGTGCCGTGGCACACCGTTTGGGAAACACTGCTCTAGAGAACAAGCTGTGCATGGATGAGGAAGAATGGAGGGAGAGAAGGGGGGGGGGGGGAGGGATCAATGAACATTAGCAAGAAATTCAGAACAAAATATCCCATTCAAGGAAAACAAAATAATGAATAAGAAGACATGAAAATCAGGCCAAAGAACTTGAAAACCAATACTAAGAGGGGAAAAAGGGACAGTCCATTGTGAGCATTAAAAGGTCTCGCAATCCCGAACCATTATGAAATAGGATATAAAAGCTAACTTAGTCGGAGCATGAAGATATTAAGAACAATGATGAGAATGCCAGAAAGAAAGAAAGAGGAACATGCCAAAAAAAACGGGCGAAAAAAAAATTAAAAGAAACAATGAAAAACCGAGCGAGGGAAAGGGAAGCCACCTTGGCAATCGGCCATCTTGAAAGCGGCAAAGTTTGTTTGAATGTTTTTTTTCTGGTTACTTTTTCAACCTATTTCGTCCTGTGTTCAACTTGATAGTTTTTCCTTGCTGGAGCAGGAGGTACATGTGAGTAACGTCCATGTCACTCAGCTGAAGTTGTTGCAGCAAACTTGGAAGGACATCATGTCTTGTTTGGGTGGGGTTTAAATTTTCTTCAGGGGGAGGGGTCACTGGAGGAGTGAGGCCCGGGGCAAAAGTCCCCTTTGCGCCCTCCCCCCCTAATCCGGCCCGTATATTTTTGAAACCTTACTCTTGTTCGAACACTGGGACTGAACAACTAAACTCCACCATGACGTCATGATGGGGAACATGGCTACCCCCCTGTAGCGCAGCAAGTTCAAGCAAGTCAGACACAACCTTATGAAATTAACAGGTCACTGTTAATTTCGTAATTATAGTATAGCTGAGTTCGGAAGGAATATGGGTCTACGGTTTTCTCACTTAACTTGAACAGATCAACCTTCTTCTAACTGCCACCACCATGACACTAGGCCTATGCAACCTAGGAAAACATTGCCATCTCCTTCTTCCCTTAACCCTAAACCTAAATCAAATCAATGTATCCTGAAATTTAATCAGATGGCAGATACTTTAGTTGATTGTAAACCCTTTTGAAAGGGTGAATTCAGCTATTTAGCTGCTTTTTAGCGAACAACTCATGTATGAAATGATGCCAATTTTTTTCAATTTTCTGTAACTGGGGCAAATATGGGAGTGAAATTCAAATATCTCTCATTCATCCAAAAGAGGATTGGGAAAAGGAGAACCATTCATGAAATTGTTGATGGAAGTTCAAAGAAGAAATGATCCCTTGTGGTTTGTGTGGCTAAAAATGTGTCTTATGCAAGTCATATGGTGCAGGGCTTGAATGGATAACCTTGTGCATGCATCCGTGCATTCTTTGCATTGGGTGTCTTCCCCACACTGTTTTAAAAACATATGCAATCTTAAGCTCCACATCATGTTTCTTGGTCACAAAAGGCATGTTCTTTCTCAGACATGTTTAGTATTCAGCATTGACATTTTTTCTTGCCTATTTCTAATCATTCTTGGTTAATTAATAACAGCATTGAATCACTTGGTATGGTTTATTTTATGCATCCAGTTCTATTCCCCAATGAATTTTTCATCATCATTGTCCCAGTTGTTTCCTTCTATCATTCTGCTAAGGGACACCAAGGAAAGTTCGGGATATTAAATAGGCTGTGCTGTAAATATGAAGGGATCCAACACTGTAGATCAGAAACTTGAGTTTGTAAACAATTTTGCTGATTCCAAAATGATTAACACTCCTTTTGATTGCAAAGTTAATGCAAACCTTCACCTAACATTGGGCCTATTCACAAACTCATCTTGTTGGCAACACGATAAGATCTGTCTGCCTTGCTCTGGTGATGTACAGTGGGGAAACCCTAGTTCAACCAAGAGCTGTTCAAACAAATTAACTCTCTGCTTTTCAGGTAGTGCTGGAACCTGTATTAACATGGAAGTTGCCATTTCCCTATAATGACATTCGGCAAGTGTTTGATTGGCTGTTCTGGTCCCAGTGCTTGAACCCAAGTAAGGTTTCAAAATATGCATCCGGCCCTGGGTCAAGGGTATTTCTAAACTCTACAAATTAAATTTTGCAGGGCCATCACTGGGCAACAAATGAAAGGGTAAGAAACATATGTTTCTTCCCCTTTGATTAGTAAAAGTGTAAGCTGCAAATTTAATTTTTCATGTGGCATATGAATGCTCTCATCACATGCATTAGAAGCAAAAGCAGGTATTAGTTGACAGTTTCTCTCCTTCCAACATGTATAGGTCATATAGTCTGGGCTTACATATTGGTCCAGCTTTCAAAATATTTTCTGCCTCATCTGTTGGGAATGAGACAGACACCTAGACCTCAGAAGATTGTGCATCAACAGTAGCAGCTCATGATCTACTGCAGACGGAATTAGTCAATGGAGGCAGGGTGGACAGTGCCTATTTGTCTCTATTGAAGAGCTACTGTTGTAGGTCGTAAGCTGCCCACTGTGCATCAGCATAGCTGTAGGCTATCTATAGACTTTGAATCTTAGTCCAATAGACTTATGCTGTTCAGGACTCATAAACTTCATTTTAGCCATTGCCTCAATCTTTGTTTACTCTCACATAACAATAAACATGACAAGCAAAGTGTCTCTATTGATTTTTGTGTGCCATTCTTGTTCTATGTACTGTTCTAATCTCATTTGTGGTATCGTGCAGCAGGCTGAAGTTTGGATCTGATGAGAATAGACCTATAAATCACCATGTAACATAGATGTACAAAACATACTCTCACAAAAACAAATTAATAGAAATGCCAGAGCAGAGGCAGACTTCATTCTCAGCTGCCTTTCTGGAGCAGGAATAATTGATAGCATGACCAGTACAAGATGGGAGAATGCTACATGGAGTTCACAGGGTTCTGTTCAGCATCTGTCTTTAGCCTCTCCAGGAAGTAGCAGTCAGACTTCAATGTTATCATAGAGTGAAGCAAATAAGTCTCTTGAGCCTTCACTTGGTAGTGCCTCATACCTAGGTGGCTCTCAATCACCAGGAGAAAATATCCAAGATCCCAGTAGTCCTGGAATCTTGAGGCAAAGATTTGTGAACTTGGCTCTTGAGAATAATATAACTAAAAAAGCTGTGAAATAAATCCTGGAAATCTTTAGACCTTTTGTCCCCTCCTTGCCGAAAGATGCCAGAACACTTCTGTAAACAATGAGGCAGAGTGGAGTGCGTTCCATGGGTAATGGGAAGTATGCCTACCTGGAACTCACTGCTGGCCTTTGCCAGAATTGCAGATCTTGGCCAGTAGAGAATGATTCAGTTGAAGTCTTAATAAATATTGTTGGCCTACCTCTATATAAGAACTCAAAATATGAGTTCATCCTCATGCTTGCTGTCATAAAAAATGACCAACAAATCAGGAGGCCGTTTGTTGTTGCCATATATGCTGGTGAAGGAAAGCCCTCTGTCCATGACTTCCTGCAAGATTTCATAGATGAAATAAATTCCCCGTATCTGTCTGGCTTTCAGAATGGAGCAAATGCATATATGCTTTTGTTTGTGATGCTGTGGCTAGGGCATGGTTGAAACAAATCAAACCTCACAATGGTTATAGCTCATGTGAAAAGTGTGAGGAGGAAGGAGAGATAATTGACAGGCAAGTGACTTTCCCTGGCACTAATGCCCACCTAAGGGCAAATGAGTGCTTCTGGAGTCGAAGAGATGAGGAACATCATATTCCAAATGAAGTGTCTCCTCTGGAGCAGCTCCCAATAGCAATGATCACTCACTTCCCTTTAGACCCCACGCACCTTCTAGATCTTGGTGTCACATGCAGATTGATAACATCTTGGACTTCCAGGAAGTTTGCGAGTTCGACTTCCAGGAACACAGAGACTGCGAGTCTCAAGACGGCTTCTTTGCACGAAGAATCGCTTTCCCTAGGAATTCAACTGCAAACCTCGTGGGTTAGATATGATTAGGATGTGGAAAGGAACTGAATTTTGCAGTTTTCTTTTGTATACAGGTGTCCTTGCTCTTCATGGAATATTGAAGAAAGACTTATATGAGCACTTTCTTCTTCTCCATGTTGCAACTTGGATACTGAAGAGTCCATTGACATCTTCAGTGCTTCTGGATGAGGCAAGGGTATTTCTCACATGCTTTGTTCACCAAGCATGTCAGCTATATGGTCAAAGGATTGCTTCTTATACTGTCCATTCAGTGCATCACCTTCCTGATGATGTTTGAATCCATGGGGCACTTGAAAATTTCAGTACTTTCCAATTTGAGTCACTTTTGACATCCATCAAAGGCCTAATTCGCACTCCTACCCTTTCGCTCGAGCTAGTTGTGTTGCAGCTTCATGAACAGGAATACCATAGACCGATGACAGAGTTATCCAAAAAGCAGCAGGAACTTGAACCTTGTATGCGAGAGCTCTAAGAGATGTTGAAAAACTTCTGTATAATAAGTTTGAAGTTGTCATTGGATCTCAAAAGGGTGATGGATGTGAACTGATGAATGGAATATTTATGAAAGTAGATGCCATTGAATTCACAGAGTTGGGGAAACCACTCCTGCATGGAAGAGAAATAAAGAAACTGTTCCATCCTGTTTATACTAAACCCCTGAATTCCATTAATTTGGGCATTTGTTTTGTCAGAAAACGTTTTCAGATTTTATGCTCCTTCCTGCCTCTTGAGTCACCAAAAAACTTATTTTGCTGCCATCCTTTCAACCCCATGGAGTGGTTGCACTGCCATTAGATGTGGTTTAATTTTGCTGACATGTGCTCTGCTATAACTTTATAGAAAGTTCTAGAATTTCAAGAAATTTATTTAAATGGTCCTACCTGCATTTATGGCATTATTTGCAACGATTGTCTACATGATTAGAGTTTCGTATCCAAAGATGTATATACGTTTCATATTCCTTTACACCGTTCGATGTAATTAAAGTAGTAAGACTTTCGGTAATCGTAATCTCCCTATCAAAAACTGACACGTACATCTTCTCCTCGGTAGCCACTGATATTGCGCTCTCACCCAGACAAGTCAGAATTCAAGGGTTTTTTGGTGAAATTTCACCATTCATGATGTCACAGACAACCCAGTATTGCATTGTATTTTTTCCTGGATCAAGTGAAGTGGAAGTTGTTCCCAAGACTTGGATAAATGGAGGTCATTGCTCATGGCCGATAGGAAAGTGTGACAAATCAAAGCTAGTGAGGAAGGCTGTGAAGCTGATTCATCCTGGGCTACATTTCCAGTTGTCATCAAGAAAGACCTATGGTGAGAAAACATTTTAATCATTCAGACTCAAGTGCCTAATATGGTCCTCATTTCCATGTAACTACCTGGGCTACATTTCCAGTTGTCATCAAGAAAGACCTATGGTGAGAAAACATTTTAATCATTCAGACTCAAGTGCCTAATATGGTCCTCATTTCCGTGTAACTTCTTTTTATCAATTAATGTCATCAGTGACTGACCCAATTCAGACACAATTGACCATAACATGGTGACTATAAATAGGACTCAGGAGTTAACAAATCTTCCACCAAGATTGAAAATCTGGTTTATTTTCATCTTCAATTTCCCCCATTTTGCTTACCCATGGCTAGACATTCACAAACATTTTTTTAATATTTAAAACGAGGACTGGGACGGACAGACAAGGACGAATGCCACAAGCAGCCAATAGGTACATGGAGAAAAGGGGTTCTAGATTGGACATCCCTGATGGCATTGCCACAACTATCCACGCTCTCTATCTCTGTGTATCCCGTTTTCATGGGCCCACGGCAACTTTGATGCAGTGTAGGCTTGAATACCTCCCATCACTGCACATCGGGCCACCAGGGCCGTATACAGCCCACGATAACTCCGGGTGGTTTGAGGATGGGGAGTGTGTTACCTCGTGCCTCACCGGATACGAACTTGGGTTCCCCCTCGTCCATCATGGGCTTTCGTCGGCCCACCTGACAGCCGGGTTGAGAATACCGCCTGCCGCCGGTTGGAATCGAACCTGGGCCTCCCGCGTACTATTCCAAGCCCCTACTATTCCACGGAGCCACGGTGACGCGGTTATTCACAAACATATTAGTTCAGCATTATTTTAATGCATGAAATGTGCCATAAAAATTTTTTAAACCTATTATTAGCTCAAATGGGAGATGAATTAACCACAGATTTTATTTTAATAAAGGTGTTTCTGTGAAATGGAAATGGGTCTATAACTATTGTTGCAACTAAACAATTTAAAAAATTTAATCATTCTGATTATAAATAAGTAGGCCAATTAAATGCTGTCATTATTCTAGTGATCATTTTATGCATCATTTTTATCCTTCGAAGATGTTAATCT
This sequence comes from Darwinula stevensoni, assembly GCA_905338385.1. Classification (NCBI taxonomy): domain Eukaryota; kingdom Metazoa; phylum Arthropoda; class Ostracoda; order Podocopida; family Darwinulidae; genus Darwinula; species Darwinula stevensoni. The sequence goes on from CAJPEV010000101.1 coordinate 16,212, forward strand.
TGGTCTATACCCTCCTCAGATCATTATGAGAAAGCTTGTGAACATCTTCCACAATACGAGGAGCTGTCTGATGTGATAACAGCCAGTGAGAGTGAACTTGGAAGGGGAGAAAAAAATGAAATCATGTGATTCCAGTGATTGCCAGTGAAGATGAAAGTTGGAGGTCAAATCGGCTGGAAGATGACATTGCTGATGTAGCAGCTATGCCAATGAGTGCAAAACCTCCCCAAAAAAGAACAAAGAGAGTCTTAGCCATGACTTACTTGAATCATCAACATAAAGAACATGGACTGCAAATCAAGTGAAAGTCACTTTGCATCTGGCCCAGGTAGGTGCAGTTTTTTGCAATTTGCTACTTTCTTTTTAAAGATTTTAAGACTTTGTCATATGATTCCTCCCTAGGTTCTGGATTCCATGATGGTGAGGTGAAATCAAAACATCTTAAGAAGCAGATTCATGGAAATGTCA
>CAJPEV010000101.1:17222-122379 GCA_905338385.1 Darwinula stevensoni
ACTGCACATCGGGCCACCAGGGCCGATATGTCGGGTGCTATTGAGGCCCACCAAACTCCTACCCCTCACACAATGGAGCACAGAGTGGCCTATGCTTGAACCCAAGGGGGAGCAGGTAGTACCCGAAAGCAGCCGGGTGGACTGTCGGCCCAGGAGAATACCGCCTGCCGCCGGTCGGATTCGAACCTGGGCCTCCCGCGTACTATTCCAAGCCCCTATCCACGGAGTCACGGTGACGCGGTTATTCACAAGCATATTAGTTCAGCATTATTTTAATGCATGAAATGTGCCATAAAAATTTTTTAAACCTATTATTACCTCAAATGGGAGATGAATTAACCACAGATTTTATTATTTTATTTTAATAAAGGTGTTTCTGTGAAATGGAAATGGGTCTATAACTATTGTTGCAACTAAACAATTTTAAAAAATTAATCATTCTGATTATAAATAAGTAGGCCAGTTAAATGCTGTCATTATTCTAGTGATCATTTTATGCATCATTTTTATCCTTCGAAGATGTTAACCTTGGTCTATACCCTCCTCAGATCATTATGAGAACGCTTGTGAACATCTTCCACGATACGAGGAGCTGACTGATGTGATAACAGCCAGTGAGAGTGAACTTGGAATGGGAGAAAAAAATGAAATCATATGATTCCAGTGATTACCAGTGAAGATGAAAGTTGGAGGTCAAGTCGGCTGGAAGATGACATTGCTGATGTAGCAGCTATGCCAATGAGTGCAAAACCTCCCCAAAAAAGAACTAAGAGAGTCTTAGCCATGACTTACTTGAATCATCAACATAAAGAACATGGACTTTAATTCAAGTGAAAGTCACTTTGCATCTGGCCCAGATAGGTGCAGTTTTTGCAATTTGCTACTTTTTTTAAAAAAGATTTTAAGACTTTGTCATATGATTCCTCCCTAGGTTCTGGATTCCATGATGGTGAGGTGAAATCAAAACATCTTAAGAAGCAGATTCATGGAAATGTCAGCAAGCCATTATGCGAGAGTTATCCTCATGGTGAGAGTTCCTGTGGGATTCCTGAAAATTTCACAACAGCTAAATCTGCCACACAATCATTTGTCACACAAAAAGGTGAGCAAGAGCTTTTGAACTTGTGGAAGACCATGCTATTCTCATCTTGAAATGCTTTGATTTCCCTGGTTGAATTTTTAAATGGTTTTTTGCACATGCTTCTGTCTTATTTTCTCAGTTAAACTAGGGTCCAATTCAGCTTCTTAGTGAAACAGAAGTCGATTTTAGCTTATTCACAATGTTTACTTGACATAATTCAATTCCAGTTGACAGCTTCCATGTCACTTATCTCTCCTAATTTTGGCCAATGGTTCACATCTAAAATTGAAAGAAAAATTGTGTTTCTATTGCTCAGCAATCCCATGCACCAGAACCATGTTGGAGCACTCTGCCATGAACCTCAGATGATTTCAGTTTTGCATCTAAAGGAGATAGATACCAAGCATACCTGTATTTTTTGCTCTAGGATGGTTTATGTTGATTACTTTTTCCAAGGTTTGTTGCTAAATAAATTTACAAATCAGGTAGGATATTTTATTAATATTCCTTACATTTTGACTTATATCAGGTTTCCAAAGTGGTTCTAGGGTCATTGGCATGAGGCAAGACAAATTTTAGTGCAGCTGGTACTATCTTGAGAAAGACATGTACTTTCAAGTCACTAGTGACATTCCACTATGACACTATTCCACTCCACAGTCTCCTTGTAGTCCTTGATGGTTTATGGCATCCTGCAGCTTCAGGCAAAAATATGTTATCATGTTATGTGAGGTTGAGCTTCAGCTTGCTGAAACCAGGACTGTCCACATGTACAGTGTGCTTGCCAAAGCTTTGCATTCTGGTATCATGCTCTCCTCAAGGAGGCAGTCACATGATTGTTGTCAGGAACACACTTCAAGCCCCATTTCTGGCATTTCCTTCCCTTAACTACTAATGGATGCATAAATTATCCTGCAAGTAGACAGAGGAAGACTCTCCCGGGAGCAGTGAGTCCCTGTGTCTAACTGAAGTCTGAAGGGAAAAACCAGGCCATGTACCTTGAATTTGAACGTGACTTGGCATGAGATGGGCTCCTGGGACTGAAACCCCAGAGCAGGAGACAGAATGGACTGCGACATAGCACGATCACACAGGAAGGACGCACAAAAGGCTTCGGCCTGTAGTTAGACACACTCCCAAAAAATTAAATATTTTTTAAATATTACATTGCTGGCATATGCAGTGTTTATAAAATTAAGTCCATCTGATGAAACTTACTACCATTAATAATGAACATGATTGGGCACAGATTCTCTTCAAACAACATGTAATGCTTCCTCTTTATGTGCAACAAAGTTCTTCATATGAATATATCCAAGTACAGATGCTAATTTTCTATCAAACCTACGTTTAAAGAAAATTGCTTTAAGAAAGGAAAAAAAATTCTGCTTTGCAGCTGCTAATGAAGTGGTATCAACAATCATGCCATTTTCCTTTTTCACCCTAGTATTTTTTTTTTTTTTTTTACTGGCTGCTTTCATCAATTTTTCACAGATGAACCTGGGTTCGTGCTAGCTTTTCTGAACCTTGAATCCTGGCACCTATTTTCAGCTGTCAGAACACGTTCAGGTGCCCGTCAATGAGTCCCACGGAATCATATGTTTCGCAAACATGAGTCCCTCCAAGGAAATATGAGTCAGGGACTCGCTATAGTGAGTTACCGTGAAGCCTGTAAACTTGTTGGTGACGTGTATGCTTGATTGCATTTTTTTGTTTTAGAATTTTCCACCTTTGCAACAGAAGCCATCAACTTCTGACAAGCATACGCCAAGAGGTACGGTCCCAGAGCAAGTACTTTGCTCGCTGGGAGAGCTTTGCAGGCATGCAAATGCTTAAGTCCCACAGTTATGCACAACCTCCCTGTCACATCTCCTGAGGCATTCCCGCAGCTTTGTAATTCAATGGGAAGTAATGAAAAGGATGCTGTGGTAAGAATCATGAAACAATTGGAAACTATATGTCCCTTCATACGTAGCTCATATCCTCATGTCTCTCAAACAGGTTTTGTCTTTGTCATCATTCGGGGGAAGAGATTTCAAGCAGGTCACCCAGAACATTATGAAAGCCCTCATGACAGATGACTGCGCTGTGGGATTTTCCTTGAAGGAAGCAAAAAATAAAGAAGGCCTTTCATTGACACCAACATGTTTGATGTGGTTTTTGGTAAGGAGTCAGAGAAAGGAGGGTAGAGAAGGTGACCACATTTTGGAATGTAATAACTTTGGTGTTCATGCTCAAACAGCATTCAGAATGTACCTCAGATACAGGATTTTATGTTTATGTTTTGAAGATTATGTTCTGCAAATAACCTCCATGATGCTTAATACACTCCCTGGCACGAGCGATGAAATTGCAGTGGCATCAATCGAGGGAATAATTGGACCTTATTTATTGAGGATGATGATTGCAATACAGTGACAGTAATATGTATATACATCATCTCCAGATCTTGTATGTAGCTTTGGTGGCATTGAACGGCCACCAAGGTCATCGGACCTGACAGCACCAGACTATTTTCTCTGGGACTTTTTTAAAGTCAATTAGTATGTCACACCTGGGCCACATTTCCAGTTGTCATCAAAAAAGACCTATGGTGAGAAAACATTTTAATCATTCAAACTCAAGTGCCTAATATGGTCCTCATTTCCATGTAACTTCTTTTTATCAATTAATGCCATCAATGACTGACCCAATTCAGACACAATTGACCATAACATGGTGACTATAAATAGGACTCAGGAGTTAACAAATCTTCCACCAAGACGGAAAATCTGGTTTATTTTCATCTTCAATTTCCCCCATTTTGCTTACCCATGGCTTGACATCCACAAACATATTTTTTAATATTTAAAACGAGGACTGGGACGGACAGACAAGGACCTCTCCTCAAATGGGAGATGAATTTTAACCACAGATTTATTATTTCATTTTAATAAAGGTTATTCTGTGAAATGGAAATGGGTCTATAACTATTGTTGCGACTAAACAATTAAAAAAATTTTATCATTCTGATTATAAATAAGTAGGCCAATTAAATGCTGTCATAATTCTAGTGATCATTTCATGCATCATTTTTCTCCTTCAAAGATGTTAACCTTGGTCTATACCCTCCTCAGATCATTATGAGAAAGCTTGTGAACATCTTCCACAATACGAGGAGCTGTCTGTTGTGATAACAGCCAGTGAGAGTGAACTTGGAAGGGGAGAAAAAAAAAATGAAATCACATGATTCCAGTGATTACCAGTGAAGATGAAAGTTGGAGGTCAAATTGGCTGGAAGATGACATTGACAGATGACAAGAGAGTCTTAGCCATGACTTACTTGAGTCATCAACATTAAGAACATGGACTGCAAATCAAGTGAAAGTCACTTTGCATCCGGCCCAGGTAGGTGCAGTTTTTTGCAATTTGCTACTTTCTTTTTAAAGATTTTACGACTTTGTCATATGATTCCTCCCTAAGTTCTGGATTCCATGATGGTGAGGTGAAATCAAAACATCATAAGAAGCAGATTCATGGATATGTCAGCAAGCCATTACGTGAGTGTTATCCTCATGGTGAGAGTTCCTATGGGATTCCTGAAAAATTCACAACAGCTAAATTTGCCACACCATCATTTGTCACACAGAAAGGTGAGCAAGAGCTTTTGAACTTGTAGAAGACCATGCTGTTCTCATCTTGAAATGCTTTGATTTCACTACTTGAGTTTTAAAATGGTTTTTGCACATGCTACTGTCTTATTTTCTCACTTCAGCCACTAAGTTAAACTAGGGTCCAATTCAGCTTATTAGTGAAACAGAAGTCGATTTTAGCTTATTCGCAATGTTTACTTGCCATAATTCAATTCCAGTTGACAGCTTCCATGTCACTTATCTCTCCTAATTTTGGCCAATGATTCACATCTAAAATTGAAAGAAAGATTGTGTTTCTATTGCTCAGCAATCCCATGCACCAGAACCATGTTGGAGCACTCTGCCATGAACCTCAGATGATTTCAATTTTGCTTCCAAAGGAGATAGATACCAAGCATAACTGTATTTTTTGCTCTAGGATAGTTTATACAGATTGGTTTTTCCAAGGTTTGTTGCTAAATGAATTTACAAATCAAGTCGGATATTTGATTAACATTCCTTACATTTTGACTTACATCAGGTTTCCAAAGTGATTCTAGGGTCATTGACATGAGGCAAGACAAATTTTAGTGCAGCTGGTCCTATCTTGAGAAAGACATGTACTTTCAAGTCAATAGTGACATTCCACTATGACACTATTCCACTCCACAGTCTCAGACGGCTTCTTTCCTTTGGGTGTCCTTGCTCTTCTTGGAATATTGAAGAAAGACTTATATGAGCACTTTCTTCTTCTCCATGTTGCAACTTGGATACTGAAGAGTCCATTGACATCTTCAGTGCTTCTGGATGAGGCAAGGGTATTTCTCACATGCTTTGTTCACCAAGCACGTCAGCTCTATGGTCAAAGGATTGCTTCTTATACTGTCCATTCAGTGCATCACCTGATGATGTTTCAATCCATGGGCCACTTGAAAATTTCAGTACTTTCCAATTTGAGTCATTTTTGGCATCCATCAAAGGCCTAATTCGCGCTCCTACCCTTCCGCTTGAGCAAGTTGTGTTGCGGCTTCGTGAACGAGAATACTACAGACCGATGACAGAGTTACCCAAAAGGCAGCAGGAACTTGAACCTGTGTATGTGAGAGCTCTAAGAGGTGTTGAAAAACTTCTGTATAATAAGTTTGAACTTGTCATTGGATCTCAAAAGGGTGATGCATGTGAACTGATGAATGGAATATTTATGAAAGTAGATGCCATTGAATTCACAGAGTTGGGAAAACCACTCCTGCATGGAAGAGAAATGAAGAAACTCCATCCTGTTAATACTAAACCCTTGAATTCCATTAATTTGGGCATTTGTTTTGTCAGAAAGTCCTCACATTTTATGCTCCTTCCTGCCTCTTGGGTCACCGAGAAACTTATTTTGCTGCCATCCTTTCAACCCCGTGGAGTGGTTGCACTGCCATTAGATGTGGTTTAATTTTGCTGACATGTGCTCTGCTAGGACTTTCTAGAAAGTTATAGAATTTCAAGAAATTTATTTCAATGGTCCTACCTGCATTTATGGCATTATTAGCAACGATTGTGTACGTTATTAGAGTTTGCATAGGTTTCTACATATATGCAAAGTATAAGGAAATGTGGCAAGCTACATTAATTTCATAATTCTGAAAGCCATTGGCATTAGAGGGATAGTTTTTGACTGTGCAAGTAGAAGAGGAGCCATCAGTGTGATATTGCACTCTCACCCAGACAAGTCAGAATTCAAGGGTTTTTGGTGAAATTTCACCATTCATGATGTCAAAGTCAACTCAGTATTGCACTGTATTTTTTCCTGGATCAAATGAAGTGGAAGTTGTTCCCAAGACTTGGATAAATGGAGGTCATTGCTCATGGCCGATGGGAAAGTGTGACATATCAAAGCTAGTGAGGAATGCTGTGAAGCTGATTCATCCTGGGCTACATTTCCAGTTGTCATCAAAAAAGACCTATGGTGAGAAGACATTTTAATCATTCAAACTCAAGTGCCTAATATGCTCCTCATTTCCATGTAACTTCTTTTTTATTAATTAATGTCATCAGTGACTGACCCAATTCAGACACAATTGACCATAACATGGAAGTCATATGATTCCAGTGATTACCAGTGAAGATGAAAGTTGGAGGTCAAATCGGCTGGAAGATGACATTGCTGATGTAGCAGCTATGCCAATGAGTGCAAAACCTCCCCAAAAAAGAACAAAGAGAGTCTTAGCCATGACTTACTTGAATCATCAACATAAAGAACATGGACTGCAAATCAAGTGAAAGTCACTTTGCATCTGGCCCAGGTAGGTGCAGTCTTTTGCAATTTGCTACTTTCTTTTTAAAGATTTTAAGACTTTGTCTTATGATTCCTCCCTAGGTTCTGGATTCCATGATGCTGAGGTGAAATCAAAACATCTTAAGAAGCAGATTCATGGAAATGTCATCAAGTCATTACGTGAGAGTTATCCTCATGGTGAGAGTTCCTGTGGGATTCCTGAAAATTTCACAACAGCTAAATTTGCCACACAATCATTTGTCACACAAAAAGGTGAGCAAGAGCTTTTGAACTTGTGGAAGACCATGCTATTCTCATCTTGAAATGCTTTGATTTCCCTGGTTGAATTTTTAAATGGTTTTTTGCACATGCTACTGTCTTATTTTCTCACTTCAGCCACTCAGTTAAACTAGGGTCCAATTCAGCTTCTTAGTGAAACAGAAGTCGATTTTAGCTTATTCACAATGTTTACTTGACATAATTCAATTCCAGTTGACAGCTTCCATGTCACTTATCTCTCCTAATTTTGGCCAATGGTTCACATCTAAAATTTAAAGAAAGATTGTGTTTCTACTGCTCAGCAATCCCACGCTCCAGAACCATGTTGGAGAACTCTGCCATGAACCTCAGATGATTTCAGTTTTGCTTCTAAAGGAGATAGATACCAAGCATACCTGTATTTTTTGCTCTAGGATGGTTTATATAGATTGCTTTTTCCGAGGTTTGTTGCTAAATAAATTTAGAAATCAAGTAGGATATTTTATTTTAACATTCCTTACATTTTGACATATCAGGTTTCCAAAGTGGTTCTAGGGTCATTGACATGAGGCAAGACAAATTTTAGTGCAGCTGGTGCTATCTTGAGAAAGACATCTACTTTCAAGTCAATAGGGACATTCCACTATGACACTGTTCCACTCCATAGTCTCCTTGTAGTCCTTGATGGTTTATGGCATCCTGCAGCTTCAGGCAAAAATATGCTATGGCAGGGGTTTACTATTAGACCTCTCCCATAGCATATGTGAAAACCAGAAATTAATAGGGTTTAGGGCAGCTGTGGGTGTGTTATACCTAACAACATATTTCCTGAACTGATTTTTGAGGATCACTTGGTTATCATATTTTGTTATGTGAGGTTGAGCTTCAGCTTGCTGAAACCAGGACTGTCCACATGTACAGTGTGCTTGCCCAAGCTTTGCATTCTGGTATCATGCTCTCCTCAAGGAGGCTGTCACATGATTGTTGTCAGGAACATACTTCAAGCCCCATTTCTGGCATTTTCTTCCCTTAACTACTAATGGATACATCAATATTTGATTCTCCTGCAAGTAGAGGGAGGAAGACTCTCCCAGGAGCAGTGAGTCCCTGTGTAAAAGATGATTGCATATGGCAAGGCCTCCCTGTGTCATGGCTTTGACACTTGAGCTACTCCTTTGCTTTTCAAGAAGCTTTGAAAATTAGTAGGAAAAAAAAAAGCATCATGCAGTAAATGAAGGTAGTTCTGGTTTCAGCAGAGTGGATCATGAACTCACACAACATGTAATAACCTTACCTCCCCTCCCTTACTTGTTGGTGACATGTATGCTTGATTGCATATTTTTGCTTTAGAATTTTCCACCTTTGCAACAGAAGCCATCAATCTTCTGACAAGCATACGCCAAGAGGTTCGGTCCCAGAGCAAGTACTTTGCTCGCTGGGAGAGCTTTGCAGGCATGCAAGTGCTCAAGTCCCACAGTTACACAACCTCCCTACCACATCTCCTAAGGCATTCCTGCAGCTTTGTAATTCAATGGGAAGTAATGAAAAGGATGTTTTGGTAAGAATCATGAAACAATTGGAAACTATATGTCTCTCTGGATGGGAGCTGTAGCAAACAGTGGAAATCAATGCCCAAGTCCAAAATAGATACAGCTCACTCCTCAAAACTGCAGTTAATCTGGAGTTCAGAAAATCTAGGTTTGTATCACATATCTTTTCATCACATATCCATTTCATTCTAAACCCTTGAATGTCATGTATTGCCAAACTTAAGGCCACATGTTATTCCTGGTATTCCATGAAGAAAATCCATCGGCAAGCAGATTCACTCCCCAGCAGTTCCTTTGAACAATCTGTTGTGAGAACTGCAATTTCATAGTTTGACTGCCCACCAAGTGCTGCACAATCTTGAAAACATGTATTTGTTGTATGACCTCCCATACGGAAAGGTCATATATGGTAGTTATATGCAATTATCTGTGCCTTATAATTTTATATATTCATCATGTGCTGAAATATGCATGCACATATATGCTGGCATATATGGTTGGAGCATATGATTCATGTAAGGATTATTCATATATTAAACATACCAGGGCAGTATATATGTTCTGTATAAAAGAATTATACAATTAGAGGGATTGACTCCTACATATATGGTACACCTAGTTTAAGTATATGGTTTTTATGAAGAACTTTCACATATTGTGAATTCACACTCAGCATGCATGCTTTCATTTAAGAAATGTGTGTTGCTGGAAATGTATATTGTACCATGTGCATATGGGATATATAATTTAGATGGTATGGCCATATGGTATGAAAAACAATTACTTTGTGGCCTTACCGTATGAAATTTACAAGCGCTGCATGCTTCATGCTGGAAAGGCTTTGCTGCTCTTTTAAATGGTGGTTGTAATTCTGCATAATGGCTTGCATGAAATTCCTTATGAAGTAAGCCATACATTACTTAATTACTTATACCATGTTTTGAAAGGCTAAATATGTTAATACACTGTACACTTATGGAACTGTAGGAAGTGAAAAAAAAGTAGGGCACACTCTGAGGCTTGACATATCAGGTGTGACATATATGCCTTACCATATACAAGATATATACTGTAGATGAATATATTAAATCATAAAAGTTTCTTATCTTCTCCACCATATCTTTTATATACATGTTTATGAAATTCTTATCATGGATCTCTGGCTGCATAGTTTGGACATTCATGAAGTACCATAGTTTTTAAAAAGGAGCAAGTGAGTGATAATCTGATTGAATTTCAGCTCTTTACCTCCATAACAGGATGATGTGCCAGTTGGAGGAAGTGAAGGGAGGATGTGAACAACTACCTTTGGGCTAAGGAGACCTGAGAGATGAGTAGGCTGAGCCAGGGGCTGCTTTCCGTTCCCAAAAGCAGAGGCATCAATCCTCCTTCCCATTAAAAACAAAGGTTGAAAGAGATCACTTTCATCCCTGGAACAGACAATGCACCATCCACCCTGGTATGGCCTCATCTTGATGTAATGCACCATTCAAGTCTTGAACAAGAAGAGTTTGATTGTTGCAGTTGAGTGTTGTGCACTCCATCCTTCCGTTTAGTACTACCCGCCACAACGGACAATTGACACATTGCAGTTTGGTGCAGTTTGTAGGAAAATAATTTCTCAAGGTCCTGGTCTTTGAAGTGGGCAAGCTGATCTCACCACAAGGTTTGAATCCCAAACTCAGAAATAGCCCAAAGCTCAAGCAGTGTTTACTTGCATAAAACTGTTGGTGTAATAAAGCTTTAAACCTCCATTAGTGTTGCCAATGGAATTTTAAAGCTTCATCACGCTAAAGTTAGTTTTATGCAATCCACCCTTGTGCACGTACTTCATTTAGGGGAGATAATGGGGTCTTTAGGTTAGGGAGCTCTCCCATGGGAGTATCGATTTTCTTAAAGGATCATTAGCTTAAAGAGGTTTCAGCTTTTGGTGCTATTTAGTATCCTTGATTGTCAATAATGTTGATGAAACAGGAAGTATCCATATCCACATTTTTTTAAAAACAAAATCAGTATAACAAAGGATTTGGAAACTGAGTAAGCTTTTAATCAAATGAAGAGCTTGGTTGCATTGCAGCTGATTTCCTTTACACAAACGAGAGACTCTGTACGACTCGGGACTTCGTCACAACTTTGCAAGTGGTTGAGAATGCAGTTAGAAAACCCAGTTTAACTTATAGGTAGAACCAGAAACAGGCAACCCAACCCCAATTGTGCAGTTCCATTGGGTGATTCCAAAATTGACACTGGCTCATTCAATGCTGGTTTTAATCACATGTGGTGATTTAGCCATATCAAGAAGCCAACTCCAATTTCTCCATATGATGCAGATTAAGGGCAATAGGGGCAGTAAAAGGCCCTTATACAAGGGGTGTCCAAAAATGTTATGGATACATTGAATAGATACTAAACCATGGTTTTCATCACCACCAAATCTGGTACACAGAAACATCACTCCTCCTTTGGCCCTGAATATAATCACTGTTTGAATCTAAGCACTTTGCCATCTGGAGGGCAAGAACTATGTACCCCTGCTGAAGAACCCTGTGTCTGGTGTTCAAAACAATCCAAGTTATTGTCAATTTTCCATAGACTGTTGCCAGCCATGCATTGTTTAGCCCAAACAGAATCCCCTCTGACAATCATCAGTTTGGTCACTTGAAGAACCAACTTTATGGAGTACACTTCATCAGTGGCGAGGACAAGAAGTGGCTACAGCAGCAAGAAACAGGCTCCTACAAAGAGGATATAAAGTCATTGCCCTCCAGGTGGCAGAATTGTATAGATTGAAACAGTGATAATTTTGAGGGCTAATGGAGGTGTGTTGCTCTGATATTACAGTTTTGGTAGCAATGAAAACAACGGTTTAGTTATTATTAGATGTTTCTGGTAACTTTTCAGACACCCCTCGTATATGTAAAGTTTAGGCCTTGAGTCAGTGCAAGGACTTGTCTTCTCTATCACAGAGAGGGACGTTTTGCCAGGAAGTGCCCAAATAGCACTTCTCATTATAGAGTTTTCAGCATCAGCTATCGTTTGCTTGGTTTCATTCCCCTACAATTGCAACAATAACAGCATGTAGAAAGGCAGTCATGTGGAAATAATAATAATAGTCATGTGGAAATAAATGTGGAAAACAGGCTAAAACCTCCTTCTTGGCAGAAGCTGAGGTAAAGAATGATAGGCTGAAGAAAACATAGGAGGCTCATATGTTCCAAAGTAAGGTTAGTGACTCAGCTGTAATTAACAATTGGATGCCTGATGTAACTTGAATGCTTGATATATAGGGTGGGGCAAAGAAGATGGACACATTTTGGAAAGTAATAACTTTGGTGTTCGTGTATATAATGCATTCAAACAGCATTTCAGAATGTACCTCAGACACAGAGCTTTATGTTTATGTTTTGAAGATTATGTTCTGCAAGTAACCTCCCTGATGCTTAATACACTCCCTGGCAAGAGCGATGAAATTGCAGTGGCATCAATCGAGGGAATAATTGGACCTTCTTTTTAAGGATAATGATTGCAATAAGGCGTGTAACTGTATCTTTTATATACATGCTTCTTATAAAATTCTTATATGGCCTTGCCATATATGGTCATGTACTCATTGTTTCAATAGCAATATATGATCAGATATATTTTCCCATATATGTTCATATAATGTCATATATGATGGACCATACCATACATCGTATATGCCCATTTCTTATAAAGTCATATATGATTTTTCCGTATGTGTTCTCACAAGGGAATAGTGGCTTCAATAGAGGGAATAATTGGACCTTATTTTTTGAGGATGATGATGGCAATACAGTGACAGTAATATGTATATACATCATCTCCAGATCTTGTATCTAGCTTTGGTGGCATTGAATGGCCACCAAGGTCATCGGACCTGACAGCACCAGACTTTTTTCTCTGGGGCTCTTTTAAAGTCAATTAGTATGTCATCAGATCATGTACCATGCAGGAATTAAAGAACAGGATCCATGAGGATTTGCAGTATTCCACATGACATGTTGTCTGCAACCATGAACAATGCCATCGCTTGTGCCAGGGAGTGTATTAACTGTCAAGGAGGTTATTTGTAGAAAATAATTGTCAAAAATATAAATTACATACATTCCAGTATCTGTTCTACATTCTGAGTGTTGTTTGGATGCATTATATACATAAGCACCAAAGTTATTACATTTCAAAATGTGTTCACCTTCTCTGCCCCACCTCGTATTTAGCCGCTGTGGCTTGCTGATGCAAGGAGATCTGGAGTCCCTTACTGATAGTGATTTATAAGTCTCTCTCCCTCTCTGTTTGCCTCCTCCAGTTTATCCTTGTCAAATCATTTGGAGGCCTTTTGTTATGGTGACTGATGTGAAGAATCTTACATTTACTCTTTGTGAACATCGCCTGCTATTTTTCTATTCCACTGTTTCAGAAACAGTGAATCTCAGCTGAGTACTCTGATCTTTCCTTGTCTTCCTTCCCCCCCAAAGGAGGAAACTATGTGTCGTCAGGAAATTTTCTGATTTTACTCTTAATATGAATCATTACTGTAGACCACAAACAAAAGCTGTTCCAGAACATAGCCTAGGGACTCTGCTCACAACCCTGACTTCTGCTGACACTTCTCTGTTTACAGATACTCTCTTTTCTTTCATCCTAACTGCCAGTTTTTTTTTTTAGTTACTCACATTGCCATGTATTCTGTGTGCTGCAATTCAGCCTGGAACCTCTAGTGAGGAAGGGTATCAAAAGCTGGTGCAAAGTCTTAGTAGGTGATATCCATGGGATTGCCTTCACCCCTCTCACCTTTCACCCAATCCTGTCATTTGAGCAAAGTTGCTGAGATGAATAGTCCTTTATTCTTGAAGCACATGTTGGACTTACATGTTCAATGTATGAAAAGACCTAATATGGTTTCATGGGTCATCCAGAAGTTCTTGGTTTTTTTTTTTTTTTCACAAGTAATTTCTTTCTCTTCATGGTTTCATGAAATTTCCCAGAAATGTTCTATAGAATGATACCTCCTGAACCTTCAGTGGGATCTAAGCACTAAATGAATCATTTCCAGAGCCTCCTGATGAATGTACATGCTAAAGATATTGAAATCTTTTGATGCACCCAGGGGGACCTCTGATCTGTCTGGTTGTCTTGCATCTGGCCATTTCTTGAGTACGCCTGCCCTTCCCGGAGCTGCTCCCGGACCTGCCGAGCCATAAATGCCATGGAACAGGTGCAGAAGCATGCCCTGTGCTTAATCCTTGAGTATAAATATGAAACTTACAAGAAGGCCTTGTTGACCCTCGGCATCCCATCCTTTAAAAAAAAAAGACAGTAATTATATAATATAACTGCGCGCCCGAATTCGGTATGCTCAATGCAATATATACGTTCCTCGTGGTCATTAATACGACTTGTGACAGTTCACTTCTTGTGCAAATGCATAAGTTTGGAATTATTGAACATTTACTCTGTGTTTTCATCAATAATATAGTCCCGTCTCACACATCATAGCAGCAGCTGCCGTCTTTCTATGAGGTGTTATTTAGTCTTGAAAGCAGAAATGTGGATATGCTGTCTTCCTATCATCTCATTGAAGAACGTAATCAAATTTAGGCTCAATGTTTAGACTAACGTTCACGTTCAGTCAGCTTTTTTGAGTTTTCACTTAACCCAAGTGCACTCTAACCTCGGGGAACCAGCGACTAACACATACCGAGTGAGCCGCATTCCGTCTATGTTGGGCCGAAAGAGTCCATGAAAGTCAAGCAATTTTTGGGGACGATGGGTCAGCTGGGTTTGGCCTTTGACACCGGATCAATGTTAAGACTGACTCCAGGACAGAATGGAATGAGGAATTTAACCATGTAAAAACCAAATCTAACCTAACCTAACCTAAATTGGTCCACCATATTTGACAAATGGTTGAAAATGTATTTTTCAAGGATTGCTTGCAACCTGAAAAGAGACACGCAGAATATCCCTGTTGTGAAATACGACAGGGGCAGAGACAAATAATAATTTTATAAAAAGACTAAAAGTTCAAAAAATTGTGATACTTATAAGTTTGCACAAGTAATGAAGTGTCACGAATAGTATTAAAACCCTCAAAGAACATGAAAATTACCTGTAAAATACCGAACCTGTATTATATGAAGCTATATTATACTAATACCAAAAAGACAACTGGATCTTACATCCAATTATGCCCATGCCCTCCTAAAAAAATCCATTGCGATGGCAGGCATTGCCTCCCTACCAACAATGCCCACCCTTGAACCTGAGAGGAAACATACCATCTCTTTTGGAAGAAAATAAGTGTCGCATGCACCGATTCTACCAGTCAGCAATATCCATTATGACTCGCTTGGTAAATAAAAAAACTCCCAGAGAAGAAATCCCATAACTTTGTCACCCTTTCTATGCCTGACAATGGGATGCAATTTGCTGGTGTACGATTATTCCAGAATCATGAATAAACCACTATTATTATTATGATCATTATTATCTCAGTCTTTCTCAAAGCATATGCCGAGATAGAAAGTATGGAGGGGGATCTCAGTCTTCATACTATTCTAATTCTGTAGGACACGGTGGAGAACGTTGGCCATGCCCGAGATTGCCGGATGCTGGAGGATGTCGAGGGATATCTGGCATCACAGTTGCTGGACATGTTCCCTGAGATCCTGTAGGACAGCACTGATTGTGCCAATGATGGGAATGATGGTGGTCTTCAGAACACAACCATTAAACTTCCAATTTGCAGTCCAGCTTCTCCCAGGTCTTCACTTGGAGGTTGTTATCAGCTGGTACCCTCACGTCTACAAGGAGTGCAATCTTTTACTCCTAGATTGTGAGATCTGGCCTGTTACAGATGATGGGGCAGTCTGTTATTATTGGTATGTCCAAGAGTACCATTACAGACTGGATGGTGTTCATACCACTTTGGATGTCCACTCTGGGACTTCCTGGGACATGGGCATGCTTGCAGACACACCAGTGGACGTATTTGCATACCTGGTTGTCCCTGTGCAAGTACTCTTTTTGGGGCTAGTTCGGGGCAGGCATTTGGAGGATGGTGAACCGTTTCAGATGGGCCGTGACAGTATCGGCAGCGGTCTTCAACGTCCAGCTTCGGGATGTGCTTCTCGTAATTATGAGTTCTGGTTATCGTTTGTTCTGATTAACTTATTATCCTTGTAAAAGTTGTTGTTGAGCTCAATTCACTCCTTCTACAGTGGTGCTGGACCATGGATACAAGGATGTAGTACTTTGGCTTGGTCCTGGAGCAATGCTTTGTGGGCATCATTGATTGTGTCAGCGACCTCAAACCATCATGCATACAAGCACTTGGGAAGAGAAAGAAGTCATGGAGCAACAGATACAGTGAGTATACCAGGCAAGCTAGCATCTCCCAGTCCTAGGACACGTCTTTTTCTCCAGCCGCTAGCAGCTGCTGGCAAAAAAGATGCATTGGCTAGGCACGACCACGTCGCTGAATGATGTCACTGTTGAGCAAGCAGCTGCGAGTGGGACATAGCGAACTATGGGAACGCTGAGCAGCTAAGCCTTAAAATGACGTCATCGGATGCTGGGGGCCTCAGCAGAGTCAGCTGAGCGGCTAGCAAAAAGGGCACGCCCCTAGTCTGGTGTGACCTCCAGGACTTTGCACTTCCAAAGGGGAGCCCCATTGTCTTGCAACAGAAGGGGCCGGTTGCACTGACTCGGTTAAGCCAGAATTTCATGCAAAGTCTGACTTTGGATGCCTGTCTAAAACTTTAGCCGGTTGCACTGAACCTGACTAATCTCAAAGCCTGACTTTCAAGTCTGTCTAATCTCAAGCCACCTTCGGGGTGTCTTAACTGAATCAATTCTGACTTGAAACGTCATTATCTGATTTCTTCGAGAAGCTGTGGTTATGGTTCACTCGATTGCCCGACCTGAGAGAGAAGTAGAAACTTCAAGGATGTTCCAGGAAAGGCTTGATCCCCTTGGAACAGCTTAGTGATTCTGAACTTTATGAAAGGTACAGACTTGACAGAGAAGGAATTTCCAAATTGACTGATTTGCAGGCTGACCGATATCCTCTCCAATGACGTTCATGACTGCTTTCGAGATTTTATGCTGTGGAAGTGGTTGCCCTCCTCCTGTTTGAGGTTACTTTTTCTTTGACAAGTATGGTTTCGCATCATGTTCAAGATACAGTCGACTCTGCACAATGGAATGTCACTTAATAGAATACTCCACTTGATGGAATACCATTGCAAGGTCCCGATATTTTGTCCAGAGGACGCATTATGAAAAACATTGCATGAAGGAATACGGTTAGTAGAATAACTCCCTTAAAGGAATCAAACTTTTCTGGATTGTGAATGTTTTTTTGTTTTTTTCTTGTCTTTTGAGAAACAAATGGCTTATTTTTCCTACTGTGCATCCTTGGAAAATCCCCACCAGCCCTCTCCCCAGTCCCACCCTCTCGCTTTGTGGAAATTGGGCTGTAAATATAGGCTGCAGATGTGGAGACGAGGCCTGCCCTTTTCAGGTGGAAGTGGAAGCAAGTTCACCCGGGCAGTAAGTTGAGGCTGTAACCAACAGATCTGCTCATTCCCCGAGTTGACCATGGGGAGAAGGAAGGACCTCAGCTTGGCCAAAAAGATTGCAGTTCTGATCAAGAAGAAAAGAAGACGCAAACTGAATTGGCTCGGCAGTTTGGGATTTCTCAGCCGCAAGTTCATCAAAGATAAGGAAGCATTGAAGGATGGAGTACAAGAAGAACGGAAACGTGAGACGGAAGAGGAAACGGGAGAGCAAGGTAGGAGATGTTGACTGAACGTTGTGGCTGTGGTTTGAGCAGATGCAGTTGAAGGGACAGCCAATCAACGGAGAAAATTAAAGAGAGGATAACCGTACTCCTTTGTGGCAATCGGACAAGACTGCACTGCTGATCATTGGCAAAAGCAAGAATCCTCGGTGCTTCAAGCATCTCAAGAACTTTCTCGTGCCGTACGAAGCAAACAAGAATGCCTGGATGACTGGGCATGTCTTTGATGAATGGATCTTAGACCTGGATGAAGCAATGAAGAAAAATAAGAAGAAGATCATCCTATTCGTGGATAATGCCACCTGTCACGGGAGTGCTGCAAGCCCCATGCCGAGCAACATCAAGATTGACGTATGTGACATATCTATGATAGCATTATGTCTGTGAAACAAGTGCGTAAAAATAATACTTTTGATTGTCTACCTTCTTAAGAGCTTTTGTAGCATTACTTGTGGCTCCTTAAGCTACACCCTTGATGCTTCAAGTGACAAAAAGGTGAACAACAATTTAGTGGTGTTATTGGAATCACTTCATGTATGTACAATAAAATATTGAGCCATCCATGAGAATTTGACCCACTTTACCTCCTCCCCCACAATATGTCAAACATCCTTCTTGTTACTTAGAGCTGTATTACACTTTGAAAAGAGAATTTATATCTGTTTTTGGATGCTGTGCATGAGAAGCAGCTCAGCCTCCGTTAAAACCCTGTTTTTTTTTTGAGACATGAGGTTGACTTTTGCAGCATCAAAAGTCTAGACAATCTTCACATTCGCTGAAAAAGCAAGCTTGCAAAGCATACAAGTCCTATTTTTCTGTGCGAGAAAGTCAGACTAGGATTAGCAATGGCAATGCAACTGAAACTCGAGTCTGACTTTTGGAGAAGTCTGACTTTGAAGGGAAAGCAGTGCAACTGGCCCAAGGTCTTGCCTGTCTCCAGCAGGTGAGGGAATTGTTTGCAAGTGGCTGGCCTGATAAAATTGCATAGGACGTGCAAGAAGGGGTCTTCAATGCCATTTTGGTCTTGGGATACTGCATGGTTGTGGATGGCACCATGCATGTCAAAGAATGCCATTTGCATCACCTTCAAGGAGGGCCAAGTCCTGGAGGCCATAGACTGAAATGCATTCACTCGCCCAGTTTACTTACTGGATCTTTTCCCCTGCAGCATCTTCCTCTCTTCCCCAAGATGGCCATTGTAGATGAAGTGCATCAAGCTCGATGACAACTGCATCACTCTTAAAAGCAATCATTTTCAAAAGATTGTTTGAATAAATAAAAGACTTTTGGACCAATACTTTCCTCAGAATAACCAGTTTTTATGCCTCCAGAGTGAGGCAGGCCTGCTATTGTTCCCATTGTGTCAATTTTCACATGGTTATGGATGAACAGCTAGTGGCTGAGTGTTCCTCCCCCTTCAAATTTCTTTCATTGTTTGTATCTGTGCAATCTTCTCACAAAAAGAAAAGCTTTCCTCTCCCATTTATATATGAGGCAGATTTTGTGCTGCACGCAGGCATGGAAGTTTTTATAACAGAAGATGGCCCTTCTCGGTCCCTGTTCCTGTTCATTTAAATGCCCGTTAACCTGAGGACCATGCAGAAAGGTGATATAAAATCACAAATTCGTATGGAATTTGATTGGAGGATGGAGTTCTTTAAGCCCATGCACCCAAACATTTCCAACTCTGCACCGGAGGCAGTCATTACGACGGTCTTCCCCTTCACTCAGATCTCATAATGCCAAGTGATGTAACTCAAATAGTAGTGTCTGATGTCTACCAGGCCATCAATTAATCTGTGTTGGTTGCCCTCCAAGTTAATGTTAATTTTGGCTGCTAATATGGAATATATGTGTAATGGGGTTGCCCTTTGAGAATTGCAGCAAGTTCTTAAGGTTCCCAATGGAATTTTATGGTGAAACTTTCATCAAACCACTGATTTTAGTGGTAGGATGAAAGATGTTTTCCTTCCCCCTCTCTCACTGTTGGTATCATGGTTTTAATATATGGATCGAGCTGGAGGGTGACACCATGGATAAAAAAAATGTTATCCATGGAGTCACAAAGAAACAGAATTATTATCATTAGCTGTTCATCCATTTCCATCTGAACATTGACACAATGGGAACAATAGCAAGCCTGACTCATTTTGGAGGTACAAAAAACTGGTTGCTTTAAGAACAACTGAGGAAAGTATTGGTTCATAAGTCTTTTATTTCACTAAATAATCTTTTGAAGTTTTCATATGTTGTTTTTAAGAGTGATATCTACTCATGTAGTTGCCATTGAGCTTGATGCACTTCATCTACAATGGCCTCTGGGAATAGGCCCTCCTTGAAGGGGATGCAAGTGGCATGCATGGTGCCATCCAACTTGATATCTTACCAGCTGAAGCAGTGACACTTGATAAATTGAGAATATACATATAATTGTATTCTAATTTTTCTTCTTTGCCTGACTCCTTACTTCAGAGGTTGCTTTGTGCCACGTGAAGAGTTATAGGTTAGAATAAACGTTATCTGCATTAAACCTGGTTCACCTAGGAATTCTTGCTTATGGCTTCTGTTTCTACTTCAACCAATTTTGAACCTTCCCAATGGATGGATAGATTGGAGACAGGAAGACATTTTACTGGTAATTACTCAAGTGCCCCTTCAATGTTGTGGGCAATCTCGATAGTCAGCACCTTTGGATTGGGAGTCCAACTCAAGAAGTGAAATAGAGTGAACAATTTTTTAATATAAGTACTTGATCTGTAATCTTCTCACAGAATTTCATTGTATACTACATTTGAAGCATTAGCCCCAGTTTACCCAAGAAATCTGCCTTGACTGTCGCTACCAGTAATTTCAAGTTTTACGTCATTGAGTCTTTGAACCCTAGGAAAAGCAACAGGTTAACCGTGGCAAAAACAGGTGATGGGTACCTCCCATCACCTGTTTTTGCCACCCTTCAATCTTTTCAGAAGTTTGTCCCAGTTGATTGCCATCACAAATGCAAGTCATATGGGCATGTTGTGAGTGTATTCGAGCAATCCTCAATTCATGTTTGTGTCATCTGGTCATTCATGGTAATTGTTGTATTTGTGGCAGTCATCCTTGTATTCCAGTCATCTTTGTGTATAAACTGAAAGTTGGGATAAGCTGAAAATGTACTGAATTCTGGGACATTTTGCATGTTTTAGAGCATTTTAGGGCATTTTGGCATAATTGGAAATTTAAAAAGTAGCTTTCTTGTTGATGGTTTAATATTTTTCAGCAAACCACCACTTTATGTAGTTTCAATTGTCACCTGGCTGACTTTCTGTCATGTCCAATTCTCTGGGAATGAGCATGACAGGTGCATATTATATACTGGGTTAGGCATAAAAAAAAAGAAGAGATTCATTGGAGTTCATGAGGTAGCAGAGAGCATGGAAGAAATTGTTTGCAATGACTTCTATGTATCTTCTATGTAATGTCCTAAAATTCCTGTTGCTTTTCTTTCTCCAGCACAAAAGTAAAAACACGAAGGCAACTCAAATTTTTATTTTTGCGGGATGAAATGAAGCAGAGGGCACCAATCTTGGGCCAGAACTCCTCTGTCTGCTCATAAAAATGCTGCTCTTTGCCAAAGGATGCCGAGGACCAGAATTTTGCAAGAATTTCCTGGTAACAGATGTAAGAAATGTAGGCATATCATGAGGAGTTCCGAGAGTTAACGAAGAGAAGAAGTTTTCCATATTTTCAACATGCATAAAATTTTGTGTACGCGTGTCCTCTGATTGACAATAGATACAGAAGCTGCTTGTTGAGACAGGTATCATGCACCAGGTACAATAAGCCAAAGAGTGCAAGAAGCCCAGTATCTTGAACTCCAACTAACCCACCCTCCCATCTAAACCCTACTTTCCTGCAATTGAGCTAACACAAGTAAACCCATGCAGTTACTCCAGGGATATGGTGCCAGAGTTCAACCTTCACCACCAGGGATCTTCAGCATCCCACATCTGGAGACAGGTGCCCGACATTCACGGTGCTCTCTTCCTGAGCACGCTAAGGCTTAGGCTCAGAAAGAAATGCTGGTCCTGATTGGGTTGGAACCAGTGGCGGCTCATGATATGCAGCAGTAGTTATTCTTGAATGGAGACAGAGGAGGCCGGCCTCCCCCGTCTCCACTGCTGCCGCATATCACGAGCTGTCGCTGGTTTGAACTTTGGTCCCCTGCCACAGGAGACAAACTTGTTGTCAACTGAGATGTGATGTGATTTGGGGGAGAGTACAGGCATATGGAAGTAGGTTGAGTTTGCTAGTTGAGACCAAAGGGGATATTGAATAGATGAGGTACAAATTATGATGATTTCCTTCACAATGGAAGTTCAGTGATCTTCTCAAGAATGACATGCATCTTAAGTTAAAGTAAGGACTTTTTTAAGTAATCAGATATGCTCTGAGTTTAGCACAAGGTCATTGTAAGTATTTGATTGGAAATGAGGCGAGCCTGCTGTTGGGACAGACTTTGAGAATGGGGGAGGCCTTAGTAACACCTTTTATTAGCTTTTTTTTAAATTTTTGTTAAACCAGTTTCAGAAGTTGTGAAGTTCATTTTGGAGGATCTCCTGAAAAACCAAGGAATTTGAACTGGAAAAAAAAAAGTTGTGGTGTTGTTCACATATGTGTCGATGTTTGCACTTATGCTCAAGGGAAGGTCATTTATATATGAAAATGAATTAGATAGTAGTAGGAAGGGCCACAAGAGTTGCCTTTGTATGCTATTGAATGGTATGTTATTAGTAAGTAGTTGGTACAACTTCCAAGCATTGCATGGAAAAGACTAAGATGATTAACTTAAACATTTTCAGTTTTCAGAGCAATGCATTTTTGAACTTACAGGGGTAGATCTTCAAGAAACACTTTATATATGTATATAGCGAAATATCTAAGCTCTCTAAACATTTTTTGAGCAGCACATGCATCCCAGTATTTTCAGAAAAAAGTATACAATGGTGATTTTGGCCTGGTTAATTGGTACCTTCTCCCACTCATTTAGTCTGAGCTGAAGATTGACAGAAATAGGGAGTGCACACTGAGGAGCGAAGCACAACTCCAGTTCTGCAGCTTTGGTAGGTTTTGTTAATCAAGAAAGAAGGCTTTAAGGTGCATTTGCATTCACACTGGAGGACAGCCATGAAGAATGCAGAAAGACATCTGGGATGGGTCATTGCAACTTCCACAGATGTCATAATCTGAAGTGAAGCAATTTTTTAACACTTTCATGCATGCGTTACCCATGCAGCTTAGTGTTTGTTTGTTTGTTTTTTTTTTGGAAATGGGAGATTCTACTCCTGAATCTGAGTCAACACCCACACTCAGGATGGGGTCCTCAAACTTCTTAGGAGGAATAAGAACAAACTGTCTTTCGACCCAGATGGACTCTGCCCCTGGGTTCTGAAGTCCTGTGCAATGAATCTCTCATACCCTTTCCAGGTTATCTTTAATAAATGCATTCATGAAGGCTAGCTTCCAAAATCATGGAACAGCATTAAAGTAATCCCAATTCCAAAAAAGACTAATCCCAGCTGTCGCAAGGATTTTATGCCTATAGGGCTCACCTCTCCAGCCTCGAAGAGCTTTGAGTATCGCTTGCTACAAGAGCTACAACACAAGAAGATGTTAGGCAGTGATCCCTGTCAGATCCCTGTCTAAGATGTCCACAGCACTCGCAGTTTCTTGACAAGAGGGCAACCACCTTCGTTAGGTGTCTCTTGATTGCAGCTCAGCCTTCAATACCATAAACAGACAAGATGTGGTTAGCAATCTCAGTGAATCAAATGTACCAGTATGGTTTGAGAAACCTACCTATCTGAAAGATATGTGCAGGTGGGAAAAGAGTCCTCACCTAAAATAGTATGCAAGACCGTGTAGTGGTCCGTGGTCTGTTCACTCATTACCTTAAGAGCCTGCTTTCCAAACTGCACCATACTTGATGATGCTGATGACAGTGTGTCCTTGTTGCTGGCACAAGTAACGTTGAGGACTTTGCCAGCCTCTATTGCCAGTGCTACGTGCAGTTTCTCGGAATCCCATGACCATGATCCAGAGAGGAAGTGCTTTCCCACCAGAGAGGGATAGTTAAAAATACAAAATAAAAACAGGATTACATATCTTATGAATGAGAAATTTTAATTAAATGGTAAAAAATTAAATGGATTAAATATTGGGTTGGGAAGAAAGTCTTGCAACACTTTCTAAAACTATTTCTAAAAATTTTCAAAGGAGGAATAATGGGCGGGGCTTTGCATTTGTATATGCTGGAACGTTCTCGAAGCTTCTGCCCTCGAGGTATATCAGGCGGCTTCTGCATCCATGGCATTGGTATCCATGGCTCCGATCGAACAAGCAACTCTTCGCCCCATCTTCTACTACGAGTTCCTCCAAGGACACTCTGCCAGAGCCGCCGCGGACAACATCTGCGCTGCATTCAAGGGCAACGTCGTCCACTATCCCACGGTGTCTCGATGGTTCAAACGCTTCGAATCTGGCGACACGACCTTCGGAGATCGACCACGTTCAGGACGTCCATCTACAGTCGATGACGAAGCCCTGCGGAAGGCCCTCAACGCCAAGCCGAACGCCACCACTCGCGAATTGGCGACTACACTTGGAGTCACCCATATGGCCATCGGCAACCATCTTAACGACCTCGGCTATCGGAAGGTTTACTCGACATGGGTCCCTCATCAGCTCAGCGACTCTGACAAAGCAAGCCGTGTCAGCATCTGCGAATCATTGCTTCTTCGTCCGCACAGAAAAGACCTTCTGAAGGAAATCGTTACTGGAGATGAGAGCTGGGTCAACCATACTCGCAAGAGTCAGTGGCTTCCACGAGGAGAATTGCCGAACTGAAATGAACCGAAACCAGGGTTCCACGAGAAGAAGGTTCTTCTCTGCTGTTGGTGGGATTCAGAAGGAATGTTGTACTATGAACTCCTGCCAATCGGTACCACCGTGACTGCCGTCGTCTAAGCTGCTCAACTTCAGAAGTTGGCTGGCGTCATTCAAAAAGAGCGTCCCAAACGCGACAAAGTTCTCCTGCATGACAACGCTCGTCCACATGTTGCGAAGATGACTCGCCAGACAATTTCGGAACTGGGCTAGGAAGTTTTACCCCATCCTGCGTATTCTCCGGACTTGGCCCCTTCCGACTATCACTTGTCCCGGGCCCTCAAGAATCACCTGCGGGACAAGGCCTTCGACGATCGAGCATTCTTTTGAACCCAATTGTTGAAAAGCTGCAGATGGGAAGAGAAGCTGCTTGTAGTTTGTTTATTGATGCTTGCAACTCATCTGCTGTTTTCTATTGCCTACCTATGTATGTAAGCCATCTGAAAAAGTCTGAAAGTGTCTTAAAAACCCAAGAGTTATGGAGAGAACTGGTTAAAACCCATGGCACATGCCCCAACACCCAAGGTCACCTCATGCTTGAGTGCTGTGTAACCACATCGGTGCTACGATGCACAGTAACATTAAACAAAACACCCTGCGTGCACTGTTAATAATGTCCTACCGGTTGGACCAAACACCAGGAGAAGCACCTGCCAGCCACCAAAAATATAAAGAAATACTCATTTGTGTTCTGCTTGGTAAAAAAAAAAAAATCTAGACACTGTTCTAAACGTGCTTTTATGCAGTTGCTGTCATTGAAACTCTGATGATCATCTGTGACGCACCTCTAAAATTTGAAAAACCTTGAACTAATACGTTGAACCCACACAACTAATTCGTCCTCTTAACCTGTTGTTTTATCGTATTTTTATATTTTTCTCTTTCGTCTTTAATACTTTTCCCCCCTCAAATGAGGACCTGAAGGCAAAGGAAATAATGTCGAATCTTGGTGCTAAAACAATGGAGGTGCTTGTGGCTTATATGAATTTTCTGCTGCACGGTTGTGGAATAGTAAAAAGCGAACATTCTTGAAGTTGACCCCTCCAGTTCCTGGTACTTGGGTGTATGGCAAGGGAGGAACTGGCATGCAGCATTGCATGGTATTCATTGTCTTCATCAAGCATTTACTTCCCCACTGTTGGGAAATGGATGAGCCATCATCCATTTTTTTTTGCATTTGTTTGCATTGTGTTGCCTTAGCACCCCATGTACACGAATGAAATCATTTTTATGAAGTTGACGACTGGCATTAGTTGCTGTCGTAGAATGACTAGACCTGTTAGTGATGATTTTAGGTCTCGGTTTCATCTTGAATTATCAAATTCCATATTCACCACAGCAAAAAAGAATGGCTTCTGTTGTAGCCTTTAAGTTTTTTCAGGTAAGACAAAATTAAATGGCTATTCGCCTTTACATGCCTGGCTATTCCTTTTCGTGGAAAAGGTTTAGCCACTCCTTTCATCATTAAAGCCAAAGTTCAATGCTCAGGCATACCCATGGAAGAGTATGGAAGGATTTGAGCATTCATGGCTGGGGGTTGTGTACATTTTCCTTCGGAATGGTGCCACTTGGTGCATTCACACCCCTACCAGTGAACATGCCATGGACGATGCGGGAAGAGCATCTCTCACACGATGCAACTAAGCCACTTCAGGTATGCACTTAATCTCTTAGTTAGCTGAGACTGCCATTGTGAATACCAGTCACATGCAGGTTCCATTTTCAAGCCTAAGATACATTGACCTGCTGCCATGCAAGCGCTGACATGAGTTGTTCTGAAATTATATGAGACCATTCTGATTTTGTGATTTCACTCTGGCCTATATAACATTAAAAACTTGGAGCAACAGAACTTGTTCACTCACTGGGGCATAAGCAGGTATTGTTCATATGTATTAAAAGTCTATTCAAGAAACATCATGTTTCCGGGCTCCCTGGAGTGTTTAATGTTATTTCCGGTTAAATTATTTATTAAAATTCCTCCGTTATATTGAAGGCAATTGTGTTGGTTCATTATTTGTTATAATCGCGCTAAGTCCGAACTTGAAAATACGAGGCGCGTCCAGAAAGTAAGATCCTCTGCAGGCGTTCACCGATGCTTTCGATAACCACGAATAGTGTTTGCCGATTGATGCTTTCCACGACAGTTCTGATTTCCGCCTTCAATTCTTCGACCGTTTGTGAGTTATTCCTTTCCTGTAGACCTTTAGAAGTCCCCATAAAAAGTAATCACAGATATTAAGTTCAGAAGAGTTACGGTGTTCTTGAACATCCACATCTGAAGCGACCGTGATATTCCTTCTTATTGTCCTTCACATGACCAGTATTTACGAATTTTGTCACTGGCCTGTTTGTTGCAGATGTGCTTGGAGTGTCCCTGCGTCAAAATTCACCAAAAACCACACTGCACTTTGATAACGCTGCCAGTTTGATAAAACTTTTTCACCATAAACACCCGCTACTCAGTGATATGCCCTAGCTTGTTTGTTACTGTTTCTCGAAATTAGCAATAGGACGATCCCAAGCCTGACGTGTCGAGTGATACCACATATGAAGTTGTTGACAATGTAGTTCAGGAAATATAAGTGATGAAAACTGGAGCGTCTTTTTCTGATGGTGGTCATCAGAAAAAGACGCTCCAGTTATCATCACTTATATTTGAGGCATGTTTATATCAAGAGTTATTTCAAAATGATACACCTTTTTCAATCAATATCTATGAGCAGCTGCTCTATCACAAGCATTGGTATAATGGGAATCGTAGAACATGATAGTGAACCTCTCCAAGTTGTAGTTTGATCTGATACTGTCCTGCAAGCTCAAGGTGTTTCTTACATTGCAGCAGCAAGAACATTTCATGCTTCGAATCGACATCGGAGACGTACGAACTCAGTGTGGGCATTAGGTGGAGCAAATAGAAAATGTTCAGTCTTCTCCAAGGGATCATTCGCCGGCGGAAATTTATTCCTTTAGTTGAAAAGTGCTGAAAGCTGATTTTTCTTGCTTCGATTCGACATCGGAGTTGTATGCACTCGAAATAAGCATTGGGTGGTGCAAAGAAAAATGTTCCGTATCGTCCAAGAGATCGGTAGCAAAGCGCGATTCCTGTCGTGAGTGGAATAGATAAGAGAGCTGCTTTTTCTTGCGTCGATGTTACATCAGGGCCGCCTAAACTCCTTTTCGTGATTGGGTGGTGTAATGGAACATTTTCATTCTCGTGGAAGTTATTCCACACGAATTTATTGAGTCGCTGGTCACGTTTCTTGCCTTCGGTCGAATGGGTGTGTGAGATGCATTTTCGTACCTCGATGCGACATCGGAGCTGTATGGACGAGAAATTAAAATTGTGTGGTCCAAAGAAACAATTTCACTTCGGTCCGAGAAATCAGTCGCATGTTGTTTTCTTGATGCGATTCGACATCGGGACCATATCAGTTCAGTTTAGGCATAAGGTGGTGCAAATAGAAATTGTCAGTCTCGTCCAAGAAATCTGTCGCACGTGTCGATTCTTGCCATCAGTCGAATGAGTCCGACAGCTTCATTTTTCTGTTTTGATTCGACATCGTAGCCGTATGCACTCGAAATTGGCATTGGGCGGTGGAAGGGAAAATAGACTTTCTCGCCCACGAAATTGGTCGCGTGTGGCGATTCATGTTCTCAATGGAATGGGTTTGCTTCTCTTGTTTCGATTCGACATCGGAGCTATATGAACTCAATTTGGGCATTGGTTGTTGCATGGAAATATTGTTAGTTTCGTCCACGAGATCGGTCGTACGTCGCGATTACTGCCTTCAGTCGAATGGGTGTGAGAATTACTTTTTCTTCCTTCGATTCCACATCGGAGCAGTATAAACACAGTTTGGTTCGAGGGTGTTAAAATCTCG
This sequence comes from Darwinula stevensoni, assembly GCA_905338385.1. Taxonomy (NCBI): domain Eukaryota; kingdom Metazoa; phylum Arthropoda; class Ostracoda; order Podocopida; family Darwinulidae; genus Darwinula; species Darwinula stevensoni. The sequence goes on from CAJPEV010000101.1 coordinate 45,618, forward strand.
TTCAAGGAATCTGTCGCAGGTCACGATTTGTATCTCCAGTGCAAAGTGTGTAAGATGCTTTTTTACTTGTTTTGATTCGACATCGGTACGGTACGAACTCGGTTTGGGCTTTGGGTAGTGCAAAGAAAAAGTTTTATTCTCGTGTAATAAGTCTCGCTTTCAGACGGATGGGTCTGAGTTCTGCTTTTTCTCGCTTAGATGCGACATCGGAGATGTATGCACTCGACATTATCATTGGGTAATGTAAGGGAAAATGGACTTTCTCATCCAAGAAATTGGTCGCACGTGGATGTTCTCGATGGAATAGGTCTGAGAGCTGCTTTTTCTTGTTTCGATTCGACATCAGGACCGTATGGACTTAATTTGGGCATTGGTTGTTGCATAGAAAAATTGTTAGTATAGTCCAAGTGATCCGGCATATGTTGCGATTTCTGCAAGCAGTGGAATGTGCGTGAGTGATGCTTTTTATTCCTTCGAATCGACATCGGAGCTATATGAAGTCAATTTGGTGCTGGAAAGGAAAGTGGACTTTCCCGCCCAAGGAATTGGTCGCATGTGGCGATGTTAGCGTTTAGTCGAATTTGTGCGAGTTGATCTTTCTTCTGTCGAGTCAACTTCGTAGTTATATGTAATTGAAATGTGTCGTGTTTTGCTAAGAAATATTTTCATTCTCATTGAATAACGGTCGCAGGTATCGATTCTTGTCTCCAGTCGAAAGGGTGTGAGAGATTCTTTTTCTTGATTCGGTGCAACATCAGAGCTGTTTGCACTCGAAAAATGGAATGGGTGGTGCTAAGAAACAATTTCATTCTCGTTCTGGAAATCTGAATGAATTTGAATTTAGGGTATTGCGTGGGTTGAGGAAAAATTATTGTTCTCATCCAAGAAATTGGTGGAGAGCTGCTTCATCTTGCTTCAATGGGACATCGACGTCGTATTAACTCAATTTGTTCCTTGGCTGGTGCCAAGAAACCAATTCAGTCTTTTCCAACAAATGATTCCAGCATGGTGATTCATATTCTCAATGGAATGGGTGTGAGAGTTGCATTTTCTTGTTTAGAATCGACCTCGGAGGTGTATGTAATCGAGATATGCAATGGTGTGTTGCTTGGAAACATTCTCATTCTCTTTGAATAACTTAGAACCAGGTATCAATCCCTCTCTTCTGTGGAAAGAGTGTGAAAGATTCTTTTTCTTACTTCATGCGACATCGGAGCTGCATTCACTCGCAACAGGCAGATGGTTGTGCTATCAAACAATTTCATTCTAGTCCGAGAAATCGATCGCACGTTGGGATTCCTGCTTTCGGTAGATGGGAAAGGGAAGGGAAAAGTTTTGTTCATCTTCGATTTGTTGGAGCCTGACCTGACATTGGGGGACAACAACGCTACTGGAGTGGCTCCAGTTCTGCAAGAACTCGTTGCTCTTCGCTACCATGCGACGAACTCTTTCCCAATGTAAAGGTATTTGGGGGGGGGGGGGGGGCATTTACAAGGGACACTCAATAAGTTATCTACCTGAATATGAAAGGAATGAGCAACAGGCCTGTGCCTGCTGTGACATGTCTCGACAGGTCTCGTGAGTGCCCCACCACTATACCAGCTCAGTGGCTCAAGTCCGTTCAAAGTGGTAGCGCATTAGATTTCTTTTCCTGAGTCTGTGTCATGGATTTGACGAAAGTTGAACATCGTTCAGTGATGAAATTCCTCACCAAAGAAGGGAAAGCACCTAAGGAGATTCATGAACGTATGTCTAACGTTTATGGTGTGTCTTCGCCTTCTTATTACCAAGTTAAATTTTGGAGCAAGCAGTTTAAGTGGGGAAGAGAGTCGGTTGAAGATGACCAAAGGTCGGGGCGCCCTGTGGAGGCTTCTGATCAGGAAATGTGTGACACATTGGAGAGTTCGATATTGGAGGATCGTCGCACCAAAATCTCAGTTTTACCGACGATTCTCACAGTACCTGCATCTATAATTTTCTCATCACCGACTCTCGCCACCCTTTGTTCTTCATTAAAAGCCACTGTCTTATGACACGTGGCTGACTTTACACTGAGTCTCTTATAAGCAATAACTGTACACATTAACTACCCAAGTGATAACTTCCAATTTTGACAAAACTTTGATAATTAATATCGGACTCGTGAGAAAGCTACATACAGCTGGTTATGGCTGAACACTCGCTCAGGTAGAAAAAATACTTTTCGGCCGAAGGTTTGACCGTGTGCCTTGTTGATGACCATGGCGAAAGCCGAATTGGGAGCGGATGGCGGGCTTTAGAGTGAAGGTCAGGTTCGTGTCGGAAAGAGCCAGGTCAATCCACGGTATGAGAACTCATTTCCCCTTCTCACTTCAAAGTATCACTTCGGCATTGATTAGGTTGTTCATTATGCGACGGACGATCATGCGCGTTCCGTTGCATACCCTTTGTTATGCGTTATTTAAGATTGCGAAGGAGCTTGATGACAGCACCAGATTCGAGTTTCAACTCATGAGGTGGCATTCAAGATGGGGTCAGACTGTTGAGAAAATCCACTTGATCCCGAGGAGAAAAATTATTATCATCACATACGACAGAGTCGATAACGATGTAGATCTCGAATTCACCGGCTACTCGAATTAGAACTTCTTCGTTCCATTCGGCGCCTCTTTATTATTGGGACAAAGGATGGTCTCGTTTTGTAATACATCAAGATGTGCTGGATCGATGTTTTTGCCGAAGACATTGTTCATGATGTTGTCACTAACCGGGCATTGCTGATGTAGCGCAACAGCGTAATCAGAGATCTAATTCAAAATCGAGAGGCGACCTTCTCCGACAGACAACAGTCTTTCCAGAACTGCTTCTGCTCCCGTTCCGCTCTGATGTTTATTGAAAGTTTCAAGGTCATGAATAGTGGCCAAGAGGCAAGCAGCAAGGATGGCGTACTTATTGCCGTTGCGAACGATGTGAAGAACTTTTCTGAAGTCCCCACCAAGAAGCAGGAGTTTGCCGCCGAAAGGTACTTTGCTAGTTATAATGACGCGAAACATTCTGTCGAGAGCGTTGCTTCATGGGTGAGCCAAGGGTGCTTCATCCAATATCAAGAGCCTGGAAGGCCTCAATTCATTTAGTTCCTGGCTCTGGGGATGGACGCTGCAAGATGTTTTTTTTTACAATCGGCACAGGAAACCTAAAACAGGAATGGACAAAAATTATTCCTCCCTACAACAAAGTTACTGTTATACCAGTACAGGCAACACGATTTTTCCTTCTCCCATCACGATCTGGATTAGCGCATTTTACAGTAAAGTATCTTTTGTTCTACCGTATCCGTCAAAATCGAAAAACCTTGAGGAACCTGGGGATTGTTTCTGGGGTTGTTTTGTCTCATGCTCTCAAGGATGAAGTCGCCCACTGCACGTTGCTCTGGATTACGAGTGGCATACATTAATTTTCCCATTTCTCTTTTTGCGCTAACGTCGTAATCTAATGTGTCACAGGTAATGTTATTTTTTGCCTCAGGGAGTTGGAAAGATGAACATTGGAAGCCGCGAGTTTGCTAGGAATAGCACCCTATATTAGGCGTGAACTTGAAATGAGCTTCAGATTTAAGTAGAGAGAGAGGGGGAGAAAGAGAGAAGAGAAACCTGGGCAAGGAGGCATCCCTGCCAGTTTGGAAATGTACCATGTTTCAGTCACATACACTCAGCTCTTATGTGATGCATTATCATCCCCATCTCAACCGCACCTCTTGGATCTCATCGACTTCTCGCTTGCGGGCATCAAATAGGTCACGCGGGGTCCGCGCAAATAGAAGTCCCGCGCTCCACTCTGCTTCATGGTGATTTCAGGGAAGCAAAGCCCTTGTTCAGCTTCTATCACTGGCATTATATAACGTTTCACATACATAGATGGCTATACTTTGTGCTTGGGGGGTCTCCAATCCTGAGAACGGAGGGGCCTAGAGTCGTAAAATAGGACGAAGCACAAGCGGGTTTCTTCTCCCGTCACGGGAGGTGGACGTGGTATCACAGAGCTACTAACTCAGCCAAGTCTCTTTTCGACACTAGGTATCTTAACTTTTCGAGTATTAGTCGCAAAGCAAGGAAAATGGGATCTGTAAGTTTCCTGGTTTCGAGCTTTCCATCAATACTACATTCGCTCGGATCCGATTCTCTCATTCACGTTGAGTTATTTGCCTAATTTCTCTAGTCATCCTTGTTCTTTAGATCTGATCACAGACGATAAACATCAAAATCGTGCGAATTAACCCGTAAAATGTGCTCAATATGCTCAATGGCGCCTACGGCGCAAGCCGAGAACCAGGGACAATAATAAAATCCCATGAGATCCAAGTGAAGGATCACCTTCAAGGTGGGTCTTTCTCATCGCTCCCTCCTCTATCAGATATCACAATTGTAATAATCTGGTGTAAATGGCTTGTCTCGGCTCCAATAAGGCTGCCATTTTGAATTGCATACGCAAAAGTGACCCTCAAAGGAGGGGCTCAATTGAAACACTATCAACGTATGGAACACCTTCATTGGCCAACTTGATAGAGAATGTTCAAAATGATAGCCATTCATTTCCGTAACTACTGTACATGCGACTCATCTTGTCTGGAATGGTGCTAGGAAATTTTCCTATTTTTTATTTAACCTATACCTATTTCCCATATTTTGCCTTTACTTAGCGAACGCTGCGCCCCCATTCGACATGTACATATGCCATATGCCTGGCAGTGTGAAAAGTGCATTTAGGCCAATAGACCTCTCGGTCGAACATCAACTGCATATGACAATTAAAGTAAAAATTACGACCAAATATAGTTGGATGGTTACAGGTCACTATGAAACATTATTTCACCACTTCCCTGAAAGTACTCTTGGACACAGCTGTTTCGAAAATACTGGTTACTGAACTTGATGAAACTGTTTGATGAAGCGGAACCTCTTATTTCCGCTTAGGAGGATAGTGCCTGGAATCGTTTTAAAGACGGCAATCTCAAAATCAAAATGACACCAGAATGAAGCTTATATCTCGCATTAAGTGGAAGTTACTGCAGAAACAGTTTCACAATTCTAATCCGTATGGACTCTGGGATCAAGAATTAGGTCAAATTAAAATGCATATATCTGGAGATCTGTGGGAAATGAAAAAAAATGGCTGAAATGATTTTCTTTAAATCGATTCTTCTATGTGTATGGCGATTTTCGTCAAAATCCGAGATGGTCTAGTTTTCTCACTGGTCGATTTGGCGTGGAATGACCCTAATATATACTAGCTGGAATGATCGTGTGAATTTCCTAGGTCGTAGCGCTCTTCCTCCGCCGTCAGATCTCAAAGATTGTGTTAGTTTCAAGAATCAGTCATAACTTTTCCACGAAAATGGTTCCATAAGGGTTTCATTCTGGAAACGTAACTTTTTGCAGTGTAATATCATACCGCAATCAAGATAGCATATTGCTTAATGCAGAACGTATTTTCGCAATAAGTCACGTCAGATAAACGAGATACGTATTAAGAAAGGAGCAAATACTGTATATGGAAACTTACTGAAGGCTGTACACATGTACTAATATACTAATGATGACAGTTAATATACAAAATAATGTTAATATTCATCCTTTTTCAGGCTAACCGAACAGGGACTTTCACAACGCTTACCACAACAGTCACTGACTCTTGCCTGCGCCTGTCAGATACGCTCATCAATCAATTCCAAACACAACTTGTGTTCAAAGATACCCAAACTACGATGCTGATTGAAGTCTATGGACAAAAGAAGGGAATTGGTGAAATCAAATTCCCCAGTAAGGACAGCAAGACGTATTTGAAATTGCCAAGAACGTTCGAAAGCGACCTCCAAGGAGACAATTACTCCTATGTCGGGGTTTTATATGACGTTCGGGAGATAAACCAACTGTTGCCTGGACACCAAAACACGTAAGCAGCCACTTGTGATGGAACGATCGCTCTCGTTTTCCTATTAACCCGTAAATCTTCTTTAGGTTGGGAGAAGAGAAAACCGTGAATTCGAAAATTTTGAGTTTCGCAATAAAAGTCAGCGAGACCTTCAACCTGAAGAATCCCGTCACTCTCATACTGGAAAATACGGATCCGCCCCAAGACCCTCCGTACAAAGAAATATGGAGAGACCTTCATGAAGGCGAGGAACCAACATTTGTTCCCCAAAGTCATCGCTGCAGCTTTTGGAACTTTTCTGAAAAGTGCGTTTGCAACATTTCGGGAGATACGGAGATTCCGAAAGCATCAGCTAGAATTACCAGGATTTACTGATCGTGTATTCCATGCATAATGCAGGGGCAAGTATCAATGGGACACGAGAGGGTGTCGTGAAGTGTCATCTAGCAGAGATCAGACGGTGTGTGAATGCAGCCATCTCACCAATTTCGGAGTTCTCATGGACCTTCATGGATATGTCGTGAGTCGGAAATCTCTGCTTCTAATAGTTTCTAGTGAATCTAATGCATATATTTTCATGTGGATAAAGGCCACTTCAAATTTGGCCTGGGTCGTTTCAAATTCATACAGTACTCTTCCAGCCACTCGTTGTTCCCAGGTTCGGCCAATATACAGGGTGCTCTTGTATTATGCCCGGATTTACATATCGAATAACTTCTTTCGTTTTGCACCGTCTCAGCAAGTTCAGCTTCCATTCGAAAGAGCAGGGCTTCCCATTTCATGTCCACTTCTTGAAATTTATCGAATTATCCAGTGAGCGTTGAGAAAGCCCATTTGGCATGCACACCACTCATTTCCCTAAGCGCAATTGAACCTCTTTTCTGTCTTGTTTTGTAGCTCGCTTGTGGCTAAATTCATCGTGGTCCTTCAGCACTGACCAGTCAATTTTTTATCCAAGAACGTGCGCACTATGTTTGGTAATAAGACGCGAGTCGAAATGCAGCCGCCGTTTAGTGCCGGTTTCGTGGGCATCGCCGCAGAAGTGCGGTTATTCCCAGTCAAATAGCAATCAAATAATGGTAATACAAATTCCTCGCGACTGGTACGATCTTGCGCGACAGGAGGACTGGCCCCGAACGGTTCGTGAAGGAGTAGAGTCGCCACGACAGTGCGTCAGGCGTTCAGGGACGTTCTGCTCGAGTAAATCCATCGCGCCGCCAAAGCCTACGCGATGTCACCATCATTTGGTCTCCGAATCCTGCACGACCGGAAGTTCCACCCCTGTAAGATGGGCCCCTTCATCAGTCGACCGAGGAGGATGAAGCGATTCGATTGGCTTTCTGCAAAGAAGAGCTCTTCGCAGAGATCACGCCAGATATGCGCGAGAACCGTTGCTTCCTTCTGCCATGTACTGGTCGAGGGCATTCAAAATGACATAGGAGTCGTTGACGTTTGCAGTGATCAACTACCACAAGTGTTGCCTGTGTTTTGTTGCTTTCAAGCTAATAAAATATTCGATTTTTCAGTGAAAGACAGGGGGAAAGTGGTTGTAACGCCATCTATCGTATTTGTATTCATTTTGTACGAGCGGCCTTCTGCTTGAGTACGTATAATTTTTTGTCACACTTCATCAACTACGAGCAGCCTTAGCCAGATTTCCGCTTCCAAAATGTGATACACAGTTGACGATGAAACATATATATGCATCAAATATAGGCTGTGGAACAGCGTGCTACTCCCGCCAGTATACGCAAAAAATATCTAAAAACTAGTTTGACATGCGTGAAGTAAACAAAAAGTTAGGAACCATGTAAGATCAAGGAACGCGAGATAGGAAGAAACGGAAATTTTAATTCATAATGAACAAAAATAGTCCCGACAAATGCATTTCAAAAGAAATGAAGTACCATGAAGTCGATAAAGGTGCCAGTATCAGTTTTGCATTGTTTAGGTCTATCGATGACCTGAATCTTCAGCGAATCCTCTGAGCGAATTCGCGAACAGGCAACGTACAATTGCCCATGCATAAATACTGGCTTCTGAAGTAGTAGTCCGACTCGATCGAATGTCTGTTCTTCAAACTTGTTTGTAGTCATACTGCAGGCAAATACGATAGGGAATTGATGTCGACCAAGACCGAACGGTACCCTGACATCGGATGACCTGTCAAATGAAACTCATAGCAGCAAATGAGCGCTACCATGAGGCGCACCCATATTTACCTCAACTTGTACTTGCGTTCATATCTCTGACAAACATACGAGTGCCGTTTCAAAGGCCGTTCCCAATCGAGAGATTATTCCGCAGTAGCATTATGAGAGTTCCAATTTCAAAGTTCAGGCTTGCGGAGGGAGACCCGGAGGATTGAGAGTGTTGGGGAATTCAACAGGAAAGTTGACCTGCCGATCGGCATCGGAATCAACCTTCATCCTTCTTGACCGTGATGAGTCCGCATTTCGCCTTTCAATCGAGACGACATGTCTGCATCGACCAAACGGGAATGCTCATTCAGAGACAGAATGACGCGCTTCTGCTCGCTTCGCCATCACAAACCCTATGCCATTTTCCAAATAACTTGTTCACGAAGGAAACGTCCGGAACGATTGCCACAAAGGGTTCATTTTGCTGTAAATCTCGACGATTTGACCGCGAGATGACTTGCGGACGAAGAGCAACACTTGGCGAAAACACAACAACGTTGCCACCGAATAGGCGGAAATCGTCCATCGAGTCTCGCAACGGCCTTTCGATCGTTGGCGGCGCTTCGTCCTAAACGATGACGTCGGCAGCTCGAATTACCGCCAGCATTTTGCACAATAAACGACACGTTTTATGCTCGAGTAGATCCAGTAGTACTGCCCGATGAACTCGTGAAAATTTCGAGTCCTTGCATCCTACCACATCAACAACGTTTTGAACTCTGGCGGATACTTCAATGGGTCCGTATGGAACACCTTATCATCTTGACAATAACTCTACCGAAGTTAGCCTTTCTCTCCAAAATAAACAGCCTGGCAGTTCTCAACAGAGCATTCCACATCATGCCGAGATAGTGCTAAACGACTGGAATGACTTTTGATCGTCCCGGCCACCACAGCTCAAGTATTGGATGGTGGTTCGACGAGGACACGAGCTGCTCTCCGCATAGCGTTAACAGCCTCACGTCGCTCTTCGGTTAACGCAGCCATACCCTGTCTCAATTCAGCTCTCCTCTCGGCAGTAATATCCTCATAATGCTCACTGATCAGTGCAGATTTACGTTCCCGAGCCGCTTCCGTTCTGCGGGCGCATTTCATCTAAATTATTTAACTGCTTAACCGTTTCGCTGCGGTGCTCAAGCATACTCGAGCGCGGAGTGCCGTGCCACCAATGTTTCCTATCGCCAACGGAGTTGTAATCATTTTTATTCAGCTTCAATGAACATATAGCATCGAAGAATGTAAATGTATATTATAAAGGAATCTTACAAATCCCTTTTGCAGCGCAATATATAACATCCTTGGTTTACGATGCATATGCGCTAATTTAACTGCTACAACTGGCCTTTTAATAGAGGGTTGTAGGATTTCTCTAAAAGAAATTTATCAAAAGTTCTTGTATTTCTTTACTGAATTAACATTGATCTTTTCATATGCATTTGTCCATATGTGGAGATCAAGTGGAAAACGTATTGTCTTGGCATTCAAGGCTGCTGGACGCTCGAACGTATATTTATGTCTTCCTCACTATTGGTGTTGCCCTAGGCGAAGGAAACCTCGCACATCGGTGGTGAGTGAAAGGGTGAAATCTTAACTGCGGACTCTTTGTCGCCCTACGGCCCAGAGAAGCATAGGTTAGAAAGCCTCTCGCGTTAGTTTAATGCTTAACCCATACGCGTCAATCCCATACTGATACGCATTGTTCCACGTTATTCCGCCTAACCTATGGCTGGAAAGGCATAGGCTTCACGACCTCCCAACTCAGGCTATGGTTATTTTACGTCATGCCAGGTAGTCTGAAAAGATACTTGAAGCAAATGAGTTAAAAAGGAGTTTCTTACAGTTTATAGCGAGTTCAGGCTAGGCGGGATGGGTATCCCGTCTAGCCTGAGTTCTGGAAAAGCGAAGACGCGTAGGTCCATCGGCTACCTGGTTTATGACCATAAAGTAAAGGGTGTAATTGGAGGCGACACTCCGCTCGAAACCCATTCATTGATAGCATCGCAATATAGATTTCACTGTCGATCCGGCACCTAGCGTGCGCACACCAGGAACTCCTCCATGGCCGAGCAGCGGAATCGACGAGACAAGCGTCTCACGTTGAGGTTCCCTTTGGGTGGAATCCACGAATGTGTCGATTCTCGATTTCGCTGCCATGAAGCACGCCTCATGGAAGTGTACTTTATAACAAACCACCAGATGTCTCTGCAATATTTCGGCCCCCCCACTATCCCTCGGAGTGTCGCCTATAGTTACACTCTCTCATCTATGCCTAGAGAAGCGAAAGTTGTCTGCCAAATATTACCTATTACATTTCTTCAATTTTCCCGCAACCAAATTCAAACTCCTCATTTTCCTCTCTGAAAGTATAAACAGGAACGAAATTCGGCAAATTTATTCCCCTCTCATCACAGAATAGCTCCAGCAAATCTGAAGCGCCATCTCCCCGGGATTGCGGATAACATATACTATTTTTTAATATGTGAATTTCATTCCTTATTTCGCCCCCCTCCCCTGGTCAGCCACTCCTGGAGGAGTTTCGAATGTAAGAGACCAACCATCAGAAAGACATTGACTTGCAGATGACATAAATTGTACTTTTTTTGCTTGCGATGCGACATTTTGCCATACGAAAAGAAATTAGCTGTCGTTCAATTATGGTTAGAGCGCTTGCTCCGGTACCGCCAACCAGTGTTGCCAGATATCGTGCTGAAAGTATGCCACATTCAAGATGACTTCAACCTGCGTATCGGCGACTGGACCTTATGTTTTTTTGTTATTGTACGATATATTTTCGTAGTGAGTCCATGAGTTGACCTGAGAATGAAGCAATGGTTAGCTGAGATTGATCAAGGTGGTGGGATATGAAGATATCTTATCCGGACACCCCTGAATTAACAGAATGGCACGCTACATGGATTCCATGATTCCTGGAGGCATTCCCTCCTCAGGCCGATTCGAGATGGTTCGATGAACCCCAGATAAGTCTGACATTTCGCGTCCGCACTGAAATGGTTCATGAAACACGAAACAGGCCTGATATCGGTCTAACGTTACACGTTCTCTGAAGTGATTCGTGAAAGTATGAATAGGCCTGCGATTGGCCTAACGTTACTCATTTTCAATAAGTTGTCTCGAAGACCACAGACTCACCCTTATAGGACTAATTGGCCCCGTAAATCGAGAATTGCGTTTTGAAAGAAGAAAGGTAGGCCTTGGTGCGACCTGAAGGCAGTCTGTAGGTTAGGCCTTCGGAAACGAGAGAGATGAGACTGGTTCCTGCTTGGTAGCAAGCCCTATTTAGGAGATAGTGCTAGGATTTGGCATGATTTAACATATTGATTTAACATTGTCTTGCTCTGTCTGTACATGAACTGCTTCACCAAAAGCAACTCATTCTTAACCAAGTGTTAAACGAGTACAAAAGATTCGGCCAAAAATGCAGGCGCTGAAACTGAAATTGAAATTGAAACAAGGGCGAGCATATTCCTTGCTTACATTGGAAGAACTGCGGCCAAATTTGATTGGAATTACTTTGAATATCGTCGGGGAAACCCGTGGGAAGGAGATGCTTATACAAGGGCATGCGTTCGTTTCAGGGACGTGGAATAGCGCTGGAGGTGCTCACCATCATTTTGTCTTCCCTCTCCATAATCGGACTCATACTTGCCTTGATCATTTTTCAAATCAACCAGTAAGTTCTTGCATTCTCCCAGAACATTGAAACCTTGCTTTCCTATCTTGGAGGTTTAATCTTCTCTAGAAATGGGAATTCAAAATCCGTGAAGCTGAACAAGCAGTTGTGCATTTGCCTTTTGTTGGGCCACATTTTCCTCCTCCTTCTCATTGACCGGCAAGTCGTCAATCAGTCTCAGGTGAGGATTTGAACTTTTCGGAATGTCACTCGCCCTGAACCATATTACATTATCGCGTCAAATTAATTTACTCTTGAGGATCCATTTTTATCGTTTCATAAACCATTTGACAATACTTGATTGTATCAGGAGCACATACAGATATTTCCAGATTGTTTTATAACTTTCCTGGCTAGAATGGTACTGAAATTTGACTGAAGGCTTCTGTACCAGATATAAGTATGAATGTTAATTTTCCATCAATTATCATTTGCAAGAAAACACGGTTGGTTTGGAAAACTGTTCGAAAGTCTATATCCTTTAACTCATATTTCATTATCCAAGTCAATATATTTTCGATTCAAATTCATCTCAAACATTTGTCATATTCATACGAATGCTATCACCAGGAATCTCATCGTACCGTAGCTACTGAAATTTATTCAATATGAAAATTGAATTCATAGAGTTTTATTTCCTTACCAGAACTCCTCTCATAATGCAGATAGGTTGTGCCATCTCGGGGATCTTTCTCCACTTCATATTCCTATGTGCCTTCATGTGGATGGCCTTGGAGGGGGTTTTCATCTATCGTCAACTTGTCCTGGTATTTCCAACCAGTTCCAATCCCTCCACACGGACGTACTTCATCATGGGTTACGGTGTTCCCTTCGGGATCGTTGGCATCACCGCTGCGGTGTCTTTCGGCACTGATACATACGGATATGGTGCTGGAGAATTGTGAGACTTGATTCCATGCTCAATGCTCCTCAAAATTATTAGAAACATTGGCAGATCCTGAAAAATGATTAATTTTTAATTCCTTCAGTTAATGCACATTTATAGAAATTATTGCGTTAGGGGCTCCAAAATAAATAAAATGCACCTGGTTTAACATTCAAAAGTATAACATCTGCGCACAGTATGATTCCAAACACGAACTAAGGGATTCAAAGAAAAATGAAGAACATCATCATTGGTTAGGTACAATGCATAGGACGATGTCGTGGACATCATGTTTCTGCATGTATTCATTTATTTCCCAGCTGCTGGTTGTCACCGCCTCACTACATCTGGACCTTCGCCGGACCGGTCCTGGCCATTATTCTCTTAAACACTGTTTTGATGTTTCTGGCGATTCGAAACATTAGTCAGAGTGGGAATGTCCGCCATTCCACTCAGAAAAACGAAGTGTAAGTTAGGATTCGTGTTTTCGGAAACTATTCGATACGACTTCAAATGTTGACAATAGAAAATATTGAAATGGTCCAGGTACATTGTTTGGACCACGGCATCCCTCTCATGCTTACTGGGCATCGGCTGGATATTTGGGTTCTTCTACATGCAAGTCACGCCTGTCTTCGTCTACTTATTCACCATCGTCAATGCCTCTCAGGTAAATCGGGAGATGACATAATTCATGAGAGGATGTCTGGAGCTCCCATGAAATCCCCTTACTTAGCTTCACCAGGTAGATACCTCTTTAGCGTAAGTCCATCTGTCAGATGTACATGTATTTCCCCCTGGTTTAATATTCATCCAGGGGAAGACATGTACCTGGTTCATGCAGGTGGACTTTTGTAAGGGCGGTTCAGATAGACAAAAACCACTTCTCTTCAAATAATCGCGAAGTGAACCAATACTGCAATAACGATAAACACTTGGTATTTCCGCCGTTTATTTACAGTTAGAGAGAAGTCTGGTAAAGTATAGTTACATCGATAGAATTCGACAGTAAAATGTACATCAATGCTAAACAGCTTAATGAAATCATCAAGTCGCTTCGCCAGGATATTGCCGGCATTTTTCAACCCCCTTTACCCTTCATGGAGAGGTTGAGATTCCCTAATGGCGTAACATAATCGATGAACATTCAACATTAAAACTATATCCATTACTTCGCAAATGATATCCCAAGGAAACGCATTAAATGTTTAATCCCATGAGTCATTGCAGTTCATGTTTTGCAGTTTTCATCGAATCCTTCAGAAACGTTCAACACACATTCACATTGTGGTATTTTCGCCTCCTGATTACGCCAAATGGATTGTCATATGAATAATGAAACGCCTAATAAATGACAAAAGGTCTTCTTGGGCAGTCTGTTTCGATAAGGAAATGCATGCATAGCATTCTCCCACTCGCCGTAGGGATTGCTGATCTTCATATTTCACTGCCTCCTCAATCGAAGGCTAATGCAGTCCGTCCGAGTCACGCTCGCACGGAAAGGATTGTCATTCGCAACCTCCTCGAAAAAGGTGAGGATTTGCTTAATTGTATTTTTCGTGTATCTGTCGAATAGTCGAATGCCTTGAAATTGTTTCGGTTTGTTTCAAATATCAGTGGGGAGAAACCAGGAGACAGTGGACCAGTATGTCACATTCCCATCGTGTGCTGGGAACCTCTCGACTGGACACTGGAGATTCACATCTCATAGATAGTTCAACAAGCGATCGGGTGAGTCTGCTTATCTAAAATGCGAATCACTTTCGAGCTGAATGGCATTGACGTTGTAATGTTGTTTCCAGACATAATGGGGAAGAATCAGGATGTCCTCTGACAACAAGGATATTTGATGAGCGTTAATTTTCATTTTTTTTCAATAAAGGATTATTGAGCAGTTTCATGTGGTAGTCCATTATTCTTCCAGTCCAGAATTTCCATGAAAGCCGGCGGATAGGCGTCGCTTAATTCGATGAATTCCATGAAACGAGCGATTTCAAACCAATGAATAGCAACGTCGCGAAAGTTGACCATTGGACATTTATGACGGGAGTCAAACATAGCTGGTTTTTTCCATCTTATAGAAGAATTGGAAGTAAGTTTGGAAACACTCAGTACGACAAGGACACAACGTAACCTGCCTGCTAGATTGATGTCCGTGTTTCGATTCAAGTATAAGGGTTCTGATGATTGCGGCTTAGTTTAAGAAATTAAATGCCTTGTTAAAGCGGTATCTAAATATATTTTGCGATATCAGCTACTCATTTCCGTGCTCAAAGAAAAGCATAAGGACAAATTGGCGGATTTGAGTAATCTTCAATACTATTCATGATGTTGAGGTAATCTAAGAAGTTGTAAAGGACTGAAGAAGAAAATATCGAAAATTAAATTTAATGCCCAATGTCTAAAATAAGTACTATTGTAGCGCCAGGCTTGAATGGTTCCTGTATTTCCGGCTTCCGTTTTTGTGTGTGCTTTTTCTCTTGCTGTAAAAGGACAGCTTTCAGCGTGAGTTTGATATATCATACTTAAGCCTAATTGTTACAATGGTTCGAAGCCCTACAATCATGCTACCAATATAGTGTCATTGAATAGGGTTTTTTAGCCTGACTGATCTCCAACCCAGAAACTAAACTATATGTAATACTAGCGAGTTTGTTTGCCCGAAGGGCAAACAAACTCGCTATGGTCGCGCCTTCGGCGCTCTATTACCTTGAATAGTGATTAATTCATTTATTCTTTCCGAAATGGCTAACACATATTTGAAGATAATACTAGCGAGTTTGTTTGCCCGAAGGGCAAACACACTCGCTATGGTCGCGCCTTCGGCGCTCTATTACCTTGAATAGTGATTAATTCATTTATTCTTTCCGAAATGGCTAACACATATTTGAAGTACGTCCCCATTGAAATACGTGACATATGGAGTCGAAAGTCTTGATTTTTTCTAAGGGTGGAGAACACTTCCCTCCAATAATCGACGCTAAGGAGACATATTTCAAAATTAGGATTTTCCTCTAATCAGCCATCAAATAGGTACTTCTGAAAGTACTTTAAATTTTCTGCCTCTGGATAAAAAAAATGAGGAAAATGGGACTGAAAAAAGTGGTCTAATGGGCTTAAAAGAAAATTTTTTTCTTTTGAAATGTAGACTCAGGGAACTCCATGCCACCCAGTTTCAGCCTTATACGTTTCCCCTTTTTGCTGGCGGAAAATAATGTATTTGGAAAAGAGACCCACCCAAAAGCTGTGCTCTGAGAAGACGTATAAAAAAAGTTGAAATTTTCCTTAAATCAACATCACTTCAGTGATGCATGCGCCAGCTACTTTTCTATGTCTGCCCAGTGAACTACATGCCAACAAAGTTTCAATTTTATACGATTGCCCTTTTCGCTGGTGAAAAAACATGCTTGGAAAAGCCGACCCACCCAAAAGCTATGCCCGGAGGGGATGCCCCATGAAAGCTGAATACTCCTTCAGCTTCGTAATGTCATGTCAGTTACACGTGTGCTAAGTTTCACCTTTCCATTTCTGTCCAATTCGCTGCGACAAAATTTTTTTTTAAACATCACCCCTCGAAAAAATTCCCCCAGGGGATGTATCGAGACTTAACATTTTCCTTTTACTCCATGTCTCAGTAGTAACATTCCTGCTAAGTTTCAGCTTTCTGTGTTCATCAGTTTAACTGATGCAAAAAAATTATTGGAAAACATCTTCGTTTGAAATTTGTGCCCCAGGGCATTTACTTCCAAAGTCTGAATTTTTCTGCACACAGCATCCCAAAACATAAGCCACTTCAGAGTTTTATCGCTAAGATGGCTAATATTTAAAACCAATGTAGGCCTGAGCAATCGTCCAAGGGTTGGATATAAGCTTGCTGAGTCATTCCCATTAGGGCAAGTACCGCCAATGTCGAACTGTATTTGTAGTATGCAAGCCAACAGCTATTTATTTTCTATCCCGTTTCCTTTGAGGTGGAGTGTGCATTGGCCTAAGGGTCCATCCATGGGGTAGGCCTAGGCGTGCGAAATTTGTCCCCAGGGCGTGTACACCCCCCCCCCCCACCCTCCCTCCCTCCCTCCGAAGTTTGAATTCCTATAGAGTGAACAACGTAGCAATAACACACACTTCCTTCAATGATTGAGGAGGAATAAACGTGTTCATGAGAATGGCGTAAACCTACATCTCCATCTGGGGGGGAGGGGCTAGGAAGCAGACACATTAGCTCATTACTTCTGAGTTTCAAGGCGATAATTCCAATTCGACTGTAGGGAACTTTGTCATTAATTTTATATTCTGGCGAAAGGACTCTATGGCAGTACCTTTTTCAAACTCTTCTAATGGTTCCATACAATTGTTTATGAAAAAACCGTATAAACCATATATGCAGCCCGTATACCTTCCCGTTTTATTGAAGTGTGAGCATTGGCCTAATCGTCCTTAAGTGGATTAGACATAGCCACCTTAGATCAAAATGTCATCCTGAATGTCAATGGAACATCTTATACTGTTTCCCTGCCAGAAAAATAAATAGATCCCATTCACATCTGCAAGCGTACCACGCGTCATCTCGTGCCCTTCACCAATGACCCAACGGCATAGCTCGAACGCCTAGCGCGTCAGGTTAAGACAAAAGGATGCTCGGTAAGATGGGCCAAGAAGTTCCTCTATGCGAATGGGTCGGGCAAGATTCGAGTAGGTCTCTGCGTCTGTCCAAGGGTTACCTATTAGCCTGCTAAGTCAATCACCTCACGGCACGTACCTTATATGTCAAACTTCATCCAAGGTGTGGAATGATACAGCTATTTATTTTATCTCCTGCTTCCATGAAGGAAGAAAATGTATGAGAGTGGTATTAGCCTAAGCATCCATCCATGGGTTGAGCCTAGGCCTGCGAAATCAGTCTCCCAACCCCTCCCCCAAAACGTGCCCCCAGGGCATGGACCCCCAAAGTTGGGCATTCGAAGTTAGACTTTCTCTGGAATCCACAACCCATCAGCTACTCACGTTCCTTCCGTTTTGTTGAAGGCAAGGGGAGCCTGAGAATGGCATAGGCCTAAGCGTCCGTCTGAGGGTTAGACCTAGGCTTACAAAATGAGACCCCCTGGAATGAGCCCCCAGGGCACTTACCCCCAAAGTTGGAATTTTTCTGGAGTCAGCAATCTAACAGCTATGTGTGTACCAAGTTTCAGCCTCTCATCATGTCTAGAACATGGTTAGAATTAGCGTCAGTCAGTCAGTCAGTCAGTCAGTCAGTCACGATCGTCTATATATATTAGATGTGCCTACCTAGGCCTAGGGGCTGTACGTCCCTCGAAATAAGTTCCTACTGGGATCTCCATAAGTGCCACCCCTCATCTGTCAGTTTCACCTCAGACTGGTCACCCACTTGTTTTCCTTACAACTATATCTTCAGCCTCCGGCTCAACCGCCAATGTTATTCCCCAATTGATGGCAGAGAACCTGCATCACTCACAGATTTAAAAGGGACCAGGCCTACGCCAGTAACCCTGAAAACCTCCCTCGCCTTCTCATTTCTTGCTCTTAAATATTTTAGGCCTAATCTTGTCCATTGTTCAAAAGAGTGAAAATATCATCCTCCCTCTGTACTGGTCTGTTTTCCACTCACTGAAAATATTGAACCTACGAATAACTCGGGGCCTTGTGTGGGAACAACATAATGTTATACCCCAAGGGCACCACATATCCATTAAAATAATATTTTAATGGGAATGAACCGGTGAAAAAGTGGTTGGGCGAAGATCCAGCAGCGTGGATATGGAAATCGGGCGTATGTGCATAAACGCTCTCTCCTTGCATCTCAGCGAAGTGGGATTGTAAAAAATGTCGATTAAACCCCAATGACAATTTGTAAAAAGCCTAAATTACCGTTAAATTGAAAACCGAATTGTAATCAACTGCAGATTCGCTCTGGCAATTTTTTCTGTACATCTCAAATTGTGTATTTTTCACATACACCCTTTTTCAAGGGAACTCCTGAAATCGCGTTCTCGATTTAAGTCAACATCACAAGAAACCAAAACCAAAACACGGCGTGCGAAACTGAAAATGCAGGATTGAGAGCGTAAATAATTACGTGGCATAAAACGAGGGTTTGCAGATGCTGTGATATTCTTCCTTCCAATCTCATAGCCATGCTTTATTTTTTAATGAAAAATAATTTTAATTCGAGCATTTTCATAGGTCTCATGGGTGTCAGACACAACTCCACACACTACATTCTTATATTGTGATTGTCATGAGCTAAGTATGCGCGGTCAACATTTCCTTCTGATTCAATCAAGAAATCTGTCCCACCTTTCCAACGATTTCCAATAGGTGTTAGACTTCTCGCACAGTTGCATAACTGATCGTGAGCTTCAGTCTGCAAAGAAACCCTATGGGGGAGGGATACTCAGTAATATCTCATGCTTTATTTAATTGTCATATGTTGAAACCATGGAACGTGTGGAATGACCAATAAAGCAAGGACTCTGATGGCAAATATTCCATGTTGGGTCAGTGGATGCCAATGAATCGTATTTACTCTCACTCCCTTGGGAAATGATCGACGTACAAATTTGGCTCGAAAACAGTTGCTATGACAAGCTGATATCTGAGGCACATTTTAACTAGACTGTCATTTTAATAAGACTTTTGTCGCTCTTCAGGAATTGTCCACTAATTCTTGGCTGGAACTGAAATGTGCACTTTTTGCAATCACTCTAAAGATTGGTGTCCTCACCTCTTCAGAATGCATACGATGACATAAAACCATCGTGCCGGATGATCATGAATGTTTATCGCTTAGAGGTAGAAATCCTTCGTCAGAAGCTCAAGAAAACACAAGAAATAATGAAGCTGAGATACATTATTTTGTCTCAGATGATGCAAAAAAAGAACGGTCGTCGAAAATCCCCATGGACATGTGTCTATGATTCAAAAACTCGTTCACAAAGGAATATTCATAAATACTCAATTGAGAAATAAATTTTAAATTACAAGTACCCGTATATTCATACATTGGCTATTTGGAACTTCGTATCTACCAGAACTCTTCTAGACTGAGATACCTGAACAGGGAAAATGCAGTGAGGATGAACCGGGATCGTTGGGAATTGAAACGAAAAAAATGGGGAATGATGGAGACGAAAAAAGGACTTTCATGACAGCTCTGATATAATGTAAGATGGCCGGACATCGAATTCACAAAACCCATCACAAAAAGAAATAGATTTTTGGTGTAGAGGACATTTTCGGATTTCGCGATGTCATGGTCTTGCCCGGTTTCCCATGCCAAAGGCGCGCTTCGCTACCCTGTCTACTTCCACAGTATATCCGAAAGTGCGAGGCGTTCCATCCCCCCCCCCCCCCCCAAAAAAAAAGAGGAGTCTCCTAGAACCCCTTGAGGTATTGGTTGTAGACCTCACCCCTCATATGACGTAGCAGTATTTTGGGTGAGATAAGCCGAAATTGCACTTGATGTGGATGGGTTAAATTTGTGCGACCATTCCCAGGCACATGAGCCTTAATTAATCGGCCTTTCATATGCCTAAGCATGTAACCGTGTATTTTCACCTTTTTCTTCTTTCTTGATGAGTACTTCCTGCAACTTAAGATTTGCAATTTTGAACAAAAGGTTGTTTGTTAGCTCCTTAACCAGTGGTCTTCTTTTGCGTTTCTTCATATTTGGTAATACAATAGACGCCGCATATTTTGATCATTTTGGTGCAAGGGAATTTCATAAAATTAAGTGGCTGGTGACAATTGGCAGCGGGAAACAATGTAAACCCAAAAATGCAGTTTTTACTTAACGAACTAGATTTTCTTGAAAATAGTAGTGTTCCAAGGTCCTCTGCGTGGAAGTCACAGTTATGAAACCTACCATTTTCGTCTCCAAATTGTATCAATATATGGTATTCTTCTGCTGTACTACCGCTCTGTGCAAGAGTCTTTCAGGGCACCGTGAAATCTGCACGAGTGTGGCTGAAAAAAGTCGACCTCAGCAGCACCTCCTCTTTCATTAACTTTTGCAACTCGTAACGTTTCAGAAAATGTACATTCTCATGAATACTCAAGTCGATTCGCTTTGGAGCTGTAGCATACACTTCAGGCCCGAAAACTGCTGTACTGCAAAAGTGATCTACTGTTGGCTAAAGTACCCAAATGAACAAGCGTTACGCACATGATGAGCAAATGAACATGCTCAAGAAGAAGCTCTTTCTTCTTAGCCGGGAGGAAAAGTTCCCCTCAACCCTGGGGAGGGATACCTTATTCAATTTCCTTCCATAGTGATGGAACAGTGGTCGTTTTTCATTGATGAGAAAAAAATCCGGCGACAGGTGATATACATCTGAGGAACATATGCATGAAATATTGGGTTTGGTGTTGGCTTTCCAGATTTGATTATACCAGTATTATCTGGCTGAAGACAATAGCCAGTGATCACAATTAACGAAGTATACGACGTATTGATATATGTGTTGTTTACCTGTATATCGGCAATGACATGCCACAGTAAGCTTGTAACGAATTTTGATTTTCCTAATGCTTATGGACCTAGCCCGGCGCAAGATGACCTGAGGATTGTGTTAGTCTTTTGCAAATTGCACCTCACATTTTGAAGTCTAACGTGCATGTTACATTTTGTTGCTGTCAATTTTTGACACCATGTCCAAATGTATCCATCCATCCATACTGTCATGCATTATGGAGTCAATTATCACTATCTCTCCGATATTGCTGTCTATCGATAAAAGGTCATTTGAGCCGGAGCAAGCACTTTTGAAAAGGAATTACCTAACTTAAGCATACCAATAACCCGATTCAGGATTCAATGGATGTTCAAAAAAATTCTCGCCTTCTAGTCAGACGCTACCTAAGCTTCAGCGTGGCATCCAATACTGCGTGTATAATCGTATTCGCGGTCGAAAAAACATAACAAAGACCATTTATTCATTGTTTGCTTACCAAGGCCAATTAGTGAGGGACGAGAAAGGGAGGGCTTCGAGAAAGAAGGACCCCGTATCGTGACAGCAATGTAAGGTTCGCCCGCCATCGCTGCGAAAAACTAGTCATAAGGTTGGATAATACAGGAAGGGATAATGACGGTAGGGACAGTGGGAGGATAGTTCGTAGGGCTAGGGAATGCGATGGGGATGATAATAGGGAAAGTTATGTCCCAGTCCCTACCCGTATTCGATTACCTCCCTCACTTCCTTTCTCGTCCCTGTCGAAACAAGAAAAGTAACTGTCATCATGGTATAGGCAAAAAATTAAGAGGCGATGAAGGGCTTCTTCATCGGCGAACCATCAGGAAATATGACACTTTAGGCCCATTCCTCCTCGAGGAAATAGCTTTAGCTCGAGCAAACGCAATGGGGGTCTTCTCTGTTCCAGCGGACTGTCCGGCCTTCGCCTCACCATCAAAAAACCTTTCAAAGTCTCAAGAATATCCACAAGTTCTCCTCGATCCAACAGTCGGAGCTGCACGGCGTGCCAACTAATCGATTTTATTTAAAGTGATATGTTCTGCGAAGCTTAGGTAATTGAGGTCCTTCATTCACCCTATGCGGACGGAGCATGATGATTAAGTAATGAAGTGAGATAGATGATTGGGTATTAAGGAGGATTTGTATCCGGTTTCATTTGCGTAAGAGTATGATTGCCGCTTTAAGAAAATAAGAAAAAAAGTTTTAGAAAATTTAATTTTTTCTCCAATGTTTCCATATTTTCTTACCTGGGCGAGACCGAGTTTTCTCGCCTTTTCTGTGCCAGCACCTTTTCATTACTAGCACATGACTATCTCTTCTCATTGGTTTCTAGAAAATCGAGTGGTTCATTCTAGATGTGTCGTTGCAGAATATATAAAACCTAATATGCAAAACAAATTAGATCCTGTTGCAGTTGACCAGTCCCATCATGCTCTTGTCACCGATTGGAATGACCATGAATAACTTTAACTGTTACTCCGCCCAGGGAAGAAGGGACTGAGGATCACGCGTTATAGACTTTAAATTGCCAGTTTTCAAAGATTGATTGCACCAATTTGTGACGAATGATGTTATGTGTTGTCTGAAGTAATGGTGTTTACACTCACTGTTGCATTGAATATTTTTCTCCTATTAAGTTGCTGTCCTTCTACCATGTTTTCTCATTCCCTACTGAAATCTGATATAAATATTGTTTCGACTTTATGGTCCACCTTTTGTAGTGTACTTGCATGCTGACATCATCTTGAAGAATAAAAATTTGCAAAAGCTTACGCATTACCCAGTCAACATATTTTCTCCTTAAAACTTCTGAAAAACCTGCACTTTAGATCATATCAAAGTGTGAGCTTCTTTAAATATTGTTCTCAGTATCCAATTCTCAAATGTCCTTCTCGAGATGACCCTAGAATTGGGGACAAGACGTTTCTTCGGAAAAGGTCGTGACAACATTAACCTAAGGTCTATTAAATGTAGAAGATCGTGAGTGAATGACGCTTATTCTAACCACGATATATATTTGGTGGAAACCTGAAGCTTGGTTCTCAAGCATTATTATTGAGATGCTGAGTTAATGAAAAGTTCGACTTTGGAGCAACATGTCCTGGGGGCACTTCCATTATTTTGGGGGAACGTTTTCACACATTGTTTTCTTTATTCGGCAAAACGCAGTAGATGTTACAGTAGAGACACAGGAAGCCCTAACTTTCAATACAAGTAACTGATTAGATGAAAAATTCATACGTGAAAGGGTCAACAAGTTGAATACCTGCAGGAAGAAATTGTTTTCCTTACGCGTGAAATTACCTTGAATGATGCCAATGAAGAATCTCAATTGACTCTCATTTCACACTGACCCAGTTGCCGCTCGTTTACAATTAAAGTTTTGCGAGAGCATTCACCACTTCCATACCGATCTGATACAAATGATACGTTGCCTCGTAAGGGCTACCTATATGCAGTACCTGATTTTCGTTGTTGACCTGGCCCCTGGAGGTAGTTATCGCTGAGTAACGATGCTGGTGTACAGTAGTAGCGAAATCAGACTTGTCCTCTTGAAAATACAATGACGCTTTGGAATCACAGGAATTTCGATTCCTGTCCATACATTGCGCTGAAAGCCTAGTTGAATAATCGACATGAGTGAAATTCTACTATATGGACGTAATTTTTAGCCTACTACGATCGATGAAAAACGCATTTTAAGATCAAATGGTTGCGGTAATTCCAAGTCCCATCTGTCGACTATCGGTTCTGGGTTCTGGTACCTTCCGATAACGATGTAGGCTCCATCGCAATTACCCTCCGGATTATACCCCTGGTGCCTTCTTTGCTTCCTTTGCCTAGGTAGGATTCGTTCTATTCTGATAAACATTGGGGTCATCAGTGTATCGAATTGGTGCCAAATTGGATGGTAGGTCGATATGAGCCATTACGTTCACTGCAGCCATCTCATCGATTCGCCCTCCCCCCACCAAAAAAAAAAGCTTTACCGTTTAGATTCGTCGATGATATGATTTCATCATATCATCAATTACAATATAGAATACGTTTGTTTTTCTGAAGTTTCAGCCCGAGACCTTCATTAACTAAGGGTACCGGGTGGCGCCGTTAAAAGAGACTCCGCATTATGCCTGCTTGTGAAGTTGCCTGACTTATTATTATTATTATTACTATCATTACACGTCACGTTGTGACGGTACCAATACAGGTTTTTTTTGCAGTTGAAATGCACACCATCAATATTGTATGCTGCGCAAGACGTGAATGGAAAGACAATGTATCTGAACGGTTGTGAAGGTTATTTGTCTCTTGAATCACTGTATTCATTTTCTAAGTTATGTACGCATATTTTAACGTGAGTAACATTTGCTCACAGCAACTAAAAAGCAACACTATATGCCTGAAGAACCTTCCGGTAAACGACATTTCGAGCAAGCACGTCACCTCGATTGTCACATCGGCGCCGCTCCTTGGTAACGAGGAAAGGACGTCGATATGCATATATTTTACCTTGACATATTGCGGGTCTCCCTCTCGACACATGGAAACATTTGTCCATGAGTGAAAACAGGTGTTGGCAGACATATCCCACACTTCTCCAGGCTTTGTCATTGGCTTTTATTGATGGTCATTCCAAATGCCGGTCTGAACGGTTTCAACGCTTTTAAGGATGAAAATTTATCCTGGGATCTTTTCTAGGATTGTTTCATTAAGGTGGTGCACGACCACATTTGTTGCTGTCAATATGCCTCGTTACTGGAAATATTTGGAATTTCCAGAATGGCTACCCACATCCCCGTACACATGTTGAACTATGGCATCTTCAGAGTCGACAGCAAAATCTTTGCTCACAGCTATGTTATCCACATACCGGGTGCCTTCCATGTGGGTTAGTTTTCCTTCACCGAATCGTAGGAGGCATTCTGCATATTGCGTAAGCCTCCTGGCTTCATATGGGTGTCCCGTTTGCTTGCAATTAGCCACTCTCATATTCTGAGGCAGATTGAGTGAAGTGCATCGTTCCCACAGGGGTGACTGTTTAATGCTTGCATCAATGAAGGCCGGTTTCCGACCACGTCGAACCACACCGGGTGAATCTGACGAAAATCCCTCAGCAGCACAACAGTTTTCTTCCCAAAGAAGCATTTGGTTTGCATCACGCCTTCAAGTGTATTGTCCAGAGCTTTAATGTGTTCATCATAGGTGCTTCATCCCTCACAATGATGCTGGCGGTTCGAAGGAGTTTGCCAGTGACATCTCGTGGGGATACTTGGCATGTTGATTCCTCTGTTGCGTTCATTGGAAACTTGAAGCGCGAATGGACAGTTCTCCAGAGAGTCAAAAGTGTTGCTGCAATCCCAGATGATGCCGTGGCGAAGGCGATTTTTCCTTGTTTTCAGATATAGGCTAGAAGGACATTCATGATGAAAGTTTTTCCTGTTCCTCCTGGAGCATCGACGAGAAACAAACCTTTATTTTTGTCAATCCTGGCCTCGATGCAATCAAATGTCTTTTTTTTCTCTTTGTTCAACATTGGAGCACTTTGGTTGAAGAATGCTTATGTTGTTGGATCAATTTCTCATTTTAATAGATCAATTGGGACCTGCTCTAATGCAACTATTGCTTGCGGTAGATGAAAGTCAATCGTTCTTTGCCCATTTTGGCGAAGACGATGGCTTAAATCCAAGAGGATGTCCGCATCAACGAAGGCAGTCAGGGAATCGCCGCAAAAGCATTGCTCCACCCACTGAAATTGGAAGTCTTCTCCAAGAGCCTGTTTGTAGGTCTTTTACAAACCTTTTGGGTTTGTTGGCTCACACAACTCCAGGATCATGACGAATATCTAAGCGTCGATGGTGATCGATACAGTGCAGCCTAATGGAGACATTCACTCCATTCATTGTCATCATCCAAGAGATGCAGAGCTCGACATGCCTCCTTAAATGTCGGCTGGACGTGCCACCCACAGTCCTGAGGTCTTCAAAAACGGTTACTCCAGGTTTATTGTGCCGTAGGAGTCGTAGGTAAAAGACGTCTCCCTGGTTTGGGTGAACATTGCATACTCTCTCAATAGTTTAGGGCATTCTGTCCGATGTGGATTGTTGTATCCGCCAATGCCACTTCTTGCCCCTCTGATTCCACATAAATTGGAGTGGAAAGTCACAATAGAGAATGTTCCTGGCTCTTGCATCTTCTACTTTGTTTTGCAAAAATGGCTCCTAGCTACTCGTAGATATCCTGTCCAGTGCTTCAGCAGCTCTATCTGAAATTTAAAAAATCCTCTGTTGTTCCGGTAGATGCATCGGCAAAGACTCCACAGCTGGAAATCTACATTGAATAGGGAATTCAATTATTCTCCAGCAGGCTTCAAATGCCCCAATGTATCTTGCATGGTGGAATGCCTCAACTTCATTCCCTTCATCTGCATGTGTTAATTGCACACAGTCATCATCCTATTGAAATGATATCATTACCTGGTCAGATCCCTTATGGATGTATTTAAACAAATACTTGAGTGCCTTGATCGAGGCGCACTATTCCACATCGACATGGGCGCTGTACTAACGTCAATCACCATGTATTATATGGAACCACGTGATGATTGTGAACGTGAACTTCCACGTTATTGATTTTCATTGCAGCTGCATGGCCACCATCATTAGGACTCCTCCTTTGGAATTGTAGGTACGGAATCAAATCCAACTTGGGTAACAGGGCCGAAGACCTTTGGAAAGCGATTGGTACACTTAACATCTACCATACAAGGGTTTCATGGATTTACATCCCCACATGGTCCATGGATCATGCACTTCTTGACCACACCACCCCGCCCCTCCCTACCCCCCTATGCCTCCCTCCGCCTCCCACCCCTCCCCAGGACGTACGGATGTACGGACGTATACTCTCCTATTATACAGGGTGTCCCAAAAGTTCCCGTGATTTTTTTCTATGCCACTTTCAACCCATAAACACCTCGTAAAATGTATTGCATTTACATGATCTTGAATGACTTTTCTCCTCTTTCGCTTGACGTATAAGCTTTCTCTACTGCCATTAAAATCTCACTACAGGTGAACCATGGATAATTTTCGCACTGCAATCGTCCTTTTATTCGAAGAGGGAAAGCGAATTTCTGAGATCAGCCGCCTGCTGAATGTGCCATGGTCAACTGTCTCCGATGCTGCGAAACGATACCAACAGATTGGGAGCAATGCAGACAAGACAAGAAGTGGTCGTCCGAAATCTGTAAGGAGCACCGCTAACCTACGAAACATCAGAAGCCGAATTCAACGCAATCCACCTTGGTCCACAAGAATAAGTTACTCGGCAAAGCTCTCGATATCTCAGAGAATTCTGCCTAACGAATACTCCAGGGGGATCTGAAGTTGAAGCTGTAAATAAATCAAGAACAACAATTACTAACAGAAGCTATGAAAGCGGCAAGACTAGAGCGATGTCGACAGCTGAAACGCAGGTTTGTTCGAAATTTGCATCGTCGAATTGTGTTTTTCAGATGGAAAGCTTTTCACGATCGAGCAAGGGCACAATCGACAAAACGACAGAAGCTGGACACCTGAGCCATCACGGAAGGAGTCATGAGTCGTCACACTGTAAAAACTGTAAAACTGTAAAACACCTCTGGTCTTCGTGGAACAAGGTGTAAAAATTAATCAGGAAGTCTACCGTTAGCAAATTCTGGAAGCTGTGCTGCAGCCGTGGAACACTTCAGAGATGAGGAATTTCAACAGGACTCTGCCCCAGCACACAAGGCGCGAAGAACTTAAGAGTGGTGCAGAGACAATTTACAGGGTTTCCTCAGTGCAGAATAATGAACAGGAAACTCGTCGGATCTCAACTGCATGAATTAGTCAGTATGGAGCATTATGGATAGGCGAGCCTGTACGAAGACCCACAAGGCATTGGAATCACTGTAGAGGGCTCTGCAACGAGAATGGGACAAGATCTGGAAAATTCTGTGAAAGATAGTTGGGAACTTTCCAAAGAGAATGAGGGAATGTACCGATGCCAGAGCGGCCCCTTCGAATGAATCACGGATGGAAAAATGGCGCCGACCTGTATGTGCTGCTGATCTATGATTGTCTGTGGATTGAATGGAGTCGACACTGTTAGGTGCGCTCACAGCTGCTGTGAGTCCGCTATCGTGCATTTGCAAACGTTCGGGTCGAATGGGCCCCTAGTGGTTTTCTTAATAACCCCGGGTTGACCCAGTGCGGATGGGTGAATAGGTGTTATTATGAGTGGCTGCTACTACAGGTTCCCCCGGACGATTGCCCCCAGGCTCTTACACACACGGCTGCTGGCGCGACATCTGTACAACGAACTTTGAAGTCGTAGTGATCCGCCCCCCAAATAGAAGACATGAGTGTCTCTACCTCGAAATGGAGAGCCGTGGTTGGCGTGTTTCATGGACTCAACTCAGCTACCCACAAAAAACACCAACACAAACGCGACGGTAAAAAAAAGGCGAAAACCACAGCAATCGTCTCCTTACAAGACTAGGCAGCTTTGACCGAGAAAGAAGGAGCTCGACACTGGAAGTCCGAATAACTTTGGATCATCCATCCCTCGTATGATTGGGGCAACGACAAACGCGCACAGGTTTAAGCGGGAACGGCGTTCCCACGGCTTTCTCGGATTAGGCAATGACGTTGTGGGTATGAATAGAATTTCTGAATCGAAAGCTTCATGTTCATATTACATTAAGTAGGACTGTTCAAGATTTATACCTCTAAGTTGATACCATATAAGCGTTTGCATGTGAAGGCAAAGTTGTTTGACCCCTTTTTAACGGTGACTATAACAAGGTTCTCTTGTAAATTAATGAGAAATGTCCGATAAATCCAATCCCAATCGCGAACCTCCACACAATGCATATCTCCCCATAAGGGATCCTGTCTCGTGAGCAGGCGGAAAGTCTGAACTGGGAAGGGAGCGTGGATTTAGGCAGAGAATGAAGACCATAGGGAGAGTGCGTTTGGAAAATGCAGAAATTAACGTGTTGGGTGGGCCTGGGAGGGAGGTTTTGGGGACCTAATCCATTTTCGTGGTGTACAGGGCGTTTCATTTAAATTGTACATCTTTGAACGCTCATATCTCTTAGAGGACGCAACCGTTCTTTACGAAATTTGGCCACAATATAGAGCAACCTTTGCCAAATTATTGGACAGAGTTTATTAATCGCAGCGCCATCTATTGAGTTGAAACACCGATTCTGACAAAACCTCTGAAACCAAGATCTTATCAACTTGATGAAATCTTTTAAAGCAAATCATTCGTTAGATAATGCCTTGATCCAGTGGTGCTGAAAATTTCATGATTGTATCTCATCTCCTTACTAAGATATCAATCGTCAAACCTTAGCCACTTAACCCATCCGCTTACACTTAATACCCTTAATGCCATGGATTTTTCCGATGTTTTGGCCTGAGCCCCTGTTACCATCGCCCCGACGCATGAGGCCTACGGCGCAAGGCTATAACTTTTTTGGCCAGAATGCACAAGGTCGTCGAAATGAAGGTTAGGTAAACAGATGGGTGAAAGCATTTTGCAATCTGGGATAATGTTAGCGTGACTTTGCCACCAAGTCAGCGAGATACCATGGCTAGTCACTACACCAAAGAGGAAAAAATCGAAATTTTGGAGCAATATCTCTTGAACAAAAAATCTCCCAGCGAGACCTCGAGAACTTTGAGGGCTATCTGGAATCTGCCAAGGCGTGTTGCAATCAGTCGGTCTGTGTTTGCAAACATTCACCGAAACTTTCGAACATTCGGATCCGCACTCCATCCAAGGTCGCGCACGCCAACAGTGCGAACCCCAGAAAATATTCAGAGGATGCAAGAGGCTACACAGGTGCACACAGAGGCCAACCGGAATGCCGGGTCTGAGAGAATCGGGCTTGAGCTCGGGATATCCAAAACATCAGCGTGGAGGATACTCAAGAAGGATCTGAAGTTCAAACCCTATCATTTAAAGCTTCTTCATAAACTTAATGAGGATGACTTTGACCGTCGGGTTGAATTTTCAGAACTCTTTCTNCTAGGATAGTAAAAAAAAAAAAAATACAAAAATATTTAGCTTTAAGAGGGTTAGGCCTACCCTAAATTAAGGAACGCTCGACCTCGACACGTGATATCGAAATGGGCGAAATCGCCTCTTGATATCACTAACTCTCCTGACTCCTGACTCCTGATGCGCCCAATTCTTATTCAGAAAATATGAAAACTTTTGATAGGCAGATAGCCATTGAAAATAAAAGTTTTAAAGCAAAACTTTAACTATTACTATACGGAATATATATAAAAATGTTGCTGAATTTTCCCTTTGGAATTTGAAACAGAATCTCACAAATGCATGGGATTGCATGAAATTCAAAAATAAAATATTCTCTTGGACTCCATGAGACGATTGATATAGACCTAATTTCGTATTTTCTCCTAAATAGGAACGATACTCAACGTGACAGGAACAGTTCAAGGGCAGTTTCACCCAGGCAATCCCGATGGGAATGGCGGGTGCCTGCACTTTTACGCGAAGCTTGGTGCATACTGCTGTCTTTGGTGGTCTGATTTGAATTGCTCCTTGACCAGTGATGGCTACTTCTGCGAGATCAGGCTTCCATGATTCCAGAGGAAGCTCCTGTCAATACTTGCGTCTCGGGTCCTCATGCCTTGGACGGAGGATATGAGGGACTAAAATCTAATTCAAGCATATACATATCCATTCCAGGAATTTCGGCCCTGGAGTGTAATGACTGTCTCATTCCATGAAGTTTGAAAGTCTCATTTCTGTTTTTCAAACTTTATAAGTACTTGCCTACAGGAGCTCCGTGTGCTACAGAGCATGATTGGAAACAAACGGACAAATGAAATGGGACTGTTACCTGGGAGACTCCCATTTTCCTAAAGCACAAATTTTCCTAAAGTACAAATACAAACCTGTGACTTCATTGGAAGGCGCATCTATATCTGCGGGTGTGGGTGAAAAGGGACCATTTAGAGGGATTATACAAGACTTATACACGACCAACTGCGTGAAAATTGATACATCCATGAAGTCTTTTCGGTTGCAACTGCAATTGTTCAAAGCGCAAATGGTGATTCCCATTAACTTGACGTATGCATTTTTTCGGTCTTGTGAGCGTTTTCTCTAAACCCAATCAATTCTTTTTTTTTTCCAAAAAGAGTATATATATTTTCATGAAGCGAGACCAAGACAGATGAAGCTATGCCTTTAAAAAAATATTTTCTTTCTTGGTTCATTCCAGATGTTAGAATTTGCACCTACGAAGAAAGATAAATTATAAAAGCCGACGCATTCTTTGGGTATACACTGTTTATCGCCTTGCGTTTTCGCCAACTCTTAGCAAAGATACCATACACGATGCAAACGCGAGTTTGTCCTTTTATCAG
This sequence comes from Darwinula stevensoni, assembly GCA_905338385.1. Taxonomy (NCBI): domain Eukaryota; kingdom Metazoa; phylum Arthropoda; class Ostracoda; order Podocopida; family Darwinulidae; genus Darwinula; species Darwinula stevensoni. Next base: position 77,225 of record CAJPEV010000101.1, read on the forward strand.
AGAGCAAGTCCAGAGAGGGAGTGAATGCGAAACACACTCAAGGCCAAACCAATTTATTACATAAGTGAATGTTGGAAAGCAAGTGCCATGTGAGATTCACGTCTTCAAAGCAGATGATATCAACATCAAATTTTCATAGGTATTTAGCCCATTCTCATCAATTGACACATTCGTGCGCCGTGTTCAAATGGAATTACCGGAGCCGTCATGTGGACCACTTCATGTTTTTAAATGTCCTTTATGCCACTCGTTTGAAAACTAAGAACCTGCGCATTTTGTAGTTTTCCTTCATCTAATGACTAAATTGTGATGATTGAGAATTTGAATGTACCATATAACTCCTTAAGAAATGAATAACATGTTATTGAATAAATGCCTTCAACACAATGTTCAAAGTGACCGCTCCGGAATATTAGTTTTGAACTGGTTTCGAACCAATGTCCTATCATCATGTCCTTCGAAATGGATTGATTACCATTCACTTTTGATCGAATAAAACCCATCCGTTCCCGACACCGTATTAGAAGGTCATCGGATGCGATTAGATGATTAATAAAATGACTTGAAAATAGAGAGGTCAAGATCCCCTGATATCAGAATATTAGGAGCTGCTAAGCAAAGACATTCACCGCCTTTTCCTTATTCCAACTTATGCTGCCCGTGTTCATGGTTCATGACTCGTGTGCACTCCCATAGGTCCTCTCACATTCACTCTTACGTAGGCCTGAAAAACCCATTGCACTTAACGAAACACAAACCATTCCCCTCCAGCACTTCTAAGGAATACGTAGCTTGAAGCAATTTTGCGGGCGCAATATCCCGAAAGATCTTTTCGAGTTACTGTGAGATGGCGCTGGTACATGTTGCGATTGAAATGGTGCATACAAGTTGGCTTTTCACACTATGTGTACACGTGCAAATGAGAATACTTTGAAGTGCCCCTCTCCGCAGTATGAAGATATCGAATATTCGGCACACCAACACTGGCTATAAGTCTAAGTTAATAACTCTGAAGAAACGATGTTCCTGAAAGAAAGATAAGTTTTGCAAAAATAGGTAATAAAATAGTCATAAAATGCAATTATTGACCCTTCCGCTTCCATCCACCTATAAGGGAACGACAGTAGACCGAATCATCTTGCATTGTTGATCGATAATGACGGACATAAGTGGGAAAAAACATATTACCACTGACACATGCAGCTAACTGAATGGACACAAGGTGCCACGAGGTTCAACTGGAGGAAGTTGGATCTCGCAGAAGGATCCATTCCCGGTAGAAGAGCAATCCAAATTCCACCAAATTTTCCCGCTTCCAGATTCGTCGAGAGAGATGGATACGAGCAGGCATCCTCCATTCTCCGTGGGATATCCCAATGCAAAGCGGTCTTGGCCCTGTCCTGTCAGGTTGATCTTCGTCCCTATCGAACGAATGTTCTGAATTCAGTCCGCAACACATTCGTCTCAAAATACTCTGGTTAATGCTGGGGTATGTTTTATTTTGATAATAGTTATATTCGATGAGTGCTTCTCCACCTGCGTGCCGCGGCATTCAAGGGTGCCGTGAGAACTTGGGCGATTTCGGCGCCTGGTTTTAGTCTTTGGCCTGTCTCCAAACGAGAAGGCGAGAAAACTGCAATATTTATTTACAGGTGAAATAAATAAAACCTTTTTGAAGAGAAGCAGCAATCTTTTCTGAAGAACCGTTTTCAAAGTACGAGGTAAATTCCCTAAATTGGGTACAGACAGGGTTTTACCAAAGTCAGAAATAACAATTGGGGAATAACATGGGGATAATTTCCAGCCTAGATGGTTTGGAACTCACAGGCCGATATGAATCTATTCTAGAAATCCATACCTCCCTCAATCTCAGCATCGGATCCAAATGACCCAAATGTGTTATCCAAATTGGGGTGAATTTTCCTAATTTGCGACAAATACATTAACGTTGAAACTGAGCGTCCTAATTGGACCCAGAGTGGCCCATAGTGACCGAATGACCTACACTAAATATAGGAAATTTCAATATAGGTTTCATCACTGTCATTTTGAATCACATGACTCGTTTGGTCAACTCTGAGTACTATGGGATAATGATATTTAAGGTCGTTCATTGCATAAATATGGACTACTACGCGTCACCTCACCATGCGTCATCGATTTTGTCGCTCCTTTTCAATATTTGTATTCGTATGTAACCACATAATAAATAGGTACAAGTTGGGCCAATTTGACCTACCATAGGTCACTTTGAATCACCAGGGGTCATTGGTGAGCACTGGGTCACTTAGGTAGGGTTTTGAGATTTTTGAAGGGGATTATGGAGTACCAGAATCAACTCAGATTGGCTTGTGAGTTCCAATCATTCTAGGCTAGAAATTATCAGACTTGACATAGATCCTTTTTAAAAACCTCTTCATTATCAATTTACCTTCAACTCACGTTGGCCCGTGTCCCACTATGGTACCGATTTCAGTATGCCTGTGGCGTACACATGGTAGCCTCTTCATGTGCGCTAATCGCAGTAGATCAAAGCATTGAAAATTCGCATTCGAGGTTGAACGACATCCTCCTATATCTGCTCAGGCAAAGATCATTTTGAACTGATCCAATAATGAGGATATTGATGTTCCTCAATCTCATATGGTACGTCTCCCTGTATAGAGCAAGTAAAATGCGAGTTCTTGCGAGACAAATGTCGACACTCACTATTAACACATGGTGAGGAATCTCTATGGGTGTGGCACATATAGCTCACAGGAACCGTGCAACTTCCTGTTGACCTTCGCGATTACTTGCAATGAAAATGAAAGTTTTCTTGGGACAACATATTAAAGTATGCATTCTATTGAATATGAATGAATTCAGAAGTCCTTCTTTTCCTTCAATTTAAGTAACGCTTATATGATCGTGCAAGGGTAGCGCTATAGTGTAAAGTTCGGTACGATGGAGGATGGGTGGGGGGGCCAAAGCCTCCTTCATCTTGTCCACTTTACCACTGTACATACTTAACCGCATATACGAAGCGCATTTGTCACCTGAATGGTGAAGCTTTGTATTAACCCTGGACATATGAAATTCAGCTTCAATATATGAATATATGAATTCAATATATGAAATTCAATATATTCCTTCGTGATGGATTTGCATCTTACAGGACAACATCCTTTTCTTATTTCGTAAAAGAAAATTGTTCAAATCTAGCCATTTGCAAAGTGATAAACTTGCCATGGAGCAGCTCCCAATGCAAACTGTCGAACGTGCTGTACCCTCCAATCCAGAAGCCATCGAGTTTCTCGAGCTTGAGAGATCCGTACAAAAAATCGTGGATCGTGTCGTTGTTGTCAATGGCTAGCCATCCCCCCTCAGCCCGGCAGGCAGCCTGGGATTTGTTCCAATTCTCTCTTTCGCACACCTTCCTCACGTATCTCGTTGTGTTGGGTACATTCTCGTATGCTGTAAAGAGTGAACCCTAATCCAGTTACAAAAATAACCTTGTCTATGATGCTCATTTAGCTGCAATTGGAATCCCATTAGCTATATCTGAAGTGCTGCACCATTCTGGGGTAAGTTTCTGTGATTGTGTTTCATCTTCCTCCTTTTGATTAATGCTTTGTTGCTCTTAATTGGACCTGCACGGACTCATGCTTTATTGTGACTAAAGTAAATTATAGATTGAATTGCGATCGATTGGGATGTATCAAAACCAATGCCAGTGGTTTTTTGTGCTATCTATCTATTGGATACGATATAAGTAAGACGGCAAACATTACTTGATGGAACTTCACCGATGAAATATTCGCTGCCAGGATCTGGAACTAATGTCGGATTCCATCCGCTCAACCGACAGTTGGCACCTCCAGGGTTCGTCGTCACGGAGAAGGTGTAACAGGTTGGGTAACTGTTTGATGAAATGTTTCTTCTTTCGCATGAAACTATTTTGACTTATGTCGAGTTGAAATCCCAGGTAACTCACTTATCACACTGAAGTGCGCAGACGATGCTCGACGGCAATTGAAGTTCCACCAGAGGATCCCCCACCTTCATGCCGACCGAGTGCAAACTATATTTGACGTTGGAGATCTGGGCGAGTGCCACCATCAACAGTGGAGTTAGGGTCAAGAGAAACTCCATGATACCTTGATTCATGCAGAAACAACTCAAGTTCTCCACACCCAAAATTTTGTTTTTGAAGCTCCAGAAGAGCTTCCCCCGGTTCGCTGTCACTGTTCGAACTGGACTGGACGGATAGGACAGGACAGGAGCGAAATAGTACCTGCATTGGTGATTCAAGTTGGCGATACAGAAGACCGAATTGTTACAATTGAGTCCCATTTTCCTACCGTGGTGGAGAGTGAACAGTACTTTGTGTCAACACGGGATTGCTCTAATTACAAGTCCAAACTGTTAATTACTTATTGAAGGCAGATGTACCTACTGATAACGATGCAGTCTCTAATTATACCTATCGCGAGCTCTTTCAGTCGCACTTGACAGTGGAATAGGGAGGAGGTGGGTTGAGGCCTTTCAGACATTAAGGTCACCATGATACCGGCATAGAGCTATAACGTGCGTCATGTTTCCAGGTCGATTTATCGCGTAAACTGCAGCAATATGCTCGATCTGGCGTTCGTCACCGTTGCCCTACTCTAACCGAACCCTGAGCCATCTGCACGTTCAAGATCAATATATGCCTAAGGAAATTTGACTATGGAAGTGTCTAACGGTACACTGAGTCCGGAAAACCTAAGAGGTTTTCCGGACTCATTGTACCGTTTACCATATCCTGCGGATGAGGATTTATTTTGTTTGATAATGAAACTCGTTGGTTTTAAATACAGTGTCTGTGGCACTGATCCCAATTGAGGAGATCCGTCACATCGTGAGTGAACGCAAGTTGAAACTGGATACAAAGTTATGTATTATGCAAATAAATCACCTAGTTTGATGCCTACCTTAAGGGTCATGGGTGGGACCCCAAACGTCCGAAGCGGAATCTACCCAAGTAACACAGCATGTTGAAACGCTTCCGAAATGGTGCCTATGTTGCTCCATGTTGCAGGTTGCTCTACAACATTGAGAAAACAATGCTTCAATGTTTTCACTTGGAATGTTGCTGCGGCAATCTAGGAATGTCATTGCAGCATTAGCTATCAACATGGAGAGAATGTTGACACTCTTGACATCCACAACGTAGCAACAACATTCTGATACAACATAGACTTAGAAGTTTAAGAGAATTGTAAATTTGTCCTCCTTGCCACGAGATGGAGACGTAAGTCTCGCTTTCTCACAGTACACACAAGTGCCATTCTTCCTTTTCCTGGAATAGTCCCGCACAGGAATGTCTAGTACCTTGCCATGTGTCTCACATTGTCTCATTATAGGAATCAATGAACATGGACATTTCATCGCCTGTTATCTTCATTTTCCATTCAGATTAATGAGGTCAATATAAAAAAGCTCATATTCCCAAAAAATAACCCTTTCCAAGAACTCGTCGAGTGTCTGCGATCTCAACACTTCATATCCTAATTCCGGGTACAAGCTGAGGAAACGAAGGATTGATCTCGTGGACACTCCATAGAACATTGCGGTCGGACCTTTTCCTGTATTGTGCAATTTAGCACATCTAAGGGAAGATCACCTCCAAAAATGTACTGTCTGCTGTCTGTACATGATACAAACACTGTATTATGCATGGGTAGAGGGTAAAACGAGTACAGGCTTCGTGCTGTTGATGGAAATGTCTGGTAGAGAGGAAAAGTATATGGTACGAAAGGATGAAATAAATAATTCAATATTGGTCGAATATCGGTCCAGTTCAGGACCAGTGAAGCCTACGCTTTTCCGAAATGCCAATATAGACCCAGATTAGGTGCCCGTGAAGCAACTTTTTTTTTTAATCAACATTGCAGCAACATGAATCCTGAAACGTATCTGCAACGTATATGCAATGAACAGGTAGCGATTTGCAACGTTAATGCAATATTCCTTCGAAACATTTGAGCAACGTTGACGTTTTGGACACTTACACATATATGCAACATTGTTCAACATTTCCTAAACGTTGCTGGAATATCTTGTGTTACTTGGGTATTAATCTCGCCATACCTATTCCTTTCCAATTCCTAAAATGGAACTTTTGAAATCGAAATGAAACCTGTTATCGTGAATACTAGTATGAAGCGATGCTTGGAAATGCAGCATGCTACCATGTTTTCCTTTTTAGACAATGTTTATTATGAATCTCATACTTAGAAATTCCTTTTTTTTGTAACTCCCAATCTCGGCGAAAAAGACTGAGGCATGAGCTCAAACATTTCTGGGGAATCTTACTCCGTTTACGGTTGTTGTAATTAACGTTTTTGATGCTTCTGTTATTTGCTTCAGCCAGAAGGTAAAACTTGACGAGCTGAATCTTTTATTTGAGACAACTTCGTAGCTTAACATTTTAAGCCCCTCCGCGGCCTATCTCGACACAGAATTATTGCAGATGCATTCGATTTCTTTTCTGCACTTTTCACACAATTTGTGCGATAACGACCATTACCTTTCTTCAACCCCTTCCGGCGACAAAATTCAACCGTCTCTTATTCCTCTCCGAGAGGATCGACGTGATTAAAGTTTGACATTATTCTTCCTCTCTTAACAAAGAATCACTCCAGGAAATTTGAAGCTCCATCCCCCCGGGGTCGTCAAGATCACTGAATCTCGATTTTGGGAGATGTGAAAGTGGTTCCGGTATTTTTTTTTCTCCCCCCTCGGGTAGCCGCTCCTGGGAAGTTTTTCGAGGAAAGAGACAAACCAAATGGAAGATATGGACCTTGAGTTGAAAAAAAATCCAATTTTTTGGTTTCAGTGTTCCATTTCGTCATGAAAAATGAAATTAGATACCTTAATTCAGGCTGAGCACAATGGGCCCGTCCTCCACTGTTGCCGGATATCATGCCATACTTATCCCAGATTCATGACTTCATCAGACTTAGTATCGCTGTCTGAATCTCTCTTTTTAATGCAGTAGACATTAATATGCTCAATTCATGGGATGAGCTGAATGAAGCGGTGCTTTGCAGTGGCGATCGAATTAGTAGAGTACGGAGACATCTCATTCGGACATCCCTAAATTAACATGATGGCGGCCAGCATCCATGTCATGCTTTCTAAAGGCACCTTCTCAGAAAGAGTCGAGACAATTCAAGGAACTCCTAGGGAGAGGCCTAATGTTCCCCGACCGCACCGAAATGTCACATGAAACTCCTAAAAGACCTAAATTTGATCTAACGTTACACATTCTCTGTTAAACGTGCTACGAAAGACAGAATAGGCTTACAAATGGCCTAACGTTACACGTCCTAAACGAGATATCTCAAAGACCAGAGGTTAATACATATAGGCCTAATTGGTCCGGAGGCCGAGGATTGAGTTTCTTTGGAACGTAAAAAGGTAGGCCCAGACCTGACCTGATGACAGATCGTCGGTAAGGCCAAGGCCTAGCGTTAGTGAGTTCGGTAGAGGAGGGGGTTCACGGTGGGGTTTGAATTGAGGCCGAAGGAAAGTAAAACCTTTCACTATTGGTTTTCACATTCTTACATGTTCCTTCTTTTGCCAATTCCTATTCGCTATATCTTCCGTTTGCGTAGGCCTCCACATATGTATTAATACCGAGAAGTACAAGAATGTGCTGTGCAAAGAAACGAATGAGTCACACTCCCATTAAAATCCCTGTCAAATATCAGCTGCATCTAACTATTCCTTGAAAAGTTATAACAAAACGAAGTTCGATTGCTACAAGGTACCACGCTATTTTGATCGGCTATAACTTTTCAATAGACAGTCCGATTCAGCACATATTTGACAAAGAGGCTCATGGGACAAAAAAAAATGTTTTCTCCTGCAATAAAAATTATTCGTCAAGTAGGTTGGTGGCGCTGCGGTCGCCCTCTATGCGGCGCCATCATGCGGCATGGGAAAAACCTATTTGATTCATGAATCTCTCTGCCAAATATCACATTATTATGGTCGCGCTTTTGGCGCTTCATTATGTATGATACTTATTAATACATATGCAATGCCATTCTGAACAGTTTGATTAATAAATTTCGTGTTTTCAAGAGATAAGAAGTCAATTGAATGAAAAGGAAATAATACAAAGCTGTTTATTCTCTGAGGCAACGTCAGTCTACAATTGCTATATGAACATTGTATCATCACGACAGAAAAGACAAGGGTAAATGATGTTCAAGTGCGAATCTGATTTAATATGATGAATGCATCGTAGCATAATATGAGAATACCGTTTTCGAGGTGCTTATGGGAAAAGCGAACCAATCCACGTACAGGATCTCGAAAACAGGTCATCTTAATATGTATCACTTATGTGTTACAAAGAGACTCATGTACAAAATTCTACCCACATCAATATCTAATCTAATTTGCATTTATTGAATATTAGCACACGTTCAATACGAACATTCTCCAGTTGCGGGATCATTCTAAAGTTTTCCGCAAGTTTCACCATCTTCATCACACCGCAAACGATGAGAATCTCTACTTCAAAATATGAAATAGTGGAAAGTTGATTTCTATCTCGTTAATATTTCAAGGACCAATTTAGAAAAAACCCTGTATGAGCCACTGTATGATCGTGCACATTTCAGTGTCGTAGCTTAATCGCTATGTAAATTTTGCACTTGGCAAAAAAAACTTTCTATTTTGGAGAGCCTCTATTTGAATCACAAACAAATGTAACAGTAGTGTAATCAGTAGTGCAGATTTCTTTATTAAACATTCAATTTCGTGCTCACTAAAAATACGTCTACCTTCACTCATTTCGTGAAACACAGAAGTTACCATCGCGGTAACCAATGAAGGCATGCAGGGATGAGTTTACTGAACGACGACGAAGTTATTCCTTGACTTTGGCTAAGATAAAATCTCTTTATGAAGGGGAACTCTTGAGAACTCGGACTGCTGGAGTTCGAGAAACTGATGACAAGAGAAAAATCTTGCAAAAATGGCTAATGCACTTACAGTCGAAATTCCATCAATGTGTGAGAAAACGGGCAATAAATATTCCCAGGCAAACACTGGGAATGTCCAGCCATCTGCAGGAATGCGAGGAACAAGGAAACTGAGAATCAAGTGAGCATGATTTCGCAGAAGTAGCCTCCTGGGCTGAAGCCCAAATAATAATAATAATCCGACCACAACCCACATCAATATGGGCAACGGTTGCGTAAAATTGCAGGCCCCCGCCAGCCTGGTCCGGATGCCCAGGTTGGAACTTCGCTTGTCCCGTTCCAGTCAGGTTGATCTGCGTCCCTGTTAAAGAAATGTCAACGTTAATTTGTCAAGGAATGAGCAACCTTGATATGAAAATATTCCCGGAGCTCAGTGCTTCCCATGAAATTGATGGAGTCTTTATCTTTAGATAAGATGGTAAGGCCACTATTTGACCAGTTGAAAAGGAATAGTTAAGTCTTCCTTACCTTGTCAATTATATGGATTTCGTCTTTCAGGAAAATCGATTTGGTGAAATTGAAGACCATGACGTTCTTTGAATTGACTGGCAGAGGAAATCAATGTTGAAATTAAAAATATGTTGGTTTAAGATAAACATGATTTTCATTATTGTTCTATATTGTCATCAGCTTCCCATTATCACGTTTTGAAATTAAATCATCCCCATTGTTTCCTCCTAACATGGTTTATTTCCAATAAAAAGAGCAAGAAGCAGTTGTTGAAGCTGTAGTCGAGCGAAGATTCTCGTCATGAAGCGTGGAACAGCGTTCCTTGCAAATGAACCTACGTATAGACGGAAAAATAGGGTAAACAACCCGGTTTTCGGCTATTAACCCCTTCGCCGAGCTTCCAATGGTTCTGCTGGAATTCAGACAAACCGGTGAGACGTTTCTTTTAGTATCTGGGATAATGTTATAACATGCACATACACTGGTTTCATTCATTTCCTTCATTTCTGAAGCCCACTGAAATAAAAACTAAATTATAATAATCTAACTCAAAATTCAGTTATTGGTCACTTTACACCAGTACTTGTCTTGGTTGGATCTAGTTGTTGGACACGGGCCTTCTAACAATGAAACATGTATTCTCTCAAGAAAAGGAACCTCTCAAGATGATGCAAACGAGGAATCCGGGGTCTTTCAGACGTTCATCGATCGCCTGTGCTATTCTTCTTGTAAATTTTATTCGAAATCGGCTGAACGTCCTATTCCTCCACTTTTTACTGCGCACTGTCTCTTCTCCCCTTATTCGTCTATTTCTTGTTTTCTTTCAGTTTTTCAGTTCTCTTTGCCTCTCTGAGCTTCTTCCTCTCTTCTTTTTCTTGTTCCAATCGTTTCCTTTGTCTTTCTCCTGAAACATGTCTTTTTTTCATTTTCCAGTTGATAACGTCCCAGGAAACCATTCCGTCTTCCGGACGCTTTACCTTTATAGGAGTTCCAGGTCACAACTAGCAATCCTGCAACTCCGCAGACGTTTTTTTTAGACCTTCCTCATCGACTTCCTCTGGAACTTCTCCGATCTCAACATACAGAGAGACTGCAGACGATTCACTTTGCTGTTGAGGGAGAGGAACCGGAGGATGCCTCTTACTAGTGCCGACCAAACGAAGATATAGGTTCTCCATCGTCTTCCAAACCTCATCTACGGACTCTGTACGTGTTCCCAATTCAAGGTTAATGTCAGTTGTTCACCAATGATATTCCGGAAGTCTTTCAGAGCCAGAGAGGAAATGGAGATTGGTGCATCCTTGCATGGATGGGTGCAAGGTACTTGGTGTAATCCACATTTTCAGAGTTCCATGGAAATATTCCATATTACCGGGGAAATTAGGAGGGAGGAGGTGGAGGGGTGTCAGTACCTTTCAAGGATGTCTCTAAGACGCATGCTTCCCTACCACACGAATGTAGGTATGGCCTACATCTGGGATGAAAAAAATGTATTATGCCAGACTTTGGCCGGATGGCCATTAACTGGGTGAAGCAGCATTTGACACTCCCAGGTATTGGCTACCCGATAATTAGAGTTTCATCATAAAAATTAATAATTAAGCGTCAGATCCAGTCAGTTATTAGATATATTATTTTACATATATTAATATAAATTAGACCACAGTATTCCGTATCTGGAGCAAGAAAGATTAGCAATAAATGATGCCAATGAAGCGGAGTGATTGTTTAGCGCAAGCGCTATGGAAAAATGCCGTTGACACACGCCTTCTCAATGAACGACTCTCATAGGAAGCACACACCATGTGGGCTCGCAGGGAACCACAAGTAATAGGTGCTCGTATGGGAAAGTTTTGATAGAATGCTTGAAAACGGCCAGATTAAATAATTATGCTGGATTAAAGCCTCACTGGCCAACAACTGGTGACCGACCAGAAACAGGGGTGTTTACCCATAGAGTGAAAATAAGAGGTGATCCCATCGATGCCTCATTTTCAACATTTTCAGAAGGAAACATGACAATGGAAGTGGCATGTAAATCGTGTATCATTAAATATGGTGCATTCTGCCAGGAGGAATAATTGGAATCGTTACTTCCTAAGCATTTGTTGTACGGTATAAGAATGAAAGGAAGTCATATGAAAAATCATAATTTCTTTTACGATGTAGCGTTGAAAAGCAACCATTCAGCATTCTCAGTGTGAAATAATGTTAACTCGCCATCGAGAAGCTCCCAATGCCATTTGTCGATCGTGGAATATCCGCCAATCCAGAAGCATATGTATCTAGGGTAGAGTCCATTGGCGACGAGGAGGTTGTACAGGAATTTGTGAATGATGTCGTCGTTGTCGATGGCCAACCACCCACCATCAACCTTGCAGGCTGCCAAAGATTGATTCCAAGTCTTGTTCTGGTACGTCGGATCTTTTTGTTGCAACCAAGGCTCGTACACCATCTTGATGTATCTTGTTGAATTTGGCACTGGTAGGTATGCTGCGAAGAAATGTGCTCTGTTGCAATTAGATGGTTATGCTTGACCATATTGACAATTTTTTCTTTCCGAGGAATTTGATCAAATTAGTGAAAATGTTCATATTGTTCTTTTTAATACGTCATTATTTTTATTTCTTTCACTGTTTTGAAGTAAGATATGCCACAAAAATTCAATTGTTCCTCATGACAATTGAATGAGACGAACCGAACCAACGATTTTCACTTCGTTTCGCTTAGCAGAAAAGCTTTAACCGAATCAATTGACATTATTATTTGCCAGCTGAACAAAATGTATCATTTTCTTTGATTCATATTATAGAGAAATGAAATCTTCCAAACAATGAATATAGTTCATTAACATACGTCGATGACCACAATCCTGCCAGGAAAAATTGTTCACGATGAAATTAAAGCATCTTTTAGCTCTGCACACGGTACATAAAGTCAACATCAAACTACAGTAACTGTCGATGAGAATGAGAAGAAGGGTCAGATGATCCAAGATCCAAATATTGGATTGGAAGACGACGTTCAAGGGACTGGTGCTCACGATCGCCTGACTTGAACCCCCTTTTTTCATTTTGGGGTTACATTATAGCTAAAGTGTACGAAGTTGCGATACGAGCGTGCAGCGGCTTTTAGAACGCACACCACAGTGTTGTGAACCTGTGACCAACGAGAAAGATGAGTTTTTCCGCGTGAAGTCTGATAGATTAAGCGCTTGCGCAAGTGTTTGGAATGCTAAGGAAAACATTTTGAACAAATCATGCAATATGCCTATGATGCTTGACCATGGTTTAACTGTACTTCCAACTACGGCGTTGGGAACAAAGAAATAGGAAATCTTAAATTGTTACTCTGGGGAATATCTCCGACGAAATATTCGCTCTCAGGATCTGCCATGAGCTTCGGTTTCTAACCGGTCATCCGACAGGTGACACTTCCAGCGGTCGTCGTCACGGAGAAGGTGTAACAGGTGGAGTTCCTGCTCGATGAAAAGAATACAGTTTAACGTGGAACCCCCACGGTACACGTCAAATTTGATTATGAACCGATTTAAATATCACAATGAATAGCCCAGCTGACGCTCGACGGCAGTTGAATCTGCACGAGTGGATCCATCACCATCATGCCGATCTCATGCAACTTATGCCTGACAGTCGAGATTTGGGCCAACGCCACGCACACCAGAGGAGCCAGCGCCAAGAGTAACTTCATAATGCTTTTCAACTTTGAAGGAGCGAAGAACCTGCAAGTGTTGAATATGTTTTAATGCATGACAAGGATTATCCTACCGGTTATACGTTGGCCCTCAGTTAGGTAAGGATATGTCAGGACCGTCATAGGACGCACCTTCTTGGAGCACAACGGAGGACTGCGATGACGATGGAAATCGGCTCTCATATAACATTGCTACGTACAAGGAGCAATCAACCCTATCGATGTGATACTTGTTAATTTTGTCCCTGATGGATGATACAGGGTGACAAATAATGGACGCTCCCAAAATAAAAATTATTTCTCGAATTCTACAATAGTTAGGAAGAAAATTCAAATGGTATTGTGAACTTAAACTTAGGGAGATTATGTCATGGCATGCTCGATGTGGGTACCCTTCTTTGCAATCATGCGATGCAGTTGAACAACGAAATTCCGAACGACAGCTTCGAGGGTGTCATTGGAAATATTTTCAATCTGGATGGCTTCCTTGAGCTCCTCGATGGTTTTCGGATTGTTTACGTAGACTTTATCTTTAAGGCAACCCCACAAGAAGTAATCGCAAGGGTTGAGGTCTGGGGAATAAGGAGGCCAGTCGATTCCCTTTCCTGATCCTTTGTTGTAATCCAGGGCAATAACCCGATCATCAAAATGCATTTATCTTTAAGGCAACCCCACAAGAAGTAATCGCAAGGGTTGAGGTCTGGGGAATAAAGAGGCCAGTCGATTCCCTTTCCTGATCCTTTGTTGTAATCCAGGGCAATAACCCGATCATCAAAATGCCCCTCGAGGAACTCAAACACCTCGCGCGTGCGATGAGGTCTCGCACCATCCTGCATAAACCAACTTTGTTGCACAAGCCCCAATCCCTGTACAACTGGAATGAAATTCTGCGACAGACACTCGAGATATCGCGCAGAAGTGACGTTGCCATCGATAAAAATGTCCGTCTCACTGCCTCTGGACTTCTTTGGCTTAACTAATATTGTTGCACCATGAAAACTCGTTGTGCGATGCTGTCGGTTGCCATTTCCTCAAGAACGTCAATAATGGACAAAAGCCTAATACTGTATGCTGGCGCTAAAAATGTTGCTGCATTTACGGAGTATCCCTAAAAAATTTGAAGTTCATACACCCATATTCAACAAAGATATTAGTGATTCTTATGGGAGCGTCCATTATTTGTCACCCTGTAAGAGCAAGTATCCAATAACGACCCTTCTCCGTGTTATGATCCCGAGCCGTCTTTATAGCCAATTCAGACGTAGATATCGACAGGTCGCACTGCAAATAGTCCCATAGGGAATGGCATAGGCGCATGTCACGGTGAGCTGTCGGTTCTCCTCGTATCATGGTGAAAGAAGGCGTCGCATTAAAGGAAGTCCTCGATTTACGTCGTTTCGAGATGACGTCGCTAATACATCAAGAAACAAATATCCATATACGTAGCGTCGTTCCGATATGAAGTCGTAAATCGAGAACTACCTGTTCATCATTCAGTCCATGGGAAAATTATTTTCGATTCACGTCTTTTCATTTCACGTAGCGCTTCCCGGGAACGCATCCACGTCGTAAATCGAAGATTTACTGGTAAAAACCTGGTAAAAATCTGGACCAACTTGAACATCCATTGATGGATGTGAACTGCGAGCTCCGGATTCGGATCGGCAATGCAGGCCGTTTCCTGATCGGAAAAAATGCCATTAACCTGCCCCATTACAATCAAGATATCGTTTGTTCGTGGTTGTTCATTTTAGCTATTATTTTAGCCCATGCATTTTAGCAGTTATTTTCCACATGCACCTGATTACCACGCGTGAAATTTCCTATTTAAAAAAATAATCTATCTGGAAAAACCACCTCAACGTTTCCGTTCTCTCATTGAAAGCGTTCAAAATGCAGCTAACGACCCGAACAAACGACAAGGGGAACTGCGACTCTAGGGACATAATTAAGCGTCAACCGCGGCGAGCGATTATGGCCCCTAAATATTAAATGATTGCCTTAATTACAAGTCCTAGTTATCGGCTGTTTGTTCTGCGCCCGTGCACCTCCCGGTTACGACGTAGGCAACATCGTAATTACCCTCGAACCTCACCTCATGTTTCCCTTGCCCTGGAAACAGTCGGCAAGCATGAGGGTCATCGGATTGCCGATCGTTGGTTTCGATTTGGATGGGAGGTCGATATGAGTCGTTTCATTCCCTGCCGCGGCCTCATCGATACCTCCGCGCAAATTCTTACCGTTTGGCTTCATGGATTAGAGCTCTTGTCATATCATCGAAAACAACCCAGAGTTGCCTTTTATTTGTCCAAGGTTTCAGTCGAAAACCAAAGTAAACTGCAGGTATATTGTAATTGTTGCAGCTGAGTCAGAGGTCGCACTTCCCCTGCTAAACTGTCTGGCATCTTCCATTCGGCAAGTCAATATCATGAGATCCCTCCTCTCGGACATCTCAGGCTTCCCTTATTTCTCACGACGCCAACACTTTCTGGGAACTGGATGTTGTCCGGCTGTTTCATTCGGGCATCGTCTCATTGGCGATTCTTGGAGCCGTAGGACGATATGGGCTGCTCGTCTCAAAAGGATTACTTCACTGATCTATTGGGCTTAAATTGAACACGTGGTAGATTTTATGTGCAGTTTTCACATTGTTTTAAAGTTTGCAATTAATTAGTTATCCATTTACTTATTTATTTATTTCGTGTTGATTATTAGACGATTCTCATTAGAGCATATTTTTTGCTCATTTTGAATTTTGAATTTTTCAGTTTAATCAGAAAATAATGTAAAGAAAAGGATATACTTTTTTTCACTGACATACAAAAAGTTCTCTACTTAGGTAAGATTTACGTGATGCAAGTGACACTTGCAATACTGGAGACAACATAGAAACCGTCAACAGAGCAAGCGCCATCAGCTCAGAAATGAAAAGGCATAGGAGCTTTACGGTTTCGGGCAATGAATCATGGACAATGTGTATTTCGCTTTCATTTGCGAACGCCCCAGACCTAGCAAGGTGAATGTATCGAGCTAGTGGCAAATGCTCAAGTCATATGGTCTGTTGGAAGAACACATAATTCGTAAAGGGGCGCATCTTAACGCCCCCCCCCCACACACACACAGACACACAAACACGCAAGCACATATCTCAGCAAGCAACTACCCTCAGTTCGATCATCTATATTTTTTGTTTTCCATACACCATAAAACCTGTAAATCCATTTAACCAGTCCCATACAAAAGAAATTCAAGCGAATTTCACAAGGTTCATCATCTGGATCTTTAAATCAAGGTGGGGAACCTGGCCATGGTATAGGGGGGGAGGGGGGGGGGTTCGCTTCCCTTCGTCCCTATATATGGAAGTCTACGGAATGTTCTGATATCGTGCACAGGTTTTCAGGTTGTTGCAGTGCAGCACTTACCGTACTGTCTATCCGACTCATGGCAGAGACAGGAATAAACCAACCGGACTTTCCGAACTTAAAATACCTTTCAGCAAATCAACGGAATTTCTTCAATAAAGAAAATCGCTATTCGGATCTGGCGCGAGCTGCGGCTTCCATCCGCTCAGCCAAAAGTTGACTCCGCCGGAAATTGTCTTCAAAGAAAAGGTGTAAGAGGAGGAAACCCTTCGCAAGGAAATGTGAATGATTTCCCATGAAATTATTGCGTTTCATTTCAAATGGGAATTGTAACCGACTCACAAGTCACAATGAAGGCGCAGTTGACGCTTGATGTGAATGGAATTTCCTCGAGGGAATTCATCACTCTCATTCCCATCTTGTACACCTAATAGTCGAGATTTGGGCCAACACAACCGGACAAGAGAAGCAACGGCCATGAGAACCTCTATGCCTTTTTGACCAGTTGAGCCAGCAATCCGTAACTGTCGAATGCGTCCGTTGGAAACTTGGAAGGTCCTGCTTGTAATTCATGGATGCCTCTTTGGGACTTGGGTTTAGGATGTATCGCCCTCCTGCGTGGCGCGAGTTGGAGAGGAAGAGAGGCAGCAATCGCGATCAACTTGCTGGTTTTCTTGTTCCAGATCACGTTTGCAGACCTCTAGGCCATTATGGGATTGCTCCTATTGCGTACACATACCTGTACACAGTTTTCCTTTGCTACATTTTAACTAATGTAGATTAAACTAGATGACCAACATTTCTGTATACATGTGCCAATTACAGTAGCTCCCAGTTCACACCCCACGATATCAATGTTTCATACAATCAAAAGCGACAGCCAGAACATTCCTGAAGTTCCACCAGTTCTTACGTATTTCTCTTTGTTTTCGCAAATAAAGTTCTAGGTCGATATTTTAAACGTTTTCTTGAAATGCATCTGGAATGACACAAAATGACAAAGGTTGAATGCAAATTCTTGAGTTCCCAGGAACAATAACATTTTTATGAGCGTCCTTATGAGCCGAAGACCCTGCGAGCGAGACGAATTGGCAGACGTCAATGTAGAGAATTTTGAAAAGTCTGCGTTTTGATTCGCTGACTTTCATGTTCATCTACATTCCGTACCGTCACAAACAATTACGGAAAGTGGGCACGCTGAGAATCGTTTGTGAATTTCATTTACTTATTTCATAGAAAACCGTTTCAGTTACGGTCATTTTAGTCAACAGGAAACTAATTTACATTACTTCATAGCTACGTTTTTTGCACTTCCCTTCGAATTTCGAATTTCTTATTCTTGCGCAGCAACGTGGGTCCGCCCCGTGCTTCAGCGCGATATCGATTTTTACGACGGTGGCGCAATGTAGATGATCGTAATTGTGGCGGCAAGCACATGGAATGACCATGCTTTAATTGTTTGAATAGCATGACCAATTACCGAGACATGAGGAACAAAGGCCCAAGTTGGCCGCACACAAGTCGGCCGAACAAATGTAGAAGTACACAAGTCGGCAGCAGAAGGCCAATAAAAAGGCTGGGATAACGAAGGCTGGGAAAATAAAAGTTGGGGTTATGAAGGCAGGGATAACGAGCATAAGAAACTGGATAATGGATGTAGGGATAATGAAGGTAGGGATAATGGATGTAGGGAAAATGAAGGTAGGGATGAGCATGAGGCAATTTTTGTGATAGGGATAGCAAGATCGCAATCGCTACCTATTCCTGATTACAACCCTCGCTATCTTTTTTGCTCTCGCCGGAACAAGATAAACAGCGATCATCATGGGAGAGCCGAAACAATAGATGTTATGAAGCGTTCCTCTATCCACGACCTTCAGAACATATGACATTGTGGGGCTATTCCGCCTTAAAGAAGCACGACATCGACTTTCTGAGGATGAAAGTAAGTATTGGTGTTTCTGATTGTGTGTCTTACCTATTGCGAAACAGATAGAGCCATAGAATTTGGAATTTTATCCTATTTTGAAATCATTGTCCCACTTGGCAATCTAGAAATGTGTTTCACTTAAAAAATTATATCGACCCAATGCAAAACATATTACTCCCCTGAATTTATATTAGTCTATGACCATGAGGAGAATCGGATTTACCCTCTGCCAAGCTACATCGTTATCGAATGAAAGCAAATCGGCAAAGGAATCCCTCAGACCGAATCAAAATCGAGCAGGTGGCCTTAACAGTCGGACGCCTCTCCTGACGAGATGAATGGAAACATACGAGAGATCCCAAACAATAGAATTTTTTCTGATTTGTTTGCGCGAAAGTACAGGGTGACTCTAAAGTCCTTGGACAACTATTGAAAAAACCGTTGGGCAAGTGATAGCCTGGTGATTTTTAGAGTGAAACCACATCTACTACAGATCTATTTGCCTTCCAAGTTTCAGGTCGAAAGCTCTTGATATGGTTCCCAAACATCAAAGAGATGTAGTAATTTTTCAAAACTAGAGTGGTCTTTCAGCAAGCAGGATCTCTAAGCTCACCAAAACCCCTGGATCTACTATCTACAGCATTATTCGGCGATTCAATGAGCTTGGATCAGTTGCAGATTGCCAAATAAGTGGACGTCCTTCCGTGTTTCAGGATAAGAAGCTCCAGAAACGAGTTAGGCAACTACTATACCGAAATCCAGAGCATTCTGGAAGAAAGCTTGTGCAAACCTTGAGAGTGGACGAAGAGATCTTGCGAAGATACATCAGGGGAAAGCTCTGTCCTCTGTCAATCCCGACGTCACGCACGTAGTTAGCGTCAAACATCCGTATGTCTCCTTCGGCAAACACTTACTATGCCACGTCCCAATAACAACCATACAACCCTTTATCCGTATTTTTAGGGGGGAAGTACTCTTTGGCTTCATCACCTCTCGATGATTTGCATCTATCATGATGACTACTACTTTTCTTCTCTCAATAGGAACGAGAAAGATAGCGAGATGTAAAGGGTGTTCCTAAATTATATTTCCAATCATGAACGTAAATATGAAAGAAACTAATAGGCATACGAACATAGAATTTGCACAGTCTTGTAGTGCGAAGTACAATTCAAAGAGGTTTTAATGACTGTTTTCTTCCACTTGGCACACCAGTGAATAGAGTAATCACGAAAAACAGAAAAAGGCGACCGTGCAAGAGAAGGTCATGGCAATGTCTGTGGTGCAGTGTAATTACAGACGGCGGTAAGAGAAGGAACCGCCGTCGAAACCAACTATCCTAGAGTGGTTGAAGACGTTCTTGGAAACAGGCAGTGTGCTGAAGCGACCGGGAGGTGGACGGGCCTATGTCAGAGATGAACGTGTGGAACAAGTGGGCGAATCGTTTCAGCGGAGCATACACAAGTCGCTTCGGCGTGCTTCACGAGAACTCAACTTACCAAAAACAACCCTGCACCGTATCATTCACAAACGGCTTCCTCTGTATGCCTACAAACTGCGATTGATGTACGCACTGTAGCCGAATGACAGACGACAGCTCATGATACTCTCAGTGAACCTACTTGACCCCATAGAGAAGGAATTCGGTTAGACATGCTCAGAGCCACTAATGGTGCACATGTGGAAGTCTGCTGACATGTTAATAAAGACTCTTTCAGTTGATATTAAATATATTGCAAATTCCAGTTTTGTAGTCCATTAGTTAAAAAAAATTTTCGTTACACATCGGAAATATTATTTAGAAACACCCTTTAGAGTATAATCGAATATAGATAGCGATTAGGATATACTTATCCCTATCCTCAACCCAATCGTATTCCGTAGCCATAGATTTAATCCCTTCCTTATCCCTAACTCAATTATCCCTACCTTCATTATCCCAACCTTAATTATCCCTTCCATTATTATCCATTATGACAAGAATATTCGCGATGATGGCGGCAAACCTTCATTTGCTGTCACGATATGGGGTTCTACCTTATCGAAGCCATCCCTTTTTCGTGTCTCACTAATTGGCCATGCTAAGCAAACAATGCATATATGGTCTTTTATGTTCTTTTGCGACCTTAGACACGGGGATCTGGGTTGCGATACGATTGCAGCAATGAATATCACGCTGAGGCACAAGTAGCATCAGACTAGAAGGCGTATGCTTATGGCAAGTAATTCCTTAGCAAAAGTTTTTCCACCTGTTCAAATGACCTTTTACTGATGGGAATAACTGAAAGTAGTGAGAATTGATTCCATAATGCACGATTTTCTTGATGAATGGATACATTAGGATACGGTGTCAAAAATTGACTGCAACAAAATGTAACACACGTGTGAGATTTCAATCTGTGAGGTGGTTGTGATTCCTCTGACGGCAGAGAAGGTGGATTTTCGCAAGTTTAGGAGCAACAGCAAAAACAGCTGAATGCTCTGCCCAGTTAAATCTTTTTCATGCGAATTGGGGAAACTTGAATTACTGTCGCTTCAAGAGGATTACCTTCGATACTTTTGCCATTATTTGGCATCTCCAGAATTTTGCAGGACCGATTTAAGTTAATGCAGTTTCCCATACATTATATATAATTCAATGAACACATCCAATAGTTCCAGTTTATATATATAGGATACATGGTACATAGGATAGGATGTACAGAACGTCAAAGCTTTCCACATAGGGCTAAACTAAGCATGTATTTAACCATAAAACCAATTTGTGTTTCAAGGAGGAAAGATATGATGACTGTGATAATAAAAATGGGGATATGGGATGATGGGCGATGGAGTAAAATAATGCTGCTCATTACAGTTTTCCAGAGATGGTATCTTATCGAATCAATAGCCATGATGAAGTTTGGGCGCTACTAAATTACCCAAGGTGACTTCATATTCAAGGAGATAATCCAAATGAAAATTGATTGCCTATGAATGACTGCGGATAAATACCAAATAAAATTGACAGAACAAATAAAAGAGCCACTTCATTCTTCCATATCTTTGGTATTTCGCTACCTCTTTCAACTGCCCTTGGATTAGGAGGTGAATTAGAGTTGTAGTCTCATCCCAAATAGCGACAGAAAGAGGTGCAAAGACGGAACAACCTGGAATAACCGGGGAAAGTGCCAGGAGGAAAAAAAAAGTCAGTTTTCTTCCCGTCTTATGGGAATGTTGCATTGTCTGATTGCACAACACAACATTGAGCACAACAGATGAAAGCGAGAGGATAATGTATCCAGAAGGAATTACAAGTGTTTTCGAAGAAAACAAAGAGAACCCGGGTTTCGTGTTCCCGCCCGGGATCGAACCGGGGACCTTCCGCGTGTTAGGCGGATGTGATAATCACTACACCACGGAAACCAACCAGAAAAAAAATTAGATTGCATGTTGACTCGATCTTTTCATGTTGTTCTGGAGAGCAACAATGATGTATCTCAGCATCTCTCTGATTAATAAAGAAAATGTGAACGCAAGAAAAAAAGAGTCAGGTTAATATTCGTAGCACGAACCGTACAGCACATTATGTTAACCCAAGAGAAAGCAGGAGAAATGGGAAGAGACAGCTAAAAGAATACTAAAAAAGATAAATTTACACAAAAGGCCAATCTGTCCGTCATTCCGGGAAACTCCTCCTTGACGGATGAACGGATGTTAATAACTGAGTTGTCAATCGAAAGCGCATGGCCCGGAGGCGATATTTATCGGGTCAAAAGTCCGAAAAAGTACGCACCGAACGTTGCTTATATGGGTTTTTCCAGTCTTTCTGCGCGTCAGGGGCCTGCAGGGGTTCACTTCGAGTTGAGTCCCGATCGGCATTCGATTCGAATCGTGGCCCGCAGCCCGCTTAGGCCTCTTTGCTTAAGATCTCCGGGTGTTTCATGACGCATTCGCCCCAAGGGGAGAGAAAGGAACCCTTGCAGATATGCACATTTTTAGCAGATATGCATATTCTGTGTAGATATGCAAGGGTTCCCCTTCCTCCCATCGAGGCGACATGTCTTCTAGTGGACAGAGCAATAATCCTTGCCTACAGAGTTCTTCTGAAGTCACCTATTAAAAAGACTAACTAGCCGACCCCTGGAAGACTTCCGCGAACTCTTCGGCATGAATCCCGAGTTCATTCGGCGGCCCTAACACTCACAGACCCTCTCATAGCAGCCACTCTATCCCGTTCTTTGCGTGTCCCCACGTAGTGTACAATCCTTGGAGTCCCCTTTCATCCAGCTGAAGAGAGGATCACTTCCTCGCCGGGGTGAGAACTTCGCCTTTACGTTTATCGTCACTTTTCCCTATTGTTTACAACCCTGTTCGCTTCGTCTGTAAAGTCCATCTTCATCACTTTCTGTGCAAGCCTTTGAGTGAAATATACGTATATGGGTACGGGATGGTAACGACCTAACCGGCGGGATCCAGTTCTGTCCCACCCTTATGGGACCCCGCCGCTTTCATCCCCTAGAGTTACTCTCCATTGCGCTGAGGAAAACGGGACTCGAAGTATTGTGTTGGGGTTTTCCTGAATGAAAGCTCATATCGAGGTGTGAACATCCCTTCGTAATGGGGTGGGGCTGTGCAATTTGCACAATGACTTTCTCTCCTATTCTCGTGAACGGATCCGACTGTTGCGAAGGCCTGAGAGAGAGAAAGTGCGAGCGTGAGACGGGCACTCCAATCGGCGGATGCCCTCCACGAACTGTTCCTCGGGAATTCCCGAGCTTAGTCAGCAGCCCTAAAACTCAGCGGCCCTCTCGACGGTATAAAGCAGCACCATCGCTATCCCGTACTCGAAAATGAACTGCGGATGACTTCGATCTAGACCGTGAGCGTCCAACTGCCGGCCAACTATTTGATTTTGTCCGGCCTGCAAAGGATCAACAGTTGGTTTGTAAAAAGAGTTTTAAAAAAAAAAGACTATTTCAACCTGTTGGCAATTGAAAACTTGGTGCAAGTTGTGCGAATGTGGGCCCAACCACTCCCGAAGGGTTCTGTCCGACCGCCAGCTTAGTCAAGTTTGACACTTCTGGTCTAGACTAAGCATGTAACGTAATCAGGGTCGCCAAATTGAATTGTGAGGCCTGGGGGCAATATTGACGTCAGGGCCCACTTTCCACTCTTCTCCCCTCCCTCCCCCTTCAAACACTCTCATTGAGTGCGTTTGAACTCTCCATTGCGAACGAACGCCACGCTAATAAACCGTACACCATCTGGTGTGGGCCCCCCCCTCTCCAGGCAAGGGACGCGGAGAAAATTGCCCATTTTGCCAAACTCCGATCGCGAACCTGAACGCGCTCAAACAGCGAACTGGAAGAGCTCCGGACACGGCCGTCTTCCGAACTTCTGAACCACATCTTCCACACCTTCCGAACTACATGAACAACTCGCCAGAGAAATGCAGAAAGTAGTGACGGACCCCTTGGAGATGTCGGATTGGCTCACCTACCTACTGCCGAAAAACACCGAAACCGAGCTACTTCGCAATTACAGGCCGATCACCTGCCTGCCAACCGCCTACAAAGTGCTGTCTTCCATCCTAGCAGCACGAATCGAACGACATATCTATGACAACAACATCATGTCGGAAGAGCAAAAGGGATGCCGGAAAGGATCGTACGGCTGCAAGGAACAGCTCTTACTCAACCGTATGGCCTAGGAAGATGCCAGAATCAGGAAGAAGAACCTCTCGGTGGCATGGGACGACTACTAGAAGGTATACGACTCGGTGCCTCACTCACGGGTCATCGGGTGCCTCAGGCTGTACAATATAAACCCTGTGGAGGTCAACTTCCTCCAACAGACCATGCCTCGCTGGAAGACGGTCATGTCCCTCAAGGGACAGGACTCCACTCTGACAATACGCGAGATTTCCATCAAAACGCGGGATCTTCCAGGGCGACACGCTGTCTCCTCTACTCTTCTATCTGGCTCTCAACTCTCTCAGTACTGAGCTAGCTCGGACTGACTGTGGTTATTACGTAAGAAAGGTGAAGAATGCAGACGATAGCATGAATCACCTTATCTACATGGACCACCTGAAACTCTACGTCTCCAACGAGAAACAGCTCGAAAGCCTTCTCAACGTCGTCTGCATCTTCTCGAAAGATATCTGCATGCAATTCGAACTCGACAAGTGCGCGAAGCTCTTTATCCACTGCGGAATCCTCACCCTTATGGGAGATATCACCACCACCAACGACAAACAACTCCGAGAACTGACGACCCCTAACACCTATAAGTACCTCGGTGTGGAAGAGAACTCCTCCGTGGTCGTCAAGCGCACGAAGCAGAGACTGACGACTGAATACAAACGCAGAGTCCGCCTCGTACTGAAGACCGAGCTGTCTGGCAAATATAAGATCGCCGCCCTCAAATGCCTCGCCATCCCTGTCCTCGACTACAGCTTTGGAGTCATCGAATGGTCACCTACGGAACTCCAAGCCATCGATCGAGCGACCAGAAAACTCCTAACCATGCATCACACTCACCATCGAAGGCTGTCGTTGAAAGACTCTACCTACCGCGATGGAAGGGATGGAGGGGACTCATCGAACTCGAGTCCTTCAATAAGCGGACGCCGTGCGAAGTCGCCAGGTTTATCGAAAGGAAGCAGAGTCGACTCATTTCCATCCTGAAAGAGCGAGATGCCCTAAGGAAATCCCACTCCATCCAGGAGATGCCACTCGCTTCCGAAACGCACTCCAACTCGATGGCAACTGCGACCC
This sequence comes from Darwinula stevensoni, assembly GCA_905338385.1. Lineage (NCBI taxonomy): Eukaryota > Metazoa > Arthropoda > Ostracoda > Podocopida > Darwinulidae > Darwinula > Darwinula stevensoni. The sequence goes on from CAJPEV010000101.1 coordinate 102,465, forward strand.
AACGGACTTGAAGACGGCAGATCGAGGACAAAGAGAAGCACGATGGAACGAGAAACCGATTCACGGCCAGCATCCCAAGATCATGGATAAACCATCGATCGACTCAGACGTCAGCTCTAACTGGCCGAAGAAGGGACTGCTGAATGACGAGGCAAAGAGGAACATCCTAGCCATTCAGGACCAGTGCATCAGAACTCGTAACTACGAGAAGCAAATTCTGAAGATTAGATGTGGAAGACCGACGCACGTGCTGTCATGGACCATCCGAAACGGTTCACCACCTACTTAGTGACTGTCCTTACAAGCCCTGAGGGAATACTTGCACAGGCACGACCAGGTTTGCAAATATGTACACTGATGTGTCTGCAAGCAAGCCGTTTGAAATTAGTGCATCTTTTAGTCCAGCAAGGTGGTCATAAAATCAAGCATATTATTGTAGTAACTGTGGATGAGAATAATGAGAACCGTTAGATGATCCATGATCTAAATCTTGGATTGGTAGACGACTTTCCTGGGAATGAAGCCGACGGTCGCCGGACATGAACCCCCTGAATTTTTTTCTTTTTGGTTCACATTATACCTAAAGTGCACGAAGGTGAGATGCAAGCGTGCAGCACCTTTAAGAACCCAAGCCACGGTGTTGTGAATCTGTGAATAACGAGGAAGCTTCGCTTCTCCGCGTGTAGGATAATTGGATTAAGCGTTTGCGCAAGTGTGTGGACTGTTGAGAACATTTGTTGAGCAATTCATGTAATATACTTATAATCCAGGACTTCATGACTACTCTGTACTTCCAACGATGGCGTTGGGAACAGTGGAATAGGAAGTCTCCAAATTTTACTCTGAGGAATTTATCAGAATTGTTTTCCAACCGCTCAACTGGCAAGTGACACTTCCAGCGTTCGTTGTCAAGGAGAAGGTGTAACAGGCTCGATGAAAGAATCCGGTTTAACGTGGAACCCCCTCGGTAATTAGGATTATGAACCGATTTGCATGTCACAATGAAAAGCGTAGTTGTCGCTCGACGGCAGTTGAAGCTGGGCGAGTGGATCCATCACCACCATGCCTATCTTATACAACTTATACCTGACAGTCGAGATTTGGGTCAACGCCACCCACACCGGAGGAGCCAGGGCCGGGATTGCTCAACACAGCTTTCCACATTAATTGAGCGATAGTGTGCGGTACGGCTGGAAGAACGTTGGGCGTCCCAGGCACCGTTGCTCGAGTGTGAGTTGATGGTTCGCCGCGTACACGCACATCTTTAGCAGACTCACGTTTTTCTGTAGTTACGGCAATCCAACGCCGTCTTCATTCAGCTCTCCGGTCGGCATAAATATCCACAACGTTCTCACTGGTCAGTGGAAAAATACGCTGACTCGCCACTTCCGTTCTACGGCCACGTCGCATCACTTCAGAATCGTTTAGCTGTTGAACCGAACCCGCCTAACGATGTTTTCAAGAGATAAGAAGTCGATTGAAAAAGAAAGAAAAAGGATAAATTTGTTTATTCTTCGAGGCAACGTCAGTCTACAATTGCTCTAAGAACATTGTATCATCACGACAGAAGAGACTACGGTAAATGATGTTCAAGTGCGAATCTGATTATATGTGGTGAATGCATCGAAGCATAATATGAGAATAACGTGTTTGAGCTGCTTACATGAAAGACGTAACCAGTACATGAACAGGGTCTCAAAAACAGGTTATCTTAATATGTATCACTTATGTATTACAAAGAGTATAATATACAAAATTCTACCCATATCAATATCTAATCAAATTTGGATTTGTTCCATATTAGCACATCTTTAATCTGAAACCCTTCCAGTTACAGGATCATTCTAAAGTTTTCCGCAAGTTTGCCTTCCCTTAGCACTCCACCAACGGTGAAAATGTATACTTCAAAATCTGGAATATTGCAGAAGTGATTTCTTTTTCATTAATATTTAGAGGACCAATTTAGAAAAAAACCCTGTATGAGCCACTATACGATCGTGCACACATCAATATCGTAGCTTAATTACTATGTAAATTTTACTTTAGGCAAAAAACTTCTTATATTGGAGAGCCTGTATTTGAATCACAAGCATGTGTAACAGTAGTGTAAACAGTAGTGCACACTTCGTCATCAAACGTTGAATTACGTGCTCACTAAAAATACGTCTACCGTCACTCAGTTGATGAAACCCAGAAGTCGCTATTGCGGTAACCGATGAAGGCATGCAGGGATGAGTTTACTAAAGGACTGCGATGATATTCCTTGACTTTGACTTGGATAAAATCCGATTAGGTAGCAGAATACTTATGACCTAGGACTGCTGGCGTTTGAGAAACTGATGACGCGAGAAACATTTTGCAAGAATGGTGATTGCACATTCATGCAAAATTACATCAATATGGGAGAAAACGTGCAATAAGTATTCCCAGGCCAACACTGGGAATGTCCAGCCATCTGTAGGCATGAGAGGAACAAGGAAACTGAGAATCAAGGGAGCATGATCTCGCAAAAGTAGCCACCTGGGCTGTGTGTCTTAAAGTATTCCAAATCCGTCCACAACCCACAGCAATATGGGGCAACGGTTGCGTAAAATTGCAGGCCGCCGCCAGCCTGGTCCGGATGCCCAGGGGGGAACCTCGCTTGTCCCGTTCCAGTCAGGTTGATCTGCGTCCCTGTTAAAGAAATGTCAACGTTAGTTTGTCAGGGAATGAGCAACCTTGATATGAAAAAATACCCGGAGCTCAGTGTTTCCCATGGAAATGATGGGGTCTTCTTCTTTAGATAAGATGGTAAGGCCACTATTTGACCAATTGGGAAGTGAGAGTTAAGCCTTGTTTACCTCGTCAATTATGTGGATTTCGTTTTAGAGGAAAATTGATCTCGTCAAAACGAAGACCATGACATTCTTTGAAATCTGTGGCGGAGGAAATCAATGTTGAAATTGAAAATATATTAGTTTAAAATATACATGATTTTCATGATTGTTCTATATAGACATCAGGACCCTTTTATCATAATACCTATTGAAACGTCCCCCATTGTTTCCCCTAACATGGTTTATTTCCAATAAAAAGAGCAATAAGCAGTTGTTGAAGCTGTGGTCGAGCGAAGATTCTCGTCATAAAGCATGGAACTGTGTTCCTTCCAAATGAACACGCGCATAAAGGAATATAGCGTAAACACCCCGGTTTTCTGCGACATAAGCCCTTGGCCGAGCTTGGAATGGTTCTGCTGGCATTTAGGCAAACCGGTGGAACGATTATTTCAGTTTCAAGGTTAGTGAAATATTAGGCTGTTCCAAAATAAATGTCCGAATTCGATCGCAAACTTTGAAGGGTCGTAACTCAGGTGATAATTAACATTTTTAATCGAAGTAAGCACCATCGGCTTCAACACACTTCTGCCAACGAGATACAAGCTTGTTGATCCCAGTCGAGTGGAAATCCTGGGTTCTGGAGGCGATGAAATCCTTAAAGGCATCTTCAGCATTAGTTCCAAGTTTGAACTCGTAAAGAAAAATCGGACGAAAGTTGCGTTTCTCCATCGTTCGCTTTGGCAGCTACAGGAACGTTAGGCTAAAGATAAATAAAAAGCAACTAAGTGGCTTACATAGAGAAAGGTTTGCTGAAAAAAACGGTATATAACAATAACTGGTTATCGCAAAATTGACAGGTATAATGATAGACAAAACATTACACTTCGAAGATCGGACATTTATTTCGGAACAACCTAATAACATGCAAATACCCTAGTTTAATTAGTTTCATTCATCTAGTACTTGGAAAAATTTGGATCTAGTTGTTGGACATGAGGCTTTTAAAAAGGAAACATTTCCTCTCCCAAGAAATTGAAAACGAAGTGCAATTGAGGAATTTGGCTTCTTTGTGCCATTTTGGAAAATTTTCGCTAGAAATCGGCTGAAAGTCCTCTTCCTCCACGTCGCACTGTCTTTATTTCCCCTTGTTCGTCCTTTTCTTCTTTTCTCTCAGGTTTTCATATATCCTTGCCTTTTTGACCTTTCTCTCTTCTTTTTCTTTTTCCAATAGTTTATTCTGTCTTTCTTTCTCCTGGAACATCTTTTTCCATTTTCCACTTCATATCATCCCAGGAAACCTTTCCGTCTTCCGGACGCCTTTTCCATTTTAGGAGTTCCATGTCAGATCTATCAATCATGCAGCTCCGCAGACCTTTTTAGACCTTCCTCGTCGACTTTCTCTGGAACTCCTCCGAACTCAACATACAGAGGGGATGCAAGCGTTTCACTTGGCTGCTGGGGAGAGGAACTGGAGGATGTGTCTTGCCTACCAAACGATGATAAAGGTTCTCCTTCGCCTTCCAACCTCATCCACGAATTCTGGACGTATTCCCAATTCAAGTGTTTATGTATGTTGTTCACCAATGATATCCCGGAATTTTTTTCACCGTCAGAGAGGAGACGGAGATGGATGCATCTTAGCATGGATGGGTGCAAAGCACTTGATGTCATCCACATTGTCAGGGATCCACGCGAATATTCGACTTTGCTGGGGAAATGAGGGCGGGAGGAGGTGGAAGGGCGTCAATCCCTTTCAAGGATATATCAAGGACGCATGTTATCTATCACACTAATATAAGAATCGCCAACATCTGGGACTATAGAAATCTCCTTTTTAGCCAGTTTTTGTCCAGGTGGCCACTCGCTGAGTAAGAAAGTATTAGATATTCCCAGATTTTGGCCACCCGATAATAAAACAGTTTCATCATAATTCATGAATAATTAAGCGTCGGATCAAGCCATTTATTCCATGTGGAAATGAGAACATACGATACCTTATCTACAGCAAGAGTGATTGGCAATAAATGAAGCAGATGAATCGGTGTGATTTCTTAGTGCAAGCTTTATGGAAACAAGACTTTTAGGCACGTATTCCGATTGAACGACTCTAATAGGAGGCGGACACCCTGTGCGCACACCGGGAAACGCTAGTAATAGTTGCTTGTACGGAAAGATGTTGGTAGAATGCTTGAAAACGGCCAGATGAACTAGTTATGCTATATTTAAGCCTCATTTGCCAGCAACAGGAGACCGACCCGAAACGGGGTGTTTACCTATATAGTGAGATCACTGATCTTTTCAACGCCGCATTTTCAGCATTTCCTGAAGAAAACATGAAAATTGAAGAGGCACTGAAACCACGCATCGATAAATCTGATTCATTCTGCCATAAGTATTGCGTAAAGCTTGAAGTCGTTCTTTCTTTTCCATATATTGTACGGTGTGAGAATGAAAGTCATATGGAATGTCATGATTTCTTCAAGTATTGAAAAGCAACTATTTAACACCGGCAATGTGAAATAATGTTAACTCGCCATCGAGAAGCTCCCAATGCCATTTGTCGATCGTGGAATATCCGCCAATCCATAAGCATATGTAGCCAGGGTAGAGTCCATTGGCGACGAGGAGGGTGTACAGGAATTCGTGGATTGTGTCGTCGTTGTCGATGGCCAACCACCCACCATCAACCTTGCAGGCTGCCAAAGATTGGTTCCAAGTCTTGATCTGGTACGTCGGATCTTTTTGTTGCAACCAAGGCTCGTACACCATCTTGATGTATCTCGTTGTGGTAGGCACTGGTAGGTATGCTGCGAAGAAAGGGACTCTGTTCGAATCAGATGGTTATCGATGACCATGTTGACAATTTTTCTGTCCGAGGAATCTGGTCATTTAGTGGATTACATTAATTCTGTTCTTTTATTGCGTCCTTATTTTTTTTATTATTTCTTCCTTTGTTTCGATGCATTATATGCCACCAATAATCAAATAATCGATGGAATGAGATCACCTGGACCGACAATTTCAACTTCTTTCCTCAAACTAGAAAAGCTTTAACAAAATCAATTGACTTTAAAGCATTCTTTGCCAGCTGACCAAAATGCACAATTTTCTTTAGTGTATAGTATTGAGCAAAGAAAGCTTCCAAACCATGAATATAGTTTCAATAACATACATTCATGACCACAATCTTGCCAGGAAAAATGTTCACGATGCGTAATTGCATTTCAGCTACAATGAAAACGAGAACAAGTTTCATCCTACAGGTTGGCCATAAATTTAAGCATCATATGGTAGTATCTGTTGATTGGAATGATCAGAACGCTTAGGTCATCCTAGATCAAACATTTGATTGGAAGACGACGTTCAATGGTATGGGGCCTGAGACCAATTGAAGCCAATGAATTGGTTTCTTTTGGGGTTACGTTTAAGCGGAAGTGAACAAAGTTAACGTACGAGACGAACAGCACCTTGAAGAACGCATGTCACTGTGTTGTGAGTCTGTGAATATCGAAGAAGCTGCGCTTTTCTCCATGCTGGCCGTTTAGATAAAGCGTTTGCATGAGAGTGCGAAATTTGAGGGAAAATATTTTGAACAAAGCATGCAACATGCATATGATGCTTTTTTTACTACTACTTCCAACTATGGCGCACTGAAATAGGAAATCTCCAAATTTTACTCTGAGGAATTTCTCCGACGAAATATTCGCTCTCAGGATCTGCTATGAGCTTCGGTTTCCAGCCGGTCATCCGACAGGTGACACTTCCAGCGGTCATCGTCACGGAGAAGGTGAAACAAGTAGAATTCCTGCTCGATGAAAAGAATCCGGTTTAACATGGAACCTCCTCGGTACACGTCAATTAGAATCACGAACCGACTTACATGTCACAATAAAGAGCGCAGCTGACGCTTGACGGCAGTTGAAGCTGGGCGAGTGGATCCATCACCATCATGCCGATCTGATACAACTTATACTTGACAGTCGAGATTTGGGCCAATGCCATCCACACCAGAGGTGCCAGGGCCAGGAGTAAATTCATAATGCTTTTATACTTTAAATCAGCGAAGAATCTGCAGGTGTTGAATGTGTTTTAATATATGACTAGGATTATCCTACTGGGTAAACGTTGACCCTTTGACGGGTAAGGATATCTCAGGACGTTCGTTGGACGTAATGACTCACCTTCTTGGTGGACAATGAAGGACTGCGATGAGTTTAGTGGAAACCGGCTCTCTTATCTCGTTGATACGGACGAGGAGCAATGAACCCTAACGATTCGATACGTTTTACTTTTGTCCCAGATATATGATATGAGCACGTACCCGTTTACTGCCTGCACCTTTTCCGCGTTCTGTTTCATGGCCGGCTTTATAGCCGTTGGATGCGGTGATGTCGACACGCCGCACTAAAACAGTCCCTTAGGGAATGGCATAGGCTCATGTCACGGAGAGAAGGGTTTCGTTTTCCCTCGTTTCTTGAGGAAAGAAGGCGTCGCATTACAGGTAGTCAAGGATTTTCCTCGTTTCGAGATAACCTCCCTAACATATTAGGTAACAAATTTCCACATACGAAGCGTCGTTCGATATGAAGACGTAAATTGAGAACTACCTGTCTCTCATTTAGCCCATGGGAAAATGGGTATCGATTTACGTCGTTTCGTTTCGCTCATTGTTTCCCGGGGAACGCATCCACGACGCAAATTGAGGACTTACGCTTTTGTCAAAATCTGAACTTCGTTCTTACTTGGCCCAAAACATTCATTGATGGATGTGAGCTGCATGCTCCGGATTCGGATCGGTCATGCATGCTGTTTCCTGCTATTAACTTTACCTATTGCAATCAATGTATCGTTCATTTGTGGTAGTTCATTTCATTTAAATATTTTTGGAAATTCAGCTATCATCTTCCATTTTCAACTGGTTAGTATGCGTGAAATTTCCTATAAAAAATCATTCTTTGGGAAAACCACCTCAGTTTCCATTTTTTCATTGAAAGCGTTCACAACGCAGTTAACGACCTGAACAAACGATACGAAAAACTGCGACTCTAGGGACGTCAACTGCGATGCGTGATTATGGCCCTTTAATAATGCATGATCGTTTTTATTACGAATCCTAGTTATCGACTGTCTGCTCTGTGACCTTGGACCTCTTGGTAACGACGTAGGCTCCATCACTACTACCCCTGAAACGAACTTTCTTTCCTTTGCTCAGGAAAGAGTCTTTAGCTTCTGGCAAGCACGAGGCATGGGTAGTACTCAGTTGGTTTCAAATCAGATGGGAGGTCAGTATGAGTCCTTACATTCACTGCCGTGACCTTATCGACTCCCCCGTGCAAAGCCTTACAGTTTAGCATCATCGATTGGAGCTCTTGTCATATCATCGAAAACAATTCAGAATTTATTTATTTATTCCTAGGTTTCAGTCGAAAACCTAAATCAACTACAGGCATGTTGTAATTGTTGCAGCTGATTCAGAGGTCGCACTTCTCTTGCTAAGCTGCCTGGGCAGAGTAGAAGTGTTGCGTCTTCCATTCGGCAAGTGAAGGTCATGAGATGCATACTCTCAGGCATCTCCATGTCTTCTTTTTCTTGACGCCAGCACTTCCTGGGAATGCGGAAGTTGTCTAGCTGTTTCATTCGTGCATCGTCTCATCTGGCGATTCCTGGAGTCGTGGGACGATATGGGCTGCTCGTCTCAAAAAGGCTTACTCCACTGAACTATTGGGCTTAAGTTGAACACGAGGTAGGTTTCATGTGAGGTTTTCGCAGTGCTTTAACGTTTGCAATGAATAAATGACAAATATGTTATTTATTTATTTTCTCTCTACAGGACCTCTACGAAATGTTCTGCACACATTTGCAGGTTGTTGCAGTACAGCACCTATATCTGACTCATGGCAGAGGACAGGAATAAAGCAACCTGAATTACCAGACATAAAAATACCATTTAGCATGTCAAGGGGTATTACAAGAGCGAATGAAGGGGATAGTAATTTCCTATATATGATATAAAGGGTGCAATGAAACCTTGGCTTTCTGTGCCAATAGCATTCAACTACTGTATAATAATACAATGTAATTGGAGCGCCGATTCCAAGCGTCGATCTGCCTTGGGGATCACCGCAAGAGTGTCCCCTTCTGGAAGACGGGGCTTTTCATCCTGATGGTTTCATTCCCTGACAGCTTGATTGAAAATTCCTGGCACAATACGTTTGCTGAAAACTTTTCCTGATTGCTTCCCTTCTATTTCCTCATGTTTCTGGCCTTCCGTTTAGACAAATACGGCCTCAACCAATATAATTATTGATATCACAACCAAAGTGGCATTACTGGGTGAGAACATATCCCGTTCATTGCGAATAGCGTGGACGCTTTAACGATATATTTTATTTTTATTCCTCCATTGAAACCTGGCCTGGAAACCTCATCAGTATGTCTTGCCTTGGAGCTGTCGTGAAAAGAAAGTTATGTTGAGTGTGATAATAATAATGAGAATATGTGATAATGGGCAATGGAGTAAGTAATGCAGCTCATAACAGTTTTCCTGGGACGGTGCCTAATTAAAGCTATAGCCATGATGAGGTTTGGGCGTGACCAAATTATCCAGGGTGACCTCATTTTCAAGAAATCTGAATCAAAATTGATTGGCTATGAGTAACGGCGGGTACATCTTTCGTCATCTTATTTCCAAATAAGATGACGAAAAAAGCTGAAACTGTCGCTTAATTCTACAATTTCCCTAGTACTTCGCTACCCTTTTCAGTTGCCCGTGGATTAGGAAGCGAATTCGATTTGTAATCCATCATAAGTGGCGAAAGGAACAGGCACAATGTTAATGTGCAAATCTTATCGGAACAACCTGGAATAACCAGAGAGTGACAATTTGTTCATCAAAGTTGTTTTTCTCGTATTATGGGAATGTTGCGTTATCTGATAAGAAAGCACACGATATGAAAATGAGAGGAAAATGTATGCAAAATGAATTACTCGTGTTTTTGAAGAAAAAAAATTAGTTGCGTGTTTCCGCCCGGGATCGAACCGGGGACCTCTCGCGTGTTAGGCGGATGTGATTACCACTACACCACGGAAAGATTCATAGGGTCCTTTTACATGCTTACTTATCTTTGCCATTTCGTTCTGAAGAACTTCAGCAACGTTGAATCTCAGCATTCTCTGATTAATAGAGAATATATGAACGCAAGAAAAAGGAGTCAGTTTAATTGTCCTTCCACGAACCGCGCAGCACATCATGTTAACCCAAAAGAAAGCAAAATAAATTGGAAGTGAAAAGCTGAAAAAAAATTTAAAGAAATGTTCAATTTACGCAAAAGGCCAATCTGTCCGTCGCTCCTCCAATACGGATAAACAGATTTTACTAAGTGTGGTGTCGATCGAAAGCGGGAGGCCCGGAGTCGAAATTTATTGGATCAAAAGTCCAAAAAAAATTTCGCTGAGGCCATTGCTTCTTTTTGCGCCTGCAGGGGTTGACTTCGAGTTGAGACTCGATCGGGATTCGATTCGAATCCGGGCCCGTAGCCCGCTTAGGCCTCTTAAGCTTGAGAACTCCGAGTGTTTCGTGACCCATCGGCCCTGAGGGGAGAAAGTGGGACCCTCGCAGATCTTATCGGGAACGCGTTTTTGGGTGGAACGGTTTAGAATGAAGGGCATTCTGTGCAACAGGTCCGGGTGGCGAAGCGCACCTTTGGCATGGGAAACCATGCAAGACAGGTATGTCGCGAAATCTGAAGCTCATGAAAATTTGCCTATATGCCGAATAAACTTATTTTATAGGGATGGGTGGTGTGAATTCCTGGCCCGGCCATCTGTCATAATTATAAATATAAAAAAAGCAATAGAGGTTAATCTGCCGAGGGATGTCATTCCACGGAAACTCTTCCTGGCCGGATGATCGGATTTTCACCAGTGAGAAGTATCGAAAGCTTATGATCGGACGCGGTAATTCTTAGATCAAAAGTGCAAAAATTCGTATCATCCTCATGTAACGAGGCCAAATGCATCAGTATAGACGAAAGTTAGATATTACACCACGATATCTCCAATTCTCCAAATGAAATCCGCTCCAGACTTGCCACATCATTCTCTAGAGCTTTTGCAATGTTGTATCTCTGCCCTGTTTCCTGCCCATACTTTTCCGTGCCGACGTGGATGTGAAGAAGCTTGCAGGGATGGGAAGCCTTGGTTTGGTTTTCCAACAAGTGAGCGGGATCTGCTCATTTCAAATCCGGCCTGGTAAGCAGAAGGAAGTGGCTGGGAATGCTCCTATAATCCAGCTGCTCTGGAGGCCGGGATTCTGCATGGAGTCGTGGCGGGCGACCCATGGGGGCGTTCGCCTTTGTTGACCGGGCGTCCGCACTGTGCTCGGCATCCATACCGATGGCTGAGGGAAGTCTCGGTCTTCCAGGTGGAAGCTAAAACCTTTCGTGTCGAGCAGTTGTGGGATCGCACCTGTGAATGGGGAGCGTTCTGCAGCCAGGCTGAAATACCAAACAGCATTCTTTTCCTTCCTTTATGACTTCCTGCATTCATTTGCTGGTGCATTCATTTGTTGACACAACATATGGCAATTGTACGGTTTGTTTCATGCCTCATTTCTTCCATTCGCATTCTTCCTGCTTTAAAATATGTGAAAGGAATCCCTGATTTCTTCTTTCTCCTGCTGAATGTATTTCATCATTGGTTCATCCCACCTTCAATTTTGCCAAAAAAATTCAACAACCACTTTGTCAATAGGCTACATTGCGGAGATGTGCAGTGGTCTACAAGAGGGTAAAACTTGAGTTCAAGAGACTCTTCCATGGAATACGAAATTGCCACATCTACCCATTTATACCAGCGGAAAAGACAAAAAAAGCAATATTGGTTACTGGTGTTGATGCACATAAAATTTAATGATGAGGTGGGAAACGGGAAATGCAAAGAACGTCAAAAAGGAGGTGATTCCGCCCGGGATCGAACCCTCCCGCCCCCCGATTGGATTTTTGTGTGCTGCGCTGGAACGATTCGCGCACTTGTTTTACAAGTTCATCTCTGACATAGGCCCGTCCAAATCCAGGTCGCTTCAGCAGACTGCCTTTCTCCAAGAACGTCTTCAACCCTTCTCGGATAGTTGGATTCGACGGCGGTTCCTTCTCATACCGCCGTCTGTAATTACGCTGCACCACGGACATTGACATGGCCTTTTCTTGCACGGTCGCCATTTTTCTTTTTCGTGATTACTCTACTCACTGGGGTGCCAAGTGGAAGAAAACAGTCATTAAAAACTCTTTGAGTTGTACTTCGCACCACAAGATTGTGCAAATTCTATTATTGTATGCCCATAAATATTTTTCATATTTACGTTCATGATTGGAAATATAATTTAGGAACACTCTGTACATCTCACTAACTTTCTTGCTTCTATTGAGAGAAGAAAAGTAGTCGTCATCATGATAGAGGCAAATAATCGAGAGGCGATGAAGGGTTTCTCATGAAGGGGGATTTTTATGCCTACTTCCCCCTGAATAAGTACATTCGGCTTTAGCTTGAGGAAAAATACCACGGCGACTTCTCTGCTCCAGTGGAGTGTCCTCACCATAACACAAACTTTTTAAAGCCTCAGGAACATCCACAATTAACCCCTTCTGCAGATCCTTGATGAGATCCATGATGGTTTGTGCGATATGCACTGCGAAGTTTAGGTTCTTCATTCCACCTAAGTGGAATGGAAATGAAATGATTACGTGGGCCCAGGAGGATCTCTACCCGTTCATTTGCGTAAAAGTAATTTCAATTTGACAAGTTTTAAATTATTTACAATAAATAAGCACTGAAACCCAGACAGCTTCCAATGGAGTAGGTCTTTAGAACGTTAAAGCGTATTGAGCACGCATGCAGCGTAGCTTGATTTCAACATAGCAATAATGAATCGCCTATCATTGAAACATTGAGTCAATGCAGCCTTGAAGCATTAATACTTTTGCAACGTTGAAGCAATGTTGTTGTGTAGCCTGGGATGTTTAGGTTCACTCACTTAGAGTGGGTAACATTGAAATACGTTGTTCCATACAATGCAAGATTATAGTAGCAATGCATTTTTTCAGACAATTTTTTCGACAGGGACGCAGATGAACCAGACCGGACTGGGACAATGGCACTTCGGAGTGATCCGGCTCGCTGGGACTGGAGGGTGCGTGCAATTCTACGCGAAATATGACTATGTATCTTGCTGTGGGCTGTGGAAGGACTATCCTTGTTCTCTGACCATTGAGGGATACCTCTGCGAGATCCAACTCCCTTGATCCTCAGAAGCTCGTGGATTTGCGCATGCATACAGACAGCTGCACACATTCGCTGCTGGCCTGCCATCGGAAGGAAAACTTATTGCACGCATTCGCACACATTGCAGGGAGTTCGAAACAATGTCCATTCACCATTTCTTTACTAACATGCGACTGCTCTTCTCATGGGTTTATAGAACTCCAGAGTTCTTGATTATATGTTTTGCCGTGCAGTAGAATATTTTACTAACACATGGCAATGAAATGCCATTTGAAGTTGCCACAACGTGCATGCCTTTTTGTTGCCGAATACAATGGTGCTTCCTAAACTTTCCCTTGGAACTTGGGAACTGAGGGGACACGCATCAAAACCTTGAATGACAAGTTGTCTACGATTGTTTGCTCCAGCATGTAAAGCTTCATGTAGATTGCTAAACCTGAAAAAGTAGCGCTCCTTCCGATATTTGCCGTGATATAATTGTCCTCCAATTAAGACATTGTCGATTCACCAATGGTAACGACCTAACCGGCGGAATCATGGCGATCCAAGAATAAGCCATCCTGTTCAGTCCCACCCTTATGGGACCCCGCCACTTTCACCCCCTAGAGTTACTCTCCATTGCACTGAGGAAAACAGGACTAGAAGTATTGCACGGGGGTTTCCCTGCACGAAAGCTCACATCGGGGTGTGAACATTCTTTAGTTATCGGGGAAAAGGGGTGCGCAAGTCGTACTATGAATCTCTCTCCTATTCTCATGAACGGATCCGACTGTTGCGAAGGCCGGAGAGAGAAAGTGCGAGCGTGAGATGGGCACCACAATCCACGAATGCCTTCCACGAACTGTTTCTCGGGAATTCCCCGTGCTCATTTCATCATGTATATTATATATTCAAAAGATTGTCCGCCTTCATGTCTTCCACAGCGAAAGCGAGCGTGATACAGGTTATCCTATACAATAATCGGCAAGTGTCCGTCCGTCTGAAAAAACTTCCTAACAGGATTAAAATATTAGCTGTAATAGTAATATAATAAACTGTAATACTAATAACCCTCAAACCAAATATATTTGTGACTCGCGACGCCCTATGCAGAATAAATTAGCTCAAGATTTTCACGAGGACGCAGGCGTACCCCTCGGAAAATGCTGAATCATGGAGACTCGGCAGTTTGAGGACCATTTAAGAATCCAATCTAGATGACCGTACTTGTAGGAGCTAGCACATAGAAAAACCATGCCTTCGTTGTTTGCTTAGCATGACCAATTACCGAGACATGAAGAGCAAAGGCTCCCGTACACATGTCGGCTGCGGAAGGCCAGTAAATGGCTGGGATAACGAAGGCAGGTATAACGAACGTTGTGGAAATTAAGGCAGGGATAGTGAGTAAAGAAAATGTGGGTAATGAAGGTAGGGGTGAGAAGGTAGGGGTGAGAAGGTAGGGGTGAGAAGGTAGGGGTGAGAAGGTAGGGGTGAGAAGGTAGGGGTGAGAAGGTAGGGGTGAGAAGGTAGGGGTGAGAAGGTTGCGATCTTCGTGATATATATTTGTGATAGTGATATCAAAATCCCAACCTCTATCCCTTTCCAATTACAAATCTCCTTGTCTTTCGTGTTCTTGCCGGAACAAGAAAAGTAGCGACCATCATGGAAGAGCCAAAGAAATGGAGGCGATGAAGCGTTCCTTTATCCACGACCTTCAGAACATATTACATTGTGGGCCTATTCCGCCTTAAAGGAAGACGATGTCGACATTCCCGGGAATGAATCAATTATTGGTGTTCCTGGCTATCTGAAGGTGTTGTTTTTCTCTTTCCAGACAGATAGAATCATGGCATTTGAGAGATTAATAATTTTTTTGAAGTCATCGTCTCACTCGACAATCTCGAAATGAGTTTCACTGAAAAAATTATATCGACGCAATGTATAACATATTACCCATCTGAATTCGCATTGGTCTTTGGCCATGAGGAGAGACTGATTATCTTCCGCCAGCATATATCGTTATCGAATGAAAGCTAATCGGCGAAGGAGTCCCTTCCGATCCGAATCAAAATGGAGCATGTGGTCCTGGCCGAGCGCCTCTCTAAGCGAGACGAATGGAAACATACGAGAGATTCCAAAGTGACCTCGTTTTTCTGACTTTATGCATAAACCAAGAAAGGCCAAGCTATGTGGATTAATGTCGTAGGTCGCTTCTTAGAAGCCACTCCATATAATCGAAATGACAGAAATTCACAGCACATACGCGGAGGCAACGGCCTGACAATTACTCGTTCCATTGCGAGGTGGATGAGAGGGACTCGCCCGATTGCTTTCCCATCGTTGTCGCGACCTCTCCGCTCCAGTGGAGGGCGCGGCCAAGGCCTCACCGTGGCGAAAAGTTCTTTGTGCGGAAGGATATCTGCAAGTACTAACAGTCTAACAGTCTGAGCGGTACTGCGTCCTGACTAATCGATGATGGATTATGTGATATATTGGGGTGTTAAAAAAAATGTAACAGGGCCTGCTTGGAATAAGTTATTGTTTGTTTCGAAGTACTTTTTTGGTGACGTAGTACTGCGATTGCAAGGCTTCCATTTCATATATGTATATATATAAAATATGTCACTCCATATAAATATATATCTGTGCAGTAGTGCGCATCCGTTAAATGGCAGTTATGATGGCGGCCCTAAAAGGAACGTGGTCAAAGGTTCAAGTACGGAGTGCTATTCGGTTTTCTTTATGCAAGAGGCACCACACCAGTAGAAATCCATCGCCAAGTGGAGAACTAGAATGCTCAAGTGTGCCCTGAAGAACTGTATCCGGTTTCTTCAGCATATAAATAATTACAATGTTACTTGTTCAATAATTGAAAATGATTTTAAGCATGGAAACTGCTTTCGATGCAGCAGTTCAATAGAACTTCACCCAGAAGTCCTATTTTTCTGCCAGTCTGTCTTCCGAGGTTCTCACAGTGCGCCGGAGGTTATTATCTGGGCGAAATTGATGGTTTCTGTCGCGTAGCAGAATTTTTTTTTCCCGAAGTCGCAATGATTCACTTAATGGCCGAGCTATTAAGTGAATCAAGGTCGTTTCCGTGTTTTCAACGTGAGTCCGTTTCCGAAGTGAACAGGTACAGGTTCAGATAAGCAATTGATTGTCGGCACCGGGAACTTTATTATTCATGGCGATGAAGTACGTCTCTCGCACGCGATTCACTTTCTCTTACGATCGGCCGCGCAAAGGATTTTCCTATATATGTTGAAATGTTTATGATATATTTTTCTGAAAAAAAATTCATCCATAAGAGAACTCAGGTTTTAAAAAATACCTGTATGCTCATGAGGGCCTTGAAATAGGTATTGGTCACTCTTCGCATTAAGTCTGGCCCGATCACACGCGTTGTGATGGGAACTTCTCGCACTGACCAAATTCTCTTGTAATAAAAAGTCAGAAAACGATACCGCCGATAGGACGATGAGAATGACCAGCAACGGAGGAGAAATGAGAACTTCGATGTGGAGAAAAAAAACGCTGCATAGCCGTCTTGAGGCGGTTAAGTAGACTCTAAAGGAGATGGCACGTCTGCATTTTCAACTTTTACCACAGCAGGGTCAAATGTCAGTATGTTCACTATGTAACATTAACTTTAACAAATAAAAATGAAGTGCTTTAGAATGTTGCATCACTCAGGAATTGGGGTCCAAAATAATGAGGAAAGTTTATCTGAGTCAGGTCAAAGGTAAAGTGAAAATTTTCAAATGAGTTTGCACATTTGCAAAATGATACGAATCGAACGAAGTATCGTTGACGGAAATCGGTTGAGAAACCTGAGAGGAGTTTCCAGGGCAAAATCCGGTAGGTCGTCCCGTATCTCGAAGTTGATAAAGGACACCTTGAGTAACACCTCGGGACCTGGCCATCCTGCCGTGAACCGGCTGAGAAGATCTCGAATCTCGCTTGAAGCGGCTTGGTGCAATGGATGGGGCTGTCGGACCGGAATGTGATGGGCGTTGTGACAAAGTGCAATTTTCGTATTTTCGATTTTTTTTCTCGTTGATACTCAGATAACTTGAAACGTTTGACACAAATTAATACCATATAATCTAGAGATAGAGATGGAAAAAGCACAACCACCTCGCATTTTGAAGTCTAACGTGCGTGTTGCATTTCGTTGCAGTCAATTGTTGACATCATGTCCAAATATATCCACCCATCCATATTGTCATCCATTATAGTATCAATTATCACTTACTTTCCGATATTACTCTCTGTCGATAAAAGGGCATTTGAATCGGGGCAAGCACTTTTGCGAAGGAATTACTTAACATAAGCATACCAATAACCCGATTCAGGATTCAATTGATGTTTAAAAAAATTATTGTCTCCTAGTCGAACGCTACCTACGATTCAGCGTGATATCCAATACTGCGTGTATAATCGTATTCGGGGTCGTAAAAAAAAAACATAAAAAGGCTATTGTATTCATAGTTTTTGCTTACCAAGGCCAATTAGCGAGGGAGGAAAAAGGGAGGGCCTCGAGCAAGTAGGGCACCGTATCGTGACAGCAAAGGAAGGTTTGCCCGCTATCACTGCGAAAATCCAGTCACAAGGTAGGATGATACAGGGAGGGATAATGAAGGCAGTGGAGATATGGATCCCAGGGCTATGGAATACGATAGGGATGAAAATAGCCATAGCTATTTCCCAGTCGCTACCTATATTCGATTATATTCCTCACTACCTTTCTCGTCCCTGTCGAAACAAAGAAAGGGATGGTCAAAATGGCAGAGGCAAATAATTAAGTGTTGATGGGCTTCTCCATCGGCGAAAAATAGAAAATAGGACCTCTCAGGCCCATTTCCCCTCGAGGAAATATCCGAACCACAGCTTGAGCAAACACAATGGGGGAGGGGGGGGGTCCTCCCTGCTCTAGTGGAGGGTCCAGCCATGGCCTCGCCATCGCACTTTTCAAAGCCTCAGGAACATCCGCAATTACTCCTCGGGGGGGGGGGGGGTGCAACGGTCGGTCGCCAAGAAATCGATGACAGTTGGCAGTCAATCGCTTTCTTAAGACATGACAAATGGCTGCTGATTTGCAACCAGATTGAGGTGAACATGCAAAGTCATGACTCATGGGAAATCTGGGGCGATGATTAACGTGGAAGCAGGCACACGAATCAATTACCTAGTAGATAAGCTGCGAATTTGATTGCCTGTACATAATTCATGACGATCGATGTGATTCCTACTCTGTTATATTCTCTCGAATGAAATGTCATGCTGCTGACGTCAAACCTCATTTTCGGACGCAGTCAATAAATATTATCCAAGGAAATGTAGCAAGAAGGATATTTAACAATAACGAGTTTGCTTGACCTTTGGGCAAACAAACTCGCTATGGTCGCGACTTCGGCGTTCCATTACATTGGATAGTGATTAATTCTTTCATTTTTTTGCGAAATGGGAAACACGCATTTAAAGTACGTGCCAATTGAAATACGTGACTTATGGGGTCGAAAGTCTTGATTTGTATCAAAATCTTTACTTCTATGATTCTATGTGGGACTAACTTTAAATATTTTCTTGTGTCCCTTTTTGTTACATTACATACATTACATACATTTTGAAATACTTCCCTCCAATAATCTACGCTAAGGAGTCATATTTCAAAAGTAGGATTTTTCCTGTACTCAGCCATTAAACAGATACTTCTGAGGGACGATTACATTTTCTGTCTCTGTTTCGTTGGTTTAAAAAAAAAATTCAGGGAAATGAGACTGAAAAAATTGCACTGATGGGCTTTAGCGGAAATTTTTTTTCTTTGAAAGGTAGACTCAGGTTTTAGGAATTCTTGCTATTGAGTTTTAGACGGGTAGTTTCAGCTTTCTGCTTCAAGCTTAGAACCCCATATGGATCATAACTTTGCCCCTTTGGCAAGAAGCAATAAGCTCACAATCCCATTGTTCGGTCATCAGTTGTCAGCCTCCTTTACGCCATCGTCATGCTCAAGTAAGCTTGTTTATATTTAAATTTCACTATGTAGAAATATCCATTGCGGCTGAAAGTTAAGTTGGGTCAAATGTCTCGGTGGAAGTGGGCTAATGTTAGTGAATTCGTGCGCGACTGGTGAAGGTTTTAAATCAATCGAGAAGAGATTTTACAGAATTACATTGATTAGATTAAATGCCTTCAGGACTGAAACGTCTGGTCGCATATTAATGTATTGCCGATGTATTATTGCCGAAACTGAGGACCTCGAATTACAACGGCCTCAGGCCTGGCTTGGTAGAACGAAACTCCGCCTCTTTCACTCCGAGATTAGAGAGGACTGATAATTTCAATTCTATAGGAACGAACGACAATTCATTGCCGAACTTCGCTTTCCTCTCGAGAATGTCAACCATTGATATGGTCTCTTCCCTAAACTCAAATTCCTTACCTTCCCCAGCTTGGTTCTCTTTCACACTAGTGTCTATTTCCATGTTATTGTCTATAAAAACGAAGCCATCTCAAATGCAGGCGTACATTCCTACGACACCCGAAGTAAAAATGACTACCACCGTTCAATTGATTCATCCGCCCTGGCTAGTAGACTAATTTTCTCTTGGGGGCCGCATTACTTCAATTCTATCCCTAGGTCAATTCGACAACTCAATCATACAGCCTTCCGAAGGCAGTTGAAGGAACTCTTTCTCTCACACCCGCTCTACTCATTCTCAGAATTCTTTGATATTACCTGGTAAACTCCCCTCCTACCCCACATCAGGGTTACTTACCCACCGTCCTCTTACTCGAGTCTCCTCTTATGTAAACGTCCAGTCACACCTCCCTCCGCCCCC